>JBBMJZ010000106.1:48884-63537 GCA_037833815.1 Zingiber zerumbet | reverse complement strand
ACTCCTAACAAGTTGTCTTGTTATATCATTGTTTCTAAATCTATTTCGATAATAACTATTGTAGGTGGAAGAGATGATCTCAAACAAACGATGGCTAACAAAGGCAACTAAAAATCTTAGTTAATGATAACTAAAAGGAAAAGCATTGGAAAATTTAATTTTAAGTAAGGAAAAAATAAAAAATTTTAATTATTATAATCATGAAAAGGTCCATTTAAAAAATATTAAATTAGCCTCTAATTAAAATATTTTTGATCAATTTAGTAAAAGAAATATATTATAAAAATATTTTATGTATAATATTGTTAACTAAATTAAATTCAAATTTTTAATTTATTTTAATATTTAATTATAGTTACTTCTTATATTATATAAGTGTTAGAGTAAATAATATTTTAAATATGGAAAATATGATAGAGTTTTTTTTTTATTCAAAAAAAAAGTGGCATTTTTTGTAAGGTAATGTCGGCCAAATTCTAAGGCTCAACGGCAAAAAAGTTCAGCGTTTAGAAAGAATTTAGCTCTAATAATGTTGATTTTTTAAAAAAAAAATCTCAAACTTTATCCCTTTTTATATATACTATTTATTCTTCTTAATAAATTTTCTTAACAAAACTAAATGAATTTACCTATTATATTTTTGGGTAAAAAGAATATAGTAAATATTTATTAAATATTTTGATAAAAGATGAAATAGAGAGGGACAACTCCCCTTATTCTTCAGTGGAGCCGTCCTGGGCCGCTACTATGGGGACCGTTAAAATAATGAATCTATCTTTTTTTAGTGGAGCCCTCCTCCTGGTGATCGGATATTTTTTTTTTCCTACCTTATATGTCGGGTACCAAATATACCTGATAAAATCTGACCCGTGCCCACTCTTATGTGGAGCTCATTGACGATGAGGGACTCGAGCTTTGGGCCGCTATGGCGCGGACGCCGGGTATCATGTAGGGCAGGGGCTTAGATGCTTGTGGGAGTGGAGTGGATTGTTAGTTTGTCTATGCTGCCATCGATTTATATATCATAGCAATAGATCGATGGGTTGCAGGGTTTCGAGGAAACCATGGCGAGGGAGGCAATATTCGATACTAAGGAGGTCAATTTGTAATATAGTGTAGTGAAACTGAAACGTCCTAATTTTTCTTTTTTTTTAGGACGTCCTGAATCATAATACACTTACAATCATAATATACTCTTAATTTAACTGAGATACTTGGATAGCCTTTAAAACATTTAACTACTAGATACATTAGGTACTGATCATATCTTTTCAAAATTTATTCTACAAAAGGAAACATCCAACTGATGCGGAAACTAAACTGGAAGGTCTTCAGATTGTACTGTCATTGTCCCGAGCTGACCCACTTGTCAACGCCTCCTGTCTCATTCGTCTCATTACCTGAAATAGTTAAAATCTGTGAGTCGAGAGACTCTGCACATTCAAACAATATTTTGCATTAATTAGTTCTTATATTCATGCGTCGAGGAACCTATACTAACCAATTTATCCTCTAGCAAATTGTTTTGTATGAACATAAGGAGAGCATAATCATGAACATACTCTTGCCAAACATATATGTTATCATACTTTTCAACCCCCACATAAATAATTGCATAGATAAAGCATAACATAAGCATAGAAAAATATAATCTTAAGCATTACTAAGGCAAAGATCTAAAACGTAACAAGAGTTTAACATAAGCAAGAACAAAAATAGGAAGCATGAAGCATAAACTTACTTTACGGAAAGGAAAACATATGCATAACTTAATAAGGAACGAATATAACGCAGGTGTGGTAACCATCATTAGAGCTCGTTCATTTGGTCCATGATCATGTAATTAGTTGTGCAACAAGCATATGACTTATGGTACAACTCACACTAGTCGAAACCAATGCGTTGCACCATCATTCATTTCTTGGAAAGGTCCTCCCAGGAGCTCATCCTGAGGCACCAATCCAGTATTATCACCACACATGCACGTATTCCTCTATTTATCCATATAACTCTTTCATATCATACATCGCAAGTATACATGCATGGTTCTTAAATTGTCTTCGTAAAGAGAACTACCTATAACTTCACATGGTATCAGTTACACATTGGAACTACATTACACATGCATATTATCATCAATTTCATAACATACATGTCCCTAAAATAACGAACTAATCTAACATACTAAGTTATCAAAACATAATTGAGTACATATATTAAACCCCAAAAGTCTGAAACAAATAAAATTAACATATGACTCATTAAGTTAACATGATGAAGAGCAAGAAGAAACATGGGCATAACTAGATCCAACATCCGAATTCCCTAACATTAACATGTGACTCATTAGTTCGCATAATAAGAAGCAAGAATAAACAAAGGCATAAAAAAACAAATCCTAAAAATTTACATATATCTTAAGCACAAGATGGTTAGTTTCATGGCAACTTAACCCTAAGATCCAAACCTACACATGACACAAAGTAATCACAAACTTGGGTTCAATTTTATGATATCAAATTTTCTAGGAGTCAAACCTAACTTAACCTTCAAAGATATCATAAATAAGGAGAATTTCATGACATGGAAAACTAATAAAACCAAAACTAACAAACTCGCAAGGTTCCCAAATCCTGAAGGGAACTAAACATGCATGAATTTAAGGAACTAAAAAAAACATAATATGAGAAGAACATGCCTTCAACTCCTTCTTGCCACTAAGCCTCTTCTTCTTCTCCCCTTATATCTTGGTCCAGTGGTGGTGGTGGAGGTTAGGGCCGAAGCAAAGTGAAGTCACTGATCTCCACGAGTACCCTAAAACACATCCAATTTCAGAATCGGAATCGATCCAATGCAACAACCAAGAAAGGATTCCATCCTGCATTAATCCAAATCTACACACTTACCCCAAATCCAAATCTATAGCCGTACAGCGAAGGATCCAGCGCTGCCGTGAAGGGCGGTATTCTTCTCTTGTCGGTTGTCTTCGTCCCCCAGTCATAGCCGGCGATGGTTGACTTAGGCACAGCCAAAGAGAAGAAGAGAAGTTCGGCTCTGGATCTAAGGCTAGGGCACAGCAAGGGATCACAGCTCTCACTCGACCGGCCCCATCTCCGATCCAGCCTTAAGCAAAGCGGCAGCGTCGGCTCGAAAAGAAAGGAATCTCGCAAGAGGGAGAGCATCGGCGGCAAGATCCGGTGATCAAAAGAGGAGAAAAGGGGTCGAGTAAAAGTCCTGGATCTAAGCACGGCGTCGTTTCCTTGCTCTTGACCAAAGACTGTGGCGACCGACGATCGGGCAGCGTCATGAGCAGAGACGAGAGTGCGAGTCGCCGACAGTGACAATCGGGAAGAAGAGAAGAGATGGATCGGGAATAAATGGATTAAACCTAATCTAGTATATTTATACTTAGGTTCATAATACCAACCTTAGGTTTAATTAAATCAATCAACTCCCAAATAAATGGATATTCCAAACAGACTTTCTCTTAACCTATAAATTCATCCTCTTAAACGTGTCATACGAACTCCATTTAAATCCTAAAAAAATTCTAAAAATTCCAGAAAAATCCAATAAGGTTATTACTCCAATAACACTTATTATTAAATTTGTCGTATCTTACACTATATGCCTGTGATCAGATATCTATGATGCTTGTCTGATACCAATAATAAGTGAATATTTAATTTACATTACAGTGATACAGATAATTGCTTACAAGAACCAGAGGTTTCAAAACCAACAGGAATAAAATTGGATACAGAAAAGAAATTAGACCTATTGTGACTACTAATAGAAGCTAATTTCTTTGCTGATGGTTCATTATGATGAAACTTGCCTAACTTCAAGAAAAACATAAGAACGTAGTGTAGGACACAACACCACAAAAGACTTCAAAGTCAGAACTGCAAAGTGGTGAAATATCAGAAAATGTTTCCTAAGATATCTCAAAATAGAGATGATATCCTATATGAGTCTTTGCAAAAAAGGAGGATGGATAATTCACATGGTAACAATAATAAAAGAAAAGTAGCACACTGGTTGTACTGGTTGTGTATCTCTGACATCAGGTAAACAATATGGCAACAAAGCATGTCCAACTTGAGTGTTTTATAAAGAACTAAATGCATCATACTCATTGTTTATAATGTGAGACAAAGTATGACGGTAAGTTCAAATAAAATGGGATGCCCATGCTTACCTCAGGTGTTGTTTCGTTAGCTTAGTTGAGCATGACTTGCAAAAGAAATCCACAGCACCAGCAGAAAGGTTCTTTATATCTGAATGTCATTCCAGGGAAAAAAAAATTGATAGACAAGATAAGAAAATAGGGGACAGGAGATTCATGATAAAGGAACTATGAAATTTTTTTTTTAGTAGGTCGAATGACCTCTCTACATTATGCAATGTTTAAGGCGCAAAGAGTGAAGTCTCCAAACAAGTAATTTTCATTTCTTACAAATATGGTGACCAGACCACTCATATTGTCGACTTGGCCTTGGTTGCTAAATACTAGTGTCTTTCATGTATATTTTAATGTTCCCAAATCTACACTTCTAATCAGGAATGGAATTCATCATTATATTCACACATTTTGCATAAATACACTATGACGATGCAAAGGGAGCATAGGGTGAATTGATTTACCACTTAACTTCACGTTCTAAGAACTGATATATTGCTACAAAATTTATCACAATTGAAAAGAGAGTTTTAAATATAAGCATGCTAACCGGAATCCAAGGACAGCGGAAGCGACCGATTCAAAACAACGCCGGCACCGCTCGCAGTATCCCAAGAACCGGAATCGAGGACCCCAAGTAAATCCGAAACGGCGGGATTATCCAACGGGAGGACCAACGCCAGCTTAATCTCGACATGATCGCTTGTGGCCCTGCAGTCCACTCGGCAGCTCGGGTCGATTAACACTCTAGGAACAGGAACCCTGAGTGCAACGTCGTTCCCGCCTCCTTTCCCTCCGCCTCCATCCTCGACCCAGGAGACGAGGATAACGAACTGGTCGAGGCGGAGGTATGCAACGAGGTTTCGGCAACTCGCCGAGGGGTCAACATCCGGGTGGAAAAGGTAGAGGCGGAGGGTGGGGATGTAAGAGAGCGTTTCCCAGGTGAAGCTCCACCGCCGCTGGCTAGGGTTTCCCGATGGGACTGAAGTCATCCCCGTTCGCTCCCAGCACGATGGCACCACACGCAGTCGGCGGCGCGGAGAAGAGGACGATTCATCTGCTTATGGTCCAGCGTGGCCCAGTAGCCCAAACCCCGCTACACGTTATAAAATGTAAAGCCCGACCCATCTGTAGGCGAGATTTCACTTCCTCCATTTACTTAAATTTTTTTTTTTTTAATCCCGAGCCTTCGGTTCAATTAATCCAGGAGATAATCTTCCATGAGAAATTCGAACTCTCGTTACTTGCGAGTTACCACCGCACCTTGGTGAAATTTTCTTTCTTCATACTGGTTTTCATCCAAATAAAGAGAGAGAAACATCTTGTTTGGTGACATTGAATCGAGTCATTTGATTCACCATCATCGTTGCACAAAAGGAACAAAATCCAAGCTGATTAAGGCATTAAAATAAGCTATTATTTATCAGAATATTAAATAGAGAACAATGCAGACTAGAAACATGACACACCGACCGAACCACCAGGCCCAACAACGCTAAATGGGCCGTAATCTGATTATACTTTTCCCTGCCCATCATCTTCTTCCCCGCGTTGATTAAAAAAGTACCCCGACACGTCCGCCGAAGCCACCCTGGCCGCCGCCGCCGCGTCCGCGTTCATCGAGCTCCACTGCCCCATGCATTCCTCATCAGCGCCGCATCCGGCGAAGGCGCATCGGCTGAGGATGTTGTTCAGCGCCTGCAGCGTCAGGTCGAGCTCCGCCACCTGGGCTCTCAGCACGGCGTTCTCTGCCTCGGCCGCCGCGCAATGCCGTTCGGCGAGGGCCAGCGCCGTCATCATCCGGAAGTTTTCCTCCCTCAGCCGGCTCTCCTCCGCCGTCAGATCGCCGAGGTGCTTCTGTTTCCTCATCCTGGACCGCCGTGCTGACTCCCGGTTCGACAGCATCCGCCTCTGCTTCCGCTGGTTAATCAGGTCCTCCTCCGACTGGGTGTTCAAGCGCCGGCTCGTACCGGAAGAAGTGCCGTAGGGAGACGCCATGAAAGCTCGCTTTTCGTTTTTGCTTGTTCTTTTACTTTCTAATCAATATTACCCGAACACAGAAGTAGACTAAACAACACGTACGATATTTATCAAGAGACGCTATGTATCTATTTAGGCGATCAATCGGTCAACGAGTTCATGAGAAAACGTAGAACCAGTAAAGGAAGACGACGGAGAAGGACTGAACCAAATGCGTTCTTCGCCGGAGAGTCGAATTGATCATAAACCCGGAGAGGAGGATCTCACTTAGGATAGGCGACATCTATCAGGAACGCTAACAGGAACCCGTGCTGCATGTATGTGACGATCTAAGAAAAACGGCAGACAAAAACTGAAAAAAAAAAAACGAGATTTTGGCAGGAAGAACAGAAACTAGGGACTCAGAACCAGCCCCAAAACCACAGCTTTGATTCACCGAAAAAATCAGAGAGGGAAAAAAAATCGAAGCGGACGACGATCACAGAACCGAATTAGGGAGCGGATGGAAGAAGAAGGAAGAGGCGTTGCCGCGTTGGGCGTCCAAGGGATTGGGACTTATAGAAGAGCAACTGGAGAGGGCGGAGCTTTGTTTACGAGAGGGAGAGAGAGAGAGGGCAGAGGTTAAAGGAAGAGACGTGATGAGGCATGTGGGGTGGAAACGGAAGGGTGAGGAAGAAAACCATGCCAGCTGGCCAGCAGAACCCTGACCAATTAAATTCGCCTGCTAATTCCAATTTTGTCTATCACCATAATTTCTCATTTATTTTACCTTTTTTAAAGACAAAATTAAAAGATCTTCCGGCCGTAAATCGAGAAAATATATTGTAAATAAATCTAAATTTACCAAATTTTACTACGAAAATAAAAAATAAATCATCCTTATAAAAATTCAATTAATTCGATTGTTATTAAACAATCAGGGAGAATCCAAATTTTTTTAAAAAAAAAAATCTTCAAATATAGATCCGCTTATAACATAATTGTCTCGATTTAATTAATTTAATTGATTTAAAAATTTTAAAATTGATATTCAATCGAATAAATTTAAAGAATTAAAAGAACTGATTTTCGGAATAAACTAAACCCAATTCAATGAGTAGAGCGGTAAATGAGTCGAGTCAAGTTAAGGTTTAGGATGTTCAAGCTTGTTTAATAAGGTAATCGAGTCGAGTTTAAAATAAATCAAGCTTTTGAAATGATTGTTCAAACTTGACTTGGTTTATTTTTTACGAGCTTGAGTTTGTTTAAAACTACCTTGAGCTTAGTTTGGTTAAATATCTTCATGCTATTAATTCAAACTTGGTTTGAGTTTGGATCGAACTTGGTTCATTTAGATATTATCAGATTCTCAATTCAAGCTTATTTTATTGTTTGAAACTCTTAGCTATTTAATTGATTATTGAGCTTAATAATTCCAACTTATTTGTTTTTTTTATTTTATTATTTATTTAGCATATTAATAAAAGTTTTATTAATAAATATAGTTCGTGAATATTATTTACAAATGTTGTTTACAAACATTATTCACGAACGTTCATAAACTGAACACATATGTATTTAAGTTTATTGTTTAGTTTAACGAGTTGTTCAAGCTTGTTTATTTTAATTGATCTTGTGTGTATTAAACGAACATAAACAAGTTCTTATGAAGTCGAACACTAAACATATTCATAAACGCTTGATTCATTTACAACCCTATGACAATGAGTTAGATCAACTAATTGTTATTAAAGGTTAGAGTTTCAACTTCTATAAATTAACGGATAAAATTTTCTTAATAGACTATTAATAAAACTGACCTAGGAGGGTTAATATGGATTGGCGCATAAGGCCCCACCTTTGGTTGGCCCAATTTTTTTAGCAATTGTTTTATATTTTATATGTAAACACTAATAGAATAATCCCTATTTATTTAAAAATAAAAAATATATATAAATTCTAAAATATTATACTTTTTTATAAAAGTGTAAAAAAAAAAAAAAAAGGAAAACACGCATTCTAGAACTCTCTACCCATATTGATAGCCACCATCGTCACCTTCCCAATTATTACATTGTGATTTCAAGCTTCGTATCATCGCATCGTCATGTTGTCACATCATCCTTTTTTATTTTTATATCATTAATTTTATTATTTTTTATATGAATATAAAAAATCCTTTTTATATATATATGCTTAGGACAGCTGATCTAAATATACTAAATTGATCGATCATCTACTATGAACGATTCTCAATTTAGGTTAATGGTCCATGAAAAATTTTCTCAAAATTGAATCATTACCTAAGCAACATGCATAGTGACAATTAAAAAAATAGTATTAAATTTGCATCAAATTTTTGATTCTTAAGGAGAGAAAAAAAAATAGAGAATACTTTCAAACTCCCACGTGAGCAAACGACACTGACAGGACAATTTAATCGAATTTGAATACTATTGAGAGATGCTGCGGAACAAGTCTGTCACGATTTCAAAATAACTTTAAAAAAAATAAATCAAATGTATTATTATTATTATTATTATTATTATTATTATTAGCAAATCCACGTGAATTGCTAATGCTTCGTACTGATTTATTAATTAAATACCACAAAATTTAATAGATTGAAGACCAACCGATGGAACTGCAACGAGCATGAGCAGAGGCTTTCATGTGACTTGAAGGCTTTAAATAATCTCACGTTCTAAAAGGTATGTGTGAACAAGTTTAAATTAAACAAACTGCTTATGTTTGATAATCACTTACTTTCTCCCAAAATAACTACGTCCCCTCCCGACTTTTTGTTCGATCATATATCACGTTCATATGTATATATTTATATGTAACACACTAGTGTCCATCGAACTTTTGGTCGCGGACAATGATGGATCATCTGCCATTGTACAAGTTTATGCATGATTTGGCCTTCAAGGCAACAAATGGAATCCTTTTGTGCCTTTGCGATTTCCACCGTCCTTGGAATTCTTTTCTTTTACGCCTAATTATATTGGTAGAAAATTAAAAGCCCATCCTTCTTTATTTATATAATTAAAAAAGCATTTTTATTAAAAAAAATAATAATATCAAAATAATACTTTATGAGTAATTTGATTCCTAATTTCCCAACGCGACGCCAACTGCACTGCACCGCCCACTGTATTTTTGGTTAGCTATTAATGATTTTGGAGAAATGCTAAAAGAAAGTTTCTATTTGTATTTTTGCAACTTGTTGAGCAATTTTAATTGTAGAGAGAATATTTTATCTTAAGTATTATTTAGATATTACTTGAGATAAAATAATATTTCACTAAATCTGAAATAAAATAATATTTTAAAATTATTAATAAATATATATTATTTTAATGTGCAAAAGAGAGTAAAAATAATGTTTATACTTCCATATTAGTCCTCAATATCATTTTTTAATTTCAAAACTTCTGCTTGATCTAGTTCTCTTCTCCCTCTTGTTGTCAATCAAGGAAAAACAAAACAAACAGTAGAAAATAAATACTTGAAGATTCATATACGACCAGTGGCACTAAACGAAAAGTTCATGTACAAACATAACAAAATGGATATGTTATTGTTTGCTTATATACATCACCACCTCCTGGGATCATTGAAATGTAAGGAATCTAACGACTAAACAATCTTAGGTGTCGAATAAACGCTTGCGTTAGGCAAATTTCATCAACTACTTGCCCTCGCTAAAACGGCATTAGGTTCATTTAGAGAATTAAGTACAGCATTTGAGACTGCAAAACCAGACTCTCCGTTAAGATGCCGCAAAAGAATTGTGTTTGGACCGGCTGGTTTAGCATTTGGAGTGCTGCTTCTTGTCATAAAGGATTCCCCGCACCCACATTGCCCTTTTGAGTTGGGATTGATAAATATGAATTCTGACCTGGAGTAAAAGGTATTAAATATTTAGTATCTGTAGACGAAAAATGCCGCGAGTGCAGTGTATGCGCTAAAGCTTACTTCAGTGCGTCATCAACATAATCCATCTTTGTTCCAATTACATGCATAAGAGCTTTAGGATCAACCAGTATTTTGACACCCTTGTCCTCCACCAGTTCATCAAATTTATCCTTTTCATCTGCAGAGCACCAAATTTCACATCAAACTTATAGCAAACATCAAATAGCACCAGATTGTGTGACAGAGTATGATATCAATATCAAGTCTGAATATTAACGTCAGACATACAATACAAGATGCCGCAATAACAGTCTGAAACTAAAGCTAAGGTATAATGGCTAGAGATAAATAGCAACCAAATAATCAACTTTACCAAATGTTTTGTGGAAGGTAATCACTCTACCTCGTAATTGGATATTAAATAGCGATTATATTTTGTTTTGCAAACTCAAATCGAGTTTCACTAAGTAAATGTTATGACTGATTAACATCATTAAAAGTAGAATCCCTTGAAAATTCAGACTTTTGATTTCCTATTTTGTTCCATCAAACCTAGGGATAAAAAGCTAATCAACAGCAGGAGAGTTTCCAAAAATGCATGCTTCCAGTACTTGTCTATGAACTGGACTCAATCATGAATCAGTAGACTAAATCTTGCTACTCAAGCATTCTTTTAAAAATTTAAATGCGCATATAACATGGCTACTTAATAGATATGACTATTATGGGAAAATGGATGTTTATGCAACAATGTGTCAGAATATACAGATTGGTTTCCATTCTATAGTTCAAGCTCTAGAAAATGAACAGATCAATGGAAATTAACATTGTATAAGAGCATGACGACATGCTTTCTGTGTGTAAATTTTTCTTCTACCAAGATTACAGCTAGACTGTTGTGCAATTAGCACTTAATCTCTGATCACAAAATGAGGTACCTCTTATAGCAAAAAAAAAAATGAAAATGAAAATATACCATACTTGAAAACATGATTGTTGCTAGAAAAAAGCCGCCAGGCATTCCCAAACTGATACTTATATTCGTTGTCCAACTGAGATTGTCATGTTGCCATAATAGACAGTGAAGAAGCCTATAATTCCTCAGTGTGCTAGTTGCATTGATGGTGGGGGTTTTTTAATACTAAACTGTCTTTTACCACCTTTCTAAGCAATTATGCATAGATTTAGATAACATGGACCATATCAGAAAAGATAAAATGCATAATTAGGTTATTGAACCAGGTGATTAGGCATGAATTTCTGACATAGATGAATATCAAGTGAATAGCTTCACAACAAACAAAGTTTAATCTCATAACAAAATGGAGCCAAATTGCCACCGTTATCCTAAGTGATTAGGCATCAGGATATATGTTCCACAATGTGATGAGTTGAGCTGATAAACAATTGAATCGACGTTCCAAAATAAACAGATTTTTTTACCACCATGTCACCATTCTAACACAAATGGACCATGGACCTGCAAGACAAATCAAAGTAAAGGAAGCAATAGGAACTCTAGAGCATGTATAAGAAAACTAGGAAGGATTGACAATAACAGCCACCTCTGGCAAACAAAAATAAATAAATAGTAAAAAAAACTGCTAAAAAAATGAGTAGCTACCATATTCAAAAACAAAATAGCATTTCTATGACAAGAGGCAGTAGATAAAGAAGACGACAGGCGCTTACCAGTATAGTTAAGGGTGTAGGATAGACCATTGCAGCCACGCGCCTTGACGCCAAGTCGGAGGTAAGGCCGCTGCCGGAGGTTTAGCAAGTAACGTATCCTCTCAGCGGCAGCATAGGTCATTGACAGAACCTGCTTACGAGCTGCAGGTCCGACCTTCTCCGCCACCGCCTTCATAGCAGAAGACGCCATCCTTAGTCGGACACCGAAAAACCACCAAAAGTATAAATTCCTCAGTTTTATTGTTTACCATTCTCCGCCATTAAGCATGATCAATTGATCAAACATCATGTGTTCATGTCTGACCAAAATTAAGCAAATGCTAAGTATAAACAAGTGCCGGCCTTACCCAAAGAAATCCAATATTTTCCCCCACTCATGCAATTAACCTCGATAGCGGCAAGTAACAAAGGTTCTACAATATTTTAACCTAACAAAAAGATCAGAGAACGATCGAGTAGAAACAAGCGAGGAAACTAAAGATGCAGGGGAAGAACTTAACTAATACATGCGGAGATAAGCTTTAGGATGCCAAGAGCAAACATATAAACGGATTATCATGTCACGGTCTCAATCGAAGCTTGACCCTTTCTTTCTTCTCTTACCCGCGTTTCGGAGAGCAGATCCTGTCCGCTTAAAATTGGAGTCCAGATGATCAGGATCAGAGAGGATCACATGTGGATGGGACAAGGAAAGTTGTATCGTGGTGGTAATTCAAAAGGTGAATACGTTTATCCCAGTAATTCTGTTAATCAGTTTTAAAGTCAACACGAAAGAAGTAAATTATGGACGGCTACTAACCGGACTATTAATCTTCGGAATAGTGATTAGGGAGATATTTTATCTCAATTTTATCGAAGGAAAGTTGTATCGTGTGCATTTGGCGAGAGGATAAATAGACATCCCAATTAGTTTGGCATAATGACTAAATCCGCAAATATAAAAGACACTTTTTATTTTAAAAAACTTTTCGAATATAATCTAATTTCATAAAATCAAATTTTAAATAGTAAAAAAAATTAAACAAGTGTTTTTTTTATTTTTTAAGAAGGGGTGAAAAATATGAAACCAAAATTTTTATTTTTTTTAAATATATCGATCATTTTAGTTTAATCATTCAGTTTTGATTTTAAAAATTTAAAATCGGTTAAACTCCAAATCCAAATGGAAATTTAAAAATTAAAATCCCTAATTCTAATTTTACTTGTCCACCTCCTCTTTCCGACACTCCCATCCTCTCTCCCTCCCTCCTTCCCTCCCTCGCTGAAGCCCCTTCATATCTTGTCGCTCTCATTGTTAGTGGTAGTTCAGATCTTCTAGTCAGCAAAACACGGAACAGAGGATGGGTCACTCTCCGTTATTGGTGGAGAGTGATGGCCCCACGTGTAAAATAAGTAGGGGTCATTACTCTCCATCAATGATGGAGAGTAGTCAATTCTTTGGTCCGCGTTTTGCCGACCAGAGAATCCGCACTCTATTAGTGAGATCATAGCTGGCAGCCCCTCCCTTTTGTCGTCCTCATGTAGCCGATGCCAGCAAGCGAGCGATTGACATGAAGATGGGCTTATGATTTCTTGGGTTCCAGAGAGTTGGAATCAATCGGAAGGGATAATGACTTGGAGATTATGTTGTATCTTTGAGAGCATGAAACAAAAACGAAATCGAACAATAATCACACACAGTGATCTCCCGAAAAAATCACAGAAGAAGACGCTAGTTGACGAAGGCACTGCCGCTGTCGGAAGCATGATCATGGGTAACCGGAAAGTACTTTAAAATTTACGAGCCAAATCCCAGGATGTTCTGCTTTGCCTCTCTGATCACCTCCAATCCTTCTGCTCGTTCTTCTTTCCTTTCTCATGGCTTGAACGTCATTTATAAGAAGATTTAGGAAGACGAAGGGAACAAGACGCACCTTCGTCTCCTTGATGTTGTGCAGCAAGGACGGAGATGAAGGGGAAACGACGCTCCTTTATCTCTTCAACGTCTAACATCTCCCACTCTTCCAAGTCAATCCATAAGGTTATATGGTCATATGGACCATGTCGGTCACATAGACTACAAAGTGATCATGTCATAATGCCAAAGTCAAACATTAATTGGTCACAAAGACCAAATAAGTCACATAGACTATTTGACGATCAAATCACGAAGACCAGAGTAAAATTAATTAGTCATAAAGACCAAATAATAGCATTCATTCCATATATTAGGGAAAATGGTTTGTACGACAACAAGCACAGTGAGCATTCAATTGCTAAGAAGATTGTCATACCTTACTTAGTTACTCCATAGAACAAATCAGAGACATAAATGACTTGCCTTTACCATAGATTAAATTATTTACATCATATGAACATCTGTAATACCTCATATTGACTATATGTCAAGAGCATCTTCAACATCTTCAATCAAACAAATTATTCACAATTACATTTTATGTACTGAACTAAAAATGTAACTGATACTAGTGAATAAATATCACAAATATAAATCAATTTTAATCTTCCTTTTAGCTAAAATCTATTCATTCTAATCAGTCATTTTCTTAATTATGCTCCAAAGACCGAATCATTCATAGCCAATAGGAGTAGCAAACACTAATAAAAACTTCAAGTAGACAGTTAAATAGTCACTTAGGATAAGATTGAAATTAACTTATAATATCAAGGGGCTCACATAGTAGAGAAGCAGGGATTCATTCTCCTACTACCCTTCTCGTTGTCATAACACATGTGGTATGAATCACATGCTATGATGTTATTCTCTTTACTAAAAAGAGCGCATGTTTTTCCCAAAATTTAACATCGTACAGATTTTGATCTAGACATACCTAATGTCTAATCTTGAATTCAACATACGAATTCTAATCTGGCCTTAAGCAGATTCAATAAATGATT
>JBBMJZ010000106.1:1096-25124 GCA_037833815.1 Zingiber zerumbet | reverse complement strand
TCAACTTGCTTCATTCAGTAAAAAGATGTACATATTTATAGGCTTATTGGATAAGCACTAATAATCTAGATTTTTTTTTTTTAATTCTATCTCTAGAAAACTCTTATTCTCATCATGACAACTCAATAATCCTATCACAAAGTCTAGTCAAACTTGCCACATCATCTATTCTATCTCTATCACAAACTCTTATCAAGACAAACTTTTATCAACAACTAAAATCAATTTTAATTTCCAACAGGGCGGACGGACACATAGCGTACCAAACCACCTCTTGCGGCATGCCGCGACATGGTGCATCGCCAGTGGAGAGGCAGATGCAGACGCGAGCAGATCCTGGACCACTTTTTTGTGGTCTAGGGATGTGCCACTCGAATTTGTAGTCGGATCGTAGCCACGATCCAGCCGTAATTGGTTGCGATTTTTTCTAGGGCTCATCGTCCCCACCAAATTATAGTTTTGTTCGGAACAGGTGGCCGGAGGCCGCCCAAAGGCCTTCGGTAGTGGATAAGTGGTCAGGTTACTGGGCGCCGAGCGAAGGCCGCCCGCTCGCCCGCTCCGAACAAAAACTATAATCTGATTGGGACAATGAACCCTAAAAGGGATCGCAACCAATTACGGACAGATCGTAGCCACGATCCGACGGTAAATAGGAGTGACACATCCCTTAGACCATAAAAAATGTTCCCTGGCTCTATCAAGCAGGGTTGTCGATCACATCAGCCGCTGGCGCTGCAAGGTGGTGGAAACATTCTCATCTCCACTGGAGACTCTGCAATCTTCTGCATCCCACCGTTACTAGTAGTTAGCTACAAATCAAGCTTCGATCATCTCACCTTCACACTCCTTCCTCCACCAGTCGGCTCTCCTCGTCGCATCGTACGTAGTAGAGCTCCCTCCAACTGTCACCTTGCTTTTCACTTCCTGGAGAGCCGCTGGCGTCCCACAGGCGTGCCTGCCGAGGATGGGGACGGGAATATCTATCTTTTTACAGAATAATTAAAAACGACCACTAAAATCCAAGGAATGTTAAGTTACTATTACAGAATAAAATATTAATTAATTAGTTAAAAGATAACATCCTAAAAACCAAAAAACCAAAAAAAAAAAAAGCAAAAAAGCAAAAGCCTTCGCCGCCGGAAGCAGATCGTTCTCCATCACCGTCAACCGGAGATATTTATCTCGATGAGGTTCTCCTCCGCTTCAGCCTTAAGGTCGATCTCGATCATGTCCTCCCCGTCCTCCTCCTCACTTTGTGAATCCCACCGGAGCCATAGCTCTTCCGGCGAGCTCGATCCCTCCGCTGTGTTGATCGAAGATCCTTCGTCACTGTCCGAGTCAGAATCAACGCCAGCGAACCGGAGCGATCCTAATCCCCCGCTTCCCAAGTCGCCATTTTGCCGCCATCTCAGGTATTCCCAGAAACGAACGCAGCCGAGTTCGCCTTCCTCCTCGTGCTCTTCGTAAATGACCTCGAGCGGGAAGCCCCGGCGGCCGTTATCGTTGAAAAAGGGCGCCTTTTGATGGTAACTCGAGAAGCATTCCGTGTTGTCCGTGAGGTACGATACGGGGAGCTCCTTCTCCTCCGCCGCCACGGTGGTGGCAGTGGGAGTCTCTGCCGGTGAGGATCCGAGGCGGAGAAGGGCGGCGAGGAGTAGGAATGTGGAGATGGGAACGGGAGAGAGGAGGAAAGGGAGGAGCGAGCGGGGGACGTAGAGGGCGACGAGGAGGGAGGCTGCGGCGAGGACGGCGAAGAGGGGGTGGGAGGAGAGGGAGGAGGCGAGAAGGAAAGATCTTGAAAGGAGACCTGGGAGAATAACAGAGGATTCCTCAGTTTTTGCTTCCGCCATTGTTGGAAACGCAGAGCAAGTGAAAGCTTGAGGCGAAGAGGGAAGAAGCAGCTCGATTTCGGAGAAGCATGGAAAAGCAAGAAAAGAAGGCTGCTTTTTATTTTGTTGGTTTAACTTGCTGATGATGTTGATAATTGAAATGACACGAGAAACGCACCTTCTCCTGTTTTCTCCCAAGGCCTTGTTTACGCCGGGCGACCAGGGTGCCTCCACCTGATCCTGATGTGCACTTTGAGGAGGTAATCTACTTCCTATGATCACTTGCGAAACATTTTTTTTTAAAAATTTTTTTTGTTGGAACCGGACATTCGGTTGAAGTGCGTATAAAAGATCTATTTGCCTTAGGGATGTTTTTTTTAGTTTGCCTGGAACTGATTAATCTCAGAGACAATTGATCCTATCCATGGAAGTTATTTTCTAATCTCGACCTTTAAATTCCTAAGATTCACACTTGAAGTTGAAGGTCCCTGAGCTGCCTTAGGGACGCTCTCGAGAATGATGGGGAAGAGAATGAACATTGAGTGATGACAAGGCAACAGAAATCCTACAGCGACGAGAAGGGGAATGAGCTCGGTCCGGGGGAAACTAGAGAGTGTGACAAGTCGGATCCAGGCATCAAGCTAAACAAAGGTTAGCGGATGTGACAAGCTAGATCAAGGTGAACAAAGGTCTAGCTAATGCCAGAAACTAAATCGGAGCAACCACACATCCTATTGAGGTCATGCCAGAAACTAAATCGGGGCAGCCACACATCCTATTGAAGAAGTCAGAGTAGGGGGGCAAGGGCGATGAGCTCAATACGAGAACAAAATCATGGTTAGATTAGCAAAGGTTGACCAATAGGTCGGCCAAGATGGTGGAGCAAACTTATGGGATCAATCATCAGTGACAATAACAATGAAGATAGAAGTTGGATGAGAAGTTGAAAGAGGAAAGGGAGAGACTTGTTTGGTAAACTTTTTATTTTCTTCCGACTGTTTCTCCTTTCTCACCTTTATATTTTAAAATATTCATATCAACTTTTTTATTCAAAATAGAAACTTTATTAAATTTAAATATTCATTTTTTACTACACCATATATCAACTTTTTTTTTCTCTCTTCTCTATAACATTTAAAGAATAAAATTCATTTTCTAAATTTAAAAAATACTATTCATAAATGTAAAATTTAAGAAATAGATAAAATAGATGATGTAATTTTTTTTTAATTATTCTATCTAAAATTTAGAATAAAATATTTGAATAGAATAACTGATATATAATGAGTAAAAAACATCTATAGCAAAACTAGGAGCTAAATTAGGACAATATGAAAAATATAAATATAAACTAAAGTAAATTGGGATAAAATAATCTAGTGCATAAAATATTTACTTTACCACATCTCCATATACGTTATTAGGGAGTTATTGGGCTGATAAAAGCAACCATCTTCTAGGTAGAACATTCTCGATCAAAACAAGTTAATGCATGGGGTGATGGATCAAATGAACACAATACATAAGGTCCGTCATATTGCACCACATAACTTGCTTACCTAGTACAAAAAAACAATGTTAGAAGGTTGCATATACATAATGAACTGAAGATTAGAAGTGGCATGGAAACTAAGACAACGACTCATGGATTATGATGGTTCAAAGAAGTCGATTATTCTCTTCCTAATTTGAGCAACTATTAATCGGCAACACTACAGACCAAAATGTATTCAAGTGTACACAGCAATTTTAAGATCACATCCATGATGTGATCATAAAATGTATTCCAAGTGTACATACCAAAATGAAATCTGATATCGATGGAAGGTCACAAGATGAAGTAACACTACATGGCCAAAGGTTCAATGAACCGGTCAAGTGGCAGGGATGGATGTTTACTTCACATCACTCTGCCAACTCTTTTCTTCTCATCCACCTCACTAAACAATTCGCCATCAAACTTTTTTATTTTTTGTCCAAGTATGGTCAAATGGCCCCCCTTCCCACAAAGGCAGACTAGGCAGTAGTAACCTTTGCTCACAGTCCCCTACAAACTTTTTAATTATTGGGTGAGCTAGAAATTGGAATCACTTTTTGAGGTGCCTGAAAGGGATGCGGCAGATCTTTCGTTTTCCATCGTCGCCTCCTATAGAAAGTGAAGTACGGACCAACAGGCCAAATTGTGGGATGAATTTTTCTTCTTCTAAGTCTGCCTTGTATTGCTTCTCGTGCGGATTAAATTTAAAGCAAAGTAATAAAAAATATGTGTCAATTAATAAAATATATATTATAAATTAAATTTCATATAGAGTGAATGAAATATCGTAAAAGGAAAAGCGTGTAGCATACAAATTTGTGGCTGAAAAATCTTTAGCTCAATACTCTGCAGGAGAAGATGGAATTGACGGCAAAGCTGCCTTTCAGAAAAAGAAACACTCTTATTTTATAGCATTTGAATATTTTGCAAATGAACAAAAGATACGATATCAAAACAATTAAAAAAAAAGTTTGCATGGTCCAACAATAATTTCTTGGCTTGAAACTGCTTGAACGAAAATAGTGCTAATATACCTGAAACTTGCAACTCTTAATGGATGATCCAAGAAATACAGCTGAGTGGTTGACGGCCCCTTTTATAAAGATGCATCCAGCACACATTCAGAGAGTGAAAGGACACCACTAATCAGAAATGAGACAAACGAACGCCCTTTTCCACATTGAATCCAGACATAGTGCTGCTGTATGCAATAGAAATGCAAGAAATACTTAGGTGAACAGTTTGCAAATATTCATAGAAAATACTCAAAATAGAGATATTCCTGAGAAAATATTGACAATTCTGGTATGAAATAGAAAGTAATATATATAAAAAAAAAAGTCAGTATAGTACATGAAGCTTCCGCCATGCGAGATATCGGAAAAAAATCCACTGTACGTAATCTTACCTTACATTTTGTAAAAAATTATTTCCAGGATTCGAACCTATGATGTCTCAAAGTAATAATTTTACCATTGCGCCAAAGCTCCCCTTCATAAAAGAAAAAGTAATATGATCTTAAAAAATTATTCTATTTTAGAAAATGATAATGTTGATATTTAGAATTCACAGCATAATCATCTGGTCTCAATTTACCAAAATCTTGGCCCCTTAACATTCGGACAAAACTCAAAAGCCACCAAAAATCTACCTTTCCATTTACAAAGACAGAGTCTAAATGAAGGCAAGAAAATGATCCATAGTCAGAAGTGAAAAGGACCTTTTAGGTAGATGAATATAATTTTATAAAACTTGATTTCTTGCTTAAAAGTTCATTTCACAAGAATAAAATCATATTTCCAACATTTAGCAGCTTAGAGGGCATCTAACAAAGACAAATATAGCACACTTCATGATCTTTATAAAGAAAAATGGGCATCCAATAGGAAACTAATAAACATTGAATGTACAAATAGTTGACACGCAATCCACCAAAAAATATGATTAAAGGAATATATGAACATATGTGACCAGACAATAGTTACATGCCCTATATTCACTATGTTCAGTTGCTGAACTTTTGGAAGCAGTTGTCAGCTTTCATGTTCTGGTTGAAAATACACTTATTAAGGTAAGTTGCTTCTCTGATAATGCCATTTCACAAAACAAGTGTCCTAATCTGTCATTGAAACATAGATGGAAGCAATTGATTCCATCAGGAACAGAAAAATCACACTTAAATAAAGGATGAGCGTCAGATTCAATTTCAGAAGCACAAATGCTAAAAAGGTTAATCATAACAATTTGACGCTTAGAACTTCTTGCGTATTGAATATTAAGTAGACTGACTACCTCGCTAGTTACACAACAGATGTAGCACAGTGCTGTCTTTCTGCTATGACAGCAAAATCATTCCTTGCAAAGATAGTCATTATTAGACAACCATTTAGAGAAACTGAGTCATCTGGATCAATGATTTTACGGGCTTCCAGATGAGACAAATAGATGATGTAGAATAGAAGGCCTCCCTACAAAAATCATGTCATAATTCTAAGCTTACATGAGATAATGTGGCATAAATAAGATCCTGCGCATCATAGTTTACCAAACTTACATGGAAACCTGATATTCAAGATTAGATTAAGTGGCAGACAATGCAAAAATAACCTCTTTAACTGAAATATTGACAATCTAAAAACACTGAGAAGGAAAACCAAGTGTTAACAGAATGCCAAACAAACCAAAAGAACCTCTTGTCCAAAATGAAATTACTAATTGAGATTGTCGTACAAAATGCAAATTCAACAAATATATTCAAGCACAATAGTTTGCTTTGATAAAGCATCTATCATATCGTTGTTCATATTACAGAACTGCTATAAATGACAGTTGACACAACTATCAGAGCAATGAAACAACATTCAATACAAAATGCAGATGATACCATTTTAAATATATACATGTGATACAAACTGTAGCAAGAAAATTAGTTCTGTAGCTCTTTCATAGCAACAACAGCCACTGAATCAAAGTCAATTTCTTGGCCTTTGGGCAACCTATCGAAAACTGCAGCTTGTCCTCGTTTTGTCATCAAGAATGCGTCCTCCCATTACCCAAATGCTTGCCAACTTCTAAGTTTTCCTTCTCTGTAATAGTTGCACAAAACCTTCTTGTTCCAACATAACACACTGGTAACTAATTACATTTTTTAAGTTTAGTTATTGTGATGGTCTGAGCACTTTGAATAGCTGGTGTCATTGCCATCACCGTTTACATTAACCATTACATCATGGATATCTTAAGTTTGAACTTGTTTTTGTCATGTTCATTTCCTTGTTCCTTTGGCCCCTTCACTCATTTCCTTCTTGAAGTTCTTGATGCTTTTGCCTTTCCCTAATAGTATTGAAAATGTTAAGACAATGACTAGCAAAGTATGAATGGTACATTCTTCAATTAAAAGTGATGCACTTATACAACTAACCTTAATCAACACTCTCTAGACTTCTTTTGCTTCAAATATCTTGGCCACCAAATTCCACTGAACCCAACTTGCATTTTTAAAAAGATGACAGGAAGAAGTTGATCTTCAAAGATTTGATTCCATTCTTCATGTGATTTTTTCAATGTTACACCTACCTTGCCATAACATGTGATAGAATAGAATTTAAGTTCACACACACACACACACACACACACACACACACACACACACACGCACGCGGTGGACACCCACCTTGGGTGACGAAGGGGCACGTGGGCCACTAGGGGACCCACAACACATGGGCACGCCCCCTCAATCGGCCACAGTGGTGTGTGCAGGCTAGCAAGCGTGTGGGAGGTGCGCACCATCATGCACAAGAAGGTAAATAGGGTATATATATAGGGATGTTATGTAGCACACCCCATGAGCACCTAGTGTAATTTTTTTTTAATTTCTTTAGCTTAAATACTATACCCTAAACTCTAAACTCTAAAAAAATTTCAAAAAAAAAAAATACACTAGATGTTCACGGGCTGTGCACCATAAGATGTGCAGCATAACAAAATCATATTATATATATATAGTGTGAGTGAGAAAGCAATGTAAAATTCATATGATGTTCATAATACTTGATTCATGATACATATAGATCTTCTATTTCATCTTTAACAACACTGATCTAAGTGTGAAAATAGGCAACTCCCTCCTAATCAGGAAAATAAAAAAAGGCTACTTAACAGCACAGGGCCTGACTACAACATTGCAACAGAATTAACTTCTTCAGATATTATAAAAATGTGAAACTTGAGCAAAAACAGTATTCATGGTCATATAAAGTATGCTTGGGATAGATATAACAGAAATAAGCATTGCTGGGAGATTACCTTATCTTGTGCTTATTACGCTCCACCATTTTTTGGATGCCTTTTCTTCTGGATGACCATACTTTTGAAGCAATGCCTTTGTCTCTCGCAGGCGCAATTTGTAAGCCTTTTTCCAGCTAGAAAACCGTGCCTTTAACTTTTGCAGTTCTTCAACAGGATTCACTTTAGAACTTGCTTGCCCTACCTTCACTTTGGCAATGGATCCAGCATCATCCTCAAATGTCTGCTGATGTTTCTCAAACTCCTTTACAAGATGAATAACCGCTATACTTCTGTAATCAATTTTCCTTGCTATTTCACCATCTATAATGTGATTAGTAGGAGTTTCTTCAGGTGTTTGATCACTGAAAGATGTATCTTCTGACTCATAGCTGTGGTTAATTGGGTACATATCCAACCGATCAGATTGGCTTGTCATATCATCAGGAAGGAAGCTCCTTCGTGCAGTGGCTAAACTTAACTGTAGTGTAAAAATTCCATTAGGCATTTAAAGCAGTATAATTCCAAGGGTTCTTATGTTAAATTTTACATCCATTGGAAAGAAAGAATAAAGTAAATGGAAATTTGTCCTAAGCTTCAAGCAATCACACACTGGAACATGAAATTACAAATCGGAATTTACCATAGTAAATTAAGCTCTAATCTTAACTAAATGCTAAAATGTATTCAAGTATGATCTAAGAAGTACATCAAAGAAGTGGAACAAAAACCATGTCTACTCTATCTTAGAAATTCACCTGCAAATTACATAGCTGTTTCTGCCATGTCTGCTCCATTGACTTCATTTTTAGTTCATATTCCGACCATGTTGACTCATATTGTTTAAGTCTTTGCTGCAATATAGCATTTTCCTCTTCCTTTTTTCTCAATGCTGCCTCTGCCATCAGGGCCCTCTTGTGAAGTTCATTGGTATTTGTAAGGTGAACCTGATGAAGCTGAATGGTTACATCCTACTATTTTGGAGCATGATATCTTTAGCTATTAATTAGAAAAACGAAAATAAATTTCTACATGATAAAATTTGCTTTTAACAAAGCACATGAAAAATTCTTGCTTCTATCAAACTCAATACATCACTGTAGCCATACAATTTCATTTTTAGTTACAGTATGTTTTTCTAATATTAATTGCAAATGTGATTCATGCAATGCTTTTGGTTCAAAGAGAGTTTTTGTATTAAGAATATAAATAAATAAAATGATTTGCAAAAAATAGAATGCATAAGGATCTAAAGATGCTAAAATAATACAAACACATGAACAGTTCGAAGTAGGCATTCAAAACACCAAATTCTCCTCCAGATTTTATTTATGCTAGTTCCTGTAAGCCTGTAACTCCATGACCATGTCACACAATACTAGGAATTCATACATACTAGTCCGCAATTTTTATTTGGAAGATGATAACACTATATGATGTAGCAATTGAATCAGATATCCATTTTATAACAAGATACTAGCAAATGCTCAGTCAGTTCACAGCTTCAGTAACTTCAATGGTACAAAGCATTAAGCAATACGCTCATTATCCAGTATCACTGAATAAATACATAAACAAAAATGAAGGTTATACCAAGGTTATCGAGTAGGCAAACATATGTCATGAAACTGACATTTGATTTGAACATAATGACTCCAATCATTTTCTTAAGAACCATACCACAAAGAAGATCATTGTTGAGAAATTTCCAAAACACTGCCCGACAAGAAGCTCAAAGTAGATAAATTATGTTGAACTACAATAAACAAACCTTCTAAGTACTGCACATATACTGATGTTTGATATACAAAGAGGGCTTATCTTCTTAAGCACAAATATTAAGTAGATACCTCAACTGGTCGAGGAAGATTGATTTCTGGAGTTTCCTTTACTAGCACGCGATTTTGTTTTGACATTTCCTGAATATGCCAGCCAGCAAAATTCTTTCTTGCCAACCAACCACGAATAACTGCATAGACAATTCAAAAGAGTTGAAGCCCAAAAGGAACTGGAAAATGACTAAATTGATGGTTGCAAGATTTAGCTAGCTTACTAGATTGCAAAAGAACAATACTCTTCTGCTGGTAGCCAAATCTCCTCTTAGCAATTCGTCGTCTCACATGCTTTTGGATAAGAATAGCCACACTCCATCTCCTTGCCAAAACATCAAATTTGTGTCTTGCTTTTTGACCACGAATAACTATTTAAGTTAAATTAGTCAAAATAATAAGGTATAGGAAGGATCCAAAAAACTGATACTGGTTTCTTAACAGAAGATGACATGTACAAGAAGAATAAAAGAATAATTGTCCAGCTAAATGAAGCATTTCTCCTTTATCAACAGGTCAAAATAATAGAGCTAGTTAAAATCAATGACATTTGATGAAAGAAGCCTAGCTTAAGCATGCTAGTAGAAGCATTCTTCCTAGTCCAGACTAGAATTTGCCTCAATTAAATATATATTTATAAAAGGCTAGAAAAGATTAAAAGATGCATAGCATGTGATGGCTAGCCCAAGATGCATATAGAAGCATTACATGATTGTATTGTAGTAGCTCCGCTCATCATTTCTCTATAACACCTATGAGCTTGAAAACAACGGAAGTTCTTTTGAACCTTAACAACCCCCAGTAAAACTTGATTTCGAGCTTCTTCCAGTATAGCAATCTGAATACAAACCAAAGAGTGTTGAAAAACATAAACAACATCTCAAAGTCATATTATATAGGCGTAGGATAGATATGATTATTTATATTGCATTATTCCTTTTCATAGTAACTGACAAATGATTTTAGCCAAACTTCCAAACAGGAAACCTGAACATGATTAATTGATACCCCATGCACTTTATTGTTTATAACACAATCTTTCTAGCGTCTATTACAAGATTAATGACAGTTGCAGGACTAGCAGGCTAAGAAAGAAATTAGCAACTGCAGCAACATTTATGTATAAGGAAGAGCAGTGTTTTACAAATAAAGCACAAATTTGACAATTCAAAATATATTGACTATATACTATGACATTACAAGTTCTTAGAGTTTTATTTTTTTTCTGGACTCAATCCTACTGATTGGTAACCTAGTCATTAGTAGTCAGATATGGTAGGTGCTGAATTTTTTGGCTCATAGATGACCTGATTTACAATCAAGTTCTCAAACAATTAAGCAATAGATCAATTTAATTATATATTTAATCTCCATCTATGCCACATGATTGTACATATCTCGCCAACTAATGAATGTAATTGGTGGACCTTTGAACTTCCCTTTCCTCAAAAGTAGGAATCAAAATGAATAAATTAAGCTCCAAAAGTGGACCTTGAGGACAAATGAAAGCAGAGAAAATCTTTAATGAAAGAACATCCATGTGAACGACAAATGTACAAAATAACCAAAGCAGAAATTCCATTGCATTGAAGGGAGAAATGTGAAAGAATAAAGAAAAACAAACTACCTGTCCTGTTCGGAAAAATAACTTAGTGTAGCCCACTCTATACATCTCAGGTGCCACATTGAATTGTTGTAGTATGGCAACTGCTAAACTGAGTGAATCATGAGGCTTTGAATTCCCTATGAGAAGAAACCCATACCTACAGAGAAAATATGTATACGTTATAAGAAGTTATCATCCAGCCAAACTATTGCTGCTTTACCCAATTAAAAAAAAATAAAAGCATACCTTTCAACAAATAGTTGATGTTTTATACGAGTTGGATAGCCTGATCTAGATATCCGGACAACCTCAAGAACACCACACCATCTTAGCTGTTGTAAGACAAGATCATGCTGGTACAAGCCTGCAAGTTGCTTGCTATTGGGCTTGATACATCGTATAAAATGTGGGGTAGTACTTTCTAACCTTTGCATCAACTTGAAAAGTTGTCCCTACAAACATGTTGCAACATATGACAGTATCAGTTTGCAATCAAATTTATATCAAAATTTTAAAGTCCAACCATTAGATTTGACTATGATGAACATATACAATACAAAGATACAGACTCACTTGTTTTGCAAATATGTGAAAATGCAATTTCTATTTATTCTTGAAAATGCCAGCGTTGATAAAAAAAATAATGTAATGTTAGGCACCAAAATCACAATGCAACAGTTGTAACTTATAAGTCCTAGCAACATTAGAACATTTATCTCTCTTGGTGGTTATGATTGAAATTATTAATGAGCCATAAACATCACAACAATACAGAGGTTTGACAATTATTCTTGTTTCTCAGAAATATAAAAGTTTAATCTCATAAAGAAAGTTTAAAGGAATAGACGTGCAGAAAATAGCTTATGTGCACAGATCCACTAAAATAAATGTTGGAAGGAACTATTGTATAAGAAAAGCTTTTAGTAAGATATTGAAGGAAGCATACATCAATGGAAATATCCTATGAATTTCAAGTGTCAAAGAGGGCCCTAAAATATGTGCCTAGGGGAGTAACAGAGAAATCTCATTCCACATTAAAGTTCTCATCTTGTTAAAGGCACATGTAAGAGACTCCTAGTAACACAAATACTTAGGAAGGATAGAATAGAATGCGTTACCACTAGTGGAAAGGCCATTTTGCAAAAGAAAATTTAGTCATGCAAGACATCTTCCTAGAAACTCAAAATTAGTGACAGAAGTGCTCAGCAAGTATAGACTGCAAACCAACCGAATCGCAAACAAACTAGGGAAAAGCGTATCTACATTTGTTTGAAACGCCAAATGAACAAGCTCAAATAATTTGTTTAGCTTGGGTAACCAAACATATTTAAGCTGGGCTCAATGAAACACCTTAAATATGTATATTAGCATTGTTTATATTTGTTTATTACTATCTCCATTGCGTCTATACTTGACACAGACAACCAAATATGCATGAGCACTCTCGTACTACGGACAAGCTTGTATTACCTTTGAATTTGCAAAATTTTATTTTAGAGTTTCAGTTATTCTCCCCCTTCCCCTAGTCATATCAAAACATACTCGAGCCTCTTCTAGACTGGCCATTTCCCTTTTAGTTTAATGGAGGCGTGGTGATCATACAAGACCCTAGAAGCTCCACTCCCTTTCAAGCACCCATTCTACATCTGATTAATTATAGCTTCATGAAAATTTGTAGTATATGTAGGATCATTACACGTGGGGTGGTGAATCACGTGTATTTTACTCAAAACCTGAGTTTGATTATTAGTGTCGACTGCACTAACAGTATATATATAAATATGTAGGTTTATTTAAATATTTAATTTACATTTTTTTCTTATTTATAAAACACATACTTATTAATTGGGAACAAAATAATCTACGTAATCTTTTCTTTTATCAAGTTAATTACTACCAGTGTAGTTTTAAGACATATTGTAACTGCTTAGAATCCAAATCATTTTATATTCTTTTAAGATGAATCCAGGCATAATGAAGCTAAGTTTCACATATTGATTTGAGTTTGAGCATGATTATAAAATGAGATTCTCTCTAGTTAAGCTAAGTAAAAGCTTGCTCGAGCTCCTTACGAGTTCATTAAGTTGTCTAGAAAAAGAGCTTGATAGAATAGTATCGAGCATAAATGTTGATTACTTAATATGGTTGTCACCAAGTTAATTACTACCAGTGTAGTTTTAAGACAATGTAACTGCTTAGAATCCAAATCATTTTATATTCTTTTACGATGTATCCATGCATAAATTAAGCTAAGTTTCACTTATTGATTTGAGTTTGAGCATGATTATAAAATGAGATTCTCTCTAGTTAAGCTCAGTAAAAGCTTGCTCGAGCTCCTTAAGAGTTCAGTAACCTGTCTAGAAAAAGAGCTTGATAGAATAGTATCGAGCATAAATATTGATTACTATGGTTGTCACTACCTTAAATTTCGCCACAACACTTAGCTTCCGTAGATCAACACTACCTAGTTGTCGAAACGGGCTTTGATCCTTCTCAGACTGCAGTGTGTTGTAGAGAAATGACTTGGGAAGCAGGTGAGCACAGGAAACAAGAAGCTGGACTAAATCTGTATGCAATGTATCTCTGTTCTTCTCCAAGAAACCATTTGAATCATATGAAACCTGTTGCCATTTCAATTGTCAGATGGAGGAATTTGGAGAACAAATGAGTAATTTACTGATTAAGTGAAAGAATGATGCTACATAAATAAACAGCAAGGAGTGTGTTAAGGAAATGAGATTTCTGTAATCAAACTGTGTGCTGATCAAACAACAAAAATAAAATCAAGCTGAAAAGTTCTTTTAATCCATCCATACAATTAAGAGGTCCACAAAAAAGAAAAATCCCTTTGTTAAAACCCAGCAACAAACAGAAATCAGATACCAGCAAAGCAATAAAACAGTGAAGTTTCTGACCTCTCCGGCGTAATGGGAAATTCTAAAAACACCTCCTCTTTCCCCCTTATAGCAGTTGTTACCAGTCAAGTGCTGCATGAGCTTGTTAGCAAAAGTTAGATCTGATGCTTTAGGAAAAGTAGACTCTTCATCCAAAAGGGATATTAGCCCTAAAGGTTTCTGCAATGATAAGGTAAACAGCAGTAATACCCTGACCTGTTATTATGCTGATCGTGAAGTGAAAAGTTCATATGATAAATTGAGAAAATAAGAAATCAAATAAGCATGAAATTAGCTTAGAAAGGATGGTAAGTTGCAGAATCTATAGGGAAAAGACATTCTGTTACTCAAGAGTACAATCAATAAATCCAGGAAATAGGAACATTAACATTGTGAGTTCTGATTAATGCCAAGTCATGAATGAGCCTTCTAAGAAGCCAAAATGTTCCCATAGCTAAAAACTGACATTGAGCTAACAGTTACTAGCTCTAATGGTAAGCCAGCTAGATCCATAGTTCAACAGTTCGAATTCGTATAATGAAATTGTTGTAAAGGATTTAAACTTGTCGTTCTTGCCCCCGAAAGGAGCAAGTTTAACATCCAATGTACTGTGGGTACGCACCTCAAGGTCAAGACCAAAAAAAAAACTTGTCATTGACAGGAATCCTTCCATGAGGTTGCTTAGTAAGCATGATATTTCTCTTACTTCTACTTTGAGCCCAAAAGTATGAAACTTGAGGATATCATCACTAAGCAATAATACACACACACACAACCCAATGCCTATTCAAGATCTTGGCATTGCCGGTTACAGTAAAGTAACACATATTAGAGACATGAGTTATCAGCAACTAAGCAAGCTTGCACCAGTGTCTTTAGGTGAATTTAACAAAATTGCACCAATTTTTTTTTTGCGTGAATTAAACAAAGTTGCACCAGTTAAGTGAAGAATACGAACCAATCCACATGTAGCACATTTAAGATTTAGTCTGTCAGAAAAAAAAAAACTAAACAAAGTAAGAGAGTTCTATTTTGCTATCTTTGTGTTAAAGGTAGTGGGACAGAATGCTAAAAGATTGGAGAGCAAATCGTAGTAACCATACCAGGAGATGTCCAGCACTCCAATTCAGAACTCCTAAGCTAACTAATCTAAGAAACTGTGTAGTGCACTTCTGACAAATAGATGGGAGGATGAGCTCCTGTTTTCATAGGCACACCTAAAGAAGCTTGTGCCTAAAGAATTGGCCAAAATGGCAAATACCCCAAACAAAACAATGAATCCACATTCCACAAGCGTAATATCAGGTGAATTTGCTAAACATAAAACCTCCCTAAATATGGAAATATACATGGGCTGACTATCCAAGACACATAAACAAGATATTGTAAACATCTTGCGGCTCATAACCAAATTTATTCCTTTCCCTTCAAGACCATCCAAAAAAGGTATGGAACTCATTCACCAAATCAAAAATAGTTTGGAAGCACTAACAAATGTGTAATGATAATACTTGAACATTAAATATTGGTGCCCCAAGGATACTAGCACGTGAATTTTAATTTCTTTATTAAGATTAAATGATAGACTTGCCACATGAGTCATGAGAATAAGGAGCATAACCATACTCCACCATAAATCCAATTTTCAACACAATCAAAGATTAATATAGAATATTATTTAGGAATAAGAAAATTTAGATTATATCTATATAATTCAGTCGACAAATTAAGTTAACATGATATTGCTCTAATGAGACTTCTAAAGGTATCAGCAGTTAAAAAAGACCGACCGCACCTTTTCAAAGAGGTTGAGACAATCAGTATTATCCACAAATTCAACTTTGTCCCAGTCAATTCCATCTTGGGCATATTCCTATAAAATTAGAAATGCATAATAATAAGATAAAGCAGATATAAACAATAATGTGCACTGCAATAAAGTTCCATAAGAAAGAAACCCCATAAAACACAAGGCTCTTCACATGTTGGATTCAACTTTGATTAATGTGAGATGCAAGGATTTGAGAGGCGAATTCCTTGGCATGTTTCCAAGGGTGCAGGGAACATCACACCTACTAATGGGATGGAACTACATTGATTTGAATTACATACCTATTGAGTGGGTCTGTGACTTTTAGGATTTTATGTGATTGAATGTCAACCTGGTCAGGTTTTCTGCCTGCCCTATCAGGCATTCTATCAACTCGACTTGATGCTATTCCAATTTGATTTAGTGTTTGACCAGCAATGTCTCAGTGATATCCTACCTCTCCCACCCCCACCCCCTTTTTGAATGTAATTTGGCATATATGTAATCAATTTTGCATCCACATACTTGAGCAAATTTTTATGCCTGTAGTCAATTCCTTGGTTTATAAAAGAAAATCTATCAGTGTGTGAGATATATGTTGTAGTCAATCACATAATATTATCTCTTTGTGCTACTATGGCGTATGATATCTTTTCAAACAACTTATAATTATTTCGAACAACTTCAAATTTTTGTGTCTCACTTCTTCTAGCATTGTAGAACAAAGGCGTTTCATTCCTAACTAATAACAACAACAATCAAGCCTTATTCCACTAAGTGGGATCAGCTATATGGATCATTCTACGTCATTGAGCTCTATCCCCTACTATATCATCATTTATATTTAAATAAATTTTATCTTGTTTTATTATTGTTAGTCAAGTATTGTTTGGTCTTCCTCTTCCTCGTTTGATGTGCACATTTGTCATAGTTAATTCCTAACTAACAACAAATTCATAATATATGGATATAAAAGTGAAATGCTATATACATGTACAAAAAAATGCCCCATGTTAGAGCATCTCCTACAACTTTTTAAATTCTTTAACATTGATGAAAACTTCAGAATTCTCATCATTGTTATCATCAAAACGTATTTATCTCAGCTCCTTAAGATTGGATACATGATGCCTTTCATATTGTATGCATGCTCTAATTTAAATGTAATAGATCTAGGTGATATCATTGTAGCAGAGCCATCTAATGTCAATATTTCATAATGCATCCATGATCTAATCCAAGGTTGTGTTTCCTACGAAGGAAGAAAATGTGAAAAAAATAAAATAAAATAAAGTGGTGAATGATTTCCCAAACAATCCTCATCCTAAATTTCCTTTGGAAGCAATGGAGAGAGGGAGGAACAGACTATGGAGATCTTTCCCCGATTGGGGATTTTAACCAAAATTGTTTTGCCAAATCTTTGCAGAAGTATTGTTCACATGCAATGTCCGCTTTGTATTTATGTTTTTATGCTTGAAATAAACAATTTCTAAAATTTAAGTTCCACTCTCTCTTTCCTTCCCTCCAAGGAAACAGTCGAAAAAGAAACTCACTTCTTTCCTTCCTCCAAGGAAATGCAAACAAGGGAAATATTTCCCTTCTTTCCTATGATTTTTTTACCTCCTACTTTCCTTCCATGACTGTTTTCACCTCATACTGATTCCTGCATCATGTCTCTTTCCTTCAAACTCCTCAGTTCAGGAGACATAATTTTCATAATTGGATATTGAGTTTTTGCACAAAAAGTGAGATGTCAAAAAAAAAAAAAAGGAAACCATCATATACTTAAGACAAAATTATAACTGATTCCAGGAATTAAAACCAACCTTATGAAATCATATCTACTCAACCCCTTCAGAGAAAAATGAAGATGTGAATGAAGTCATTGCCACTATTTTATAGCAAACAACTTCTATTGACATAGCAAAACAATAAAAAAAAATTCAGTGGTAATACTAATGAGATTCAAGCAATCAAGTATAATCATGATGATGATGTCTTTGCATGATGCCTTGCATATATATATCTAAGGGAGAGAGAAAAAATCAAGAAGGTAGGATCTTGCCTCCTGTTCAAGTTTAAATAGGTGATGGTTGAAGTGTTGTTGTAGCTTCTCATTACAATAATTTATGCAAAACTGTTCGAAACCATTTTTCTACAAGAGTAAAATGTCAGTCTAATAAACAAAAAACATTCTATAAAGCAATATTTAATTGAAAGCATGGGTAGATCCACACATGAAAAGATTCAAATCCGAAAATATCCAAAATGCTAATGGATTGTCCAGCGTAGCATTTTCCTACTTCAAGTGATTTGTTAATTTGTTCGACAAGCCAATCAAATAAGCTAGAATACATTGCTTTTGCCAATGCATCCCGGGTGTCAATTGCCTGCAACAGGAGAGACATAATTTAGCCAAAAGAGATGTACAATATCATCTTAGTGGAGCAACGTTGAGCAAATAATTCCAATTGTACCTGCTGCAATGTAAGCTTTTGGATAATATTATCATTGCCAGCTTGGATTTTACGAGTTGATAAAGCTAGCATTAAATCAGGTATTTCACAATCCATCAACTTTGCTGCATTAGCTACTCCTGCAATGGGCATGGGAGAGAATGAACATTTTTCTTTGCAGCATGGAGAACAGGCAATCTCATCAGAGGAAGGAAGAACAACGGAGCCGGATATCCTCCAATGCCAAGTTGAGAAACTTGATATCATATTCTATACAAATAGGATTACAAATCATTTATTTATAGATCTAAAGATGACTATTCCCATACAAAGTCCTGCTATGTAGCCCAATGCCTAACTTGCATCCAGCTAAGTTACTAATAATTTGGTTGAATTGTAACTTCTCAAACAAAGGTGCAGTGCTAGTGTGGTTATCTACATCATCATTGTCATATTTGTCCCAACTATTTAAGGTGGGCTATATGAATATCATTGATCCATCCAGCTTCATTTAGAACTACATCACCAGTACCATTCAAATTAATTTAATCACTATTTTATTACCCAACTAAAGATTCTATTAGTCTAAAATCTTTTATACCTTCCCCTCTAATGGAAACAACTCAGGTAACTAAAGGATCTACTAGTTGCCTTTGAACATGTCCACACCATCTACTTTCTGTAATTTGATCATTTCTTAGAACTATTCAGGTTATAAGTTAAGTTACAGGCAGGGATTCTGATTCCCAATTAGAACAAAAGCATGAAACTATTTGGTGTCATGCTGGCTTGCAAATACTGGTGTTCGTCAGCAACAAAGAACACAAAGAACCCTGTACACTGCTGAACCCTAACAGCATCAAAAAGGGAACCAGGTGGAGGAATAGAAACTTATTTCAAAATTCACAGTTAAATCACCATCAAAAAACTGTTGGAAGCCTCCACCGAAGATCTTAGCATCCTGGCATGATGTCTCAGCTGGGTCATCCATCATCTTCGTGTGGAAGTGGAAATAGACATCACATCCAATATGGATTGGTGGTATGAGATTTAAAACCATGCTCGCAGTAGTAGTATATTTTATTGTAGCTATTCTAGTAACCATGTATATGCATCTTACATTTTATGAGCAAGCATGCATAAGGAAACACCAAGGAGTTTATAACAAGAAAAAGTGATGGTAAGTTGGAATAGCCATGTATAAATAGTGTACCTTCACCAAGGACCACTTCAACATGGTTTTCATTATCTACCACTGAGAAGCAAATATTACCCAGCCATAATACTGCAGCAAGTGTAGAGAAGAGATGCTTTTGATTTTGCTTAGATATTTGAATGACATCCAAGGCTTCCTGGAGAAAATTAATCAGTTACATGATTATCATGCTGAAAACAATTAAAGAATTTCATCAAAAATAATCCAAGGAGCATAACATGCTTTTGAGTGATCAGTTAAAATTTACCATTAATCTGTGAAATCTCTGAGCATCGTCAACATAGTCTATAGTCAAGCAGTTACTTTGCTTCAAATATTCATATTCATCAGCAGTTCTTAGATTCAACTCCTCTGCATATTACAATTGAATTTCAAGAGATGTGTGGCATAGTATAATATTATTTAAAGTTAGAGAGTTATCATGTATCTGGGAAGTGGGAAGTAACGTCATAATATGAAAATTGACCAAATGAATACCTTTGAGACTCGGAGCAGCTCCAGCACAAAGTTGATAGAAAACATGATATGATCTTTCACCTGTTGGCCTCTGAACTACCCTTGACTAGAGGGAAAAAAAGTTATAAGCCATTAAGTACTAATTTGCTACAATGTATTAGAGAATTTCCTTATACTGTAAAATAAATACCTTTTCAAGTAAAACTTCCATGTGCAAATTGTTTGAGAATAAGAGATGTGAAAATGTCAGTTGCAAGGGGAAAATCTACTATAAGAAGCAGTAAAAAGGTACCAATAACATTTCTTACAAGTTAGAATTTTAGCACCACCAATTTTTCCAGCAGTACTGAAATTTATTTCAATAAGTTTCCCCTGCAACATAAAACAGTGTATATGCAAACAATTGTCAAGATGATAGATACACATTGGCAAGGCTAGCAGGATAGGAAAGAAAACATATTGATCATGCAAATACAATAAACTGCTCTAGCCATTGGCCAACTCACAAATCTGCTTGAGTTATCATTTCTTGAAGTTTTTGCATTTCCAAATGCTTCCAGTATCGAGTTACTCTGCAAAACCTCATCCTCTATGCCACAACCACCCCCGAGATCTGCAAGATACAGCATTGCGAATTTTGCAGTCTCAGTTTTACCGGCGCCACTTTCACCACTGCAATTCAAGATGCAACATAACCACCACTCAAGAAGTGTTAATAATGAATGACACAAATTATCAAGCTGGAAATTTGTAGATGGATCAAAAGCTTCACATAGTTACTATGGAGAATGAAATCACCTTATTATAATAGATTGATTTACACCTTCTGCAGAATTAACAATTAGGATTTATCAATTGCTCCAGAAATTCAATACAACACAAGCATATTTACCTAATGAGAGATCAAAATTGTCATCAAGATGCAGGCCTACCTCTCCTCATTTTATTAAAAGCAGAATCTGCTATTGCAAAGACATGTGGGTTCTCTGTGAGCTTCTGCTTGTATGCTGTAATATAATCTTTTCCATAAAAGGGTACCTCTTTAAATGGATTGATTGCAATCAAAACAGGTCCTGCTTTAGTCTGAATAGAGGGAAAAAATTTCAAATAACTAGTGAAGGTGAAAAAAGTGGGGGGAAAAGTTAAGGCTAAGTTTCATATATTGAAAAGCATGCTTACATAAACACTATCACAAGAGTAGCGGTATCTAAGATTGTGGAGAACTGATGGCTCATTCAAATAACTAAGCTGTATAAGATCATCAACACCATCAAGGATATGAGGGTTGGCGGGTAAGAGATCTTCACCAGTAACCAAAAGAACCTGATTATGGACCAGTAGTTAATTACCAGATATTGCCTGTAATTATATAGAAGAGAAGTACAGATTTAGGTTTTTACATTTCCATCAGATAACAAGATTTTCACATTGTCCCCTGAAACTGTTTGAATGTGACCTAGCTCCCACTTCGCTTCCTGAGTCCAGCACCAAACTTGCATATTCTAAAAGGTGGAACGGGAAAATCTTATGTAATATGTTTGAAAATTATTTAAAAGATACCAATATTGAACGGAATAGAGTAAGAATTAAGAACCGTCAAACATTTATCGCCAACAGGTACTCTTAGAAACAAGTAAGCCAGAGTGTCTGGCGATGATATTTTGAGAAACTTTAAATTACCTTCTTCATGGCACATTCACTAGTGTCACTCTTCCCCAACTTCTTGTTCCGTGGGATGGATGATGGCAGTGCTACAGAAGAAGGCCTTGAATCATTCACCTCCACCTTTTTTCCGTGGTTCTCTACCTTCGTCATCATGACATAGGGAGACTCTTCTGGACGCTCAAGCCTCCGCACTTTCTTACTATCAAACATACCACTCCTAAACACCACCTCTTTATCACCCCTTCGCATTTTCTCTTCATTCTCAAAATCCCGTTTGACGTGACCCCTTAAAAATTCCTCAGATGCACTTTGTCCAACTTTAAGATTGACAGCCACGGACCTTTTTGAAGTAGGAAGGCGCCCTCTCGCGGTGGGACGGACAGGCAAAGCAGGTGGAAGATCTTTTGGCTGCTCCTCCTTCATCCTGATGGAATCCAGCATCGCCTCAAGGGAACTTCGAACGATCGAAGGAGATGTAGCCGCCGCAGACAACATGATTTGAAACGCCTCAAAATGAACAGCTACTACCTAAAAACCAGCTTTCTCCGCTTATTTCAGTCTTTCCATGACTTCCCGCAGTACGAACCTGACATCGATCCCGGCCAAAACTCCTAACGCTGGAAACTAGTTTCAGTCATACACTGTCCGAGAAAAAGCTGCAACGTTGAAGGAAGTTCCAAACACGAAGCAGGGAAGCGGAGGTCGTTGTCTGATTCCAAATTCCAGAGTGCCTCAGAGGAAGAGACGACGGGAACAAGCAGCGCTCGCTTCGAAAGAAGAAGCAACTAGGGTTTGCTTCGCCGGGAACTCGATTCAAAATTTCGCACAGGAATCCGTATCCGTTCGTTGTTTCTCTTCGCTTTTCGCTAATAAAATAGTCGTAAGCAACAATGGCCACCTCGGGAGACAAATAAGTCCTCCAACATTGAAACAATTACGACTGCACATCATTCGGTGAGAAGTGAAGATGGTCGATGGACAGTGGGGCATATTTGTCAGTTCGCATTGAAGGGAACGGAATTTTCTTCGCGTTCGGTAGGTTACGGTTTTCCGCGAAGGGTTGAGGATGGAGGTACGGGCTACAGCGTCCTGAGAGCGGACGAACGTAACGGCCATTGCACCAAAAAAGATTCCCGTTATATTAAAAATTCATTTAAATAAATCAATAAATATTCATATTTATGAATTCAATTACGAGGGCCTATAATTTTAAATAAATCCCGATTTAATCTAAATTTGAGTAGTAGATATAATTGGATCTTAATTCTGATATTAATGTACTTAATGTCCTTCCATTCTTTTGATCTTTATTAAGTATTTTTATCCCAGCTAAGTACATTTATAAAAAAAAAATTAAAAAGATACTGGACTTCTGAATACCTATTAAGAGTATTTTTTTTTATTTATTTTAATAACAGATAAAAATTTCTATAGCCCAGACTCCAGATTCGGTGTTCATCATTTTTTTAATTAACCGGAGTTAGAGCATTTAATTTTGTTTTAAATTTTAGACCGCTTAAATTATGAATAATAGATACGAATCAAACCGTATTTTATATTATGGAAAAGCTAGCTAATAGTGCATAGACACTGCAATCGTTAGCCATTTTAAAAGGGCTTTACAATATTCTTCTAATCAATCTCCATCAACTACCTTAACTTATAACTATTTTTATTATAACTACTACCCAAGTGGCGTAACCACGTGGGGACGAGAAGATGCAATCGCCCTTGGGAAATTTTAAAAATATAATATTATATATTTAAAAAGCCCCATCACTGCTTTAACGGATCAATTCACTATTATTTGTCACTAAAAAATTAAAATTGATCGTATATTTAGAAAGTACTCGAGATACCTAAGCCATCCATTGATACTACCTTTACGAGAAAATATTATGACTTAAAATGTTAAATATTAAATTTTTAAAATAAAATATGTAATAATAAACGGACGAATTAAATTAAAATTAGATTGGGTTCAACTAAATTTAACTAGTAGACACGAAAATAAGGATTACATTGATTCAACCCGAGATTGATTTAAAATTAATTTAGTCAAGTTATGACTATTGGAATATGTTGTAGTAGTGCAATATGAGTGTAGGCAGAATGATATTATCTCACCGTTTTGGCGAAGTCAAAGCTAAAGTTGGACTTTATTTATTTAAAAAGAATTTGTCCAACATACGTTGCTCACGGAATACGACAATCGTCTCCCAAGATACAACGACTATATCTTGTGATAGCAGCACTATAAATCGAAAAACGTCCAAATCGAAGAAGTTTTTTTAACTCTCCAATGCAAGTATAGAATGTAATGTTTGTTTTACTTGGAAGTAATTGAGTGAGTGAAATGAGGGTGTGAGGGACCTTATTTATACTAAATGAAGGGGTATAAGAATCTCTTGGTTCAATTAGATCTCATCCATCCATTTTGAATTGG
>JBBMJZ010000105.1:64481-79625 GCA_037833815.1 Zingiber zerumbet | reverse complement strand
TTCATTAACAGAAGGGGAATGGAGGGAAAGGGAAGAGAAGTAAAATATTTATAGTCTCCTTATTTGGGAGGGAGGGAAGGTTGATTAACGTAACTTGTGTTACCGTATTTGGGAGGAAAGTGAGGGTAATGAAGATTAAATATATAAAGTTATAAAATTACCCTTACTTTTATTAAAGACTTACACATTCAAAAGCCCAGCGTATCTTGTATAAATTTGTTGGTTAAGACTTACGCATTCAAATAATTGTAACTCATTTGTTAAAGTCGGCATCAGTATCGCCGTCGGTGTTGACGTCGACATCGAAGTCGATGTCGGTGTCGAAGTCGGTGTCGACGTCGACATCGGTGTCGACATCGGCATCAGCGCCGAAGTCGGTGTCTATGTCAAAGTTGGCGTCGGCGTCGGTGTCCACATCAAAGTCGGTGTCAGCATTGACGGAGTGTGAGCGTTGGGTGGTGCCAGTTGGGCAATGCGAATGTTTGTCATTGTGATGCAAAGAATACCTAAAACAATGATTTTTAGAATTAATATAATTAATAAAACATGGATAAAATTGAAATATAATTTTTTTTAAATTCCCTTTACCCCTCCTTACACCCTAAATCGGGGTGTAAGAAATTCTTTCGTTTCATGGGTAAGGAATATAAAGCTTACCCTTCCTTACCTTTCCTTTCCATAGCTCACTTTTTTCCCAGACATGATTTCAAGTTTCCCTTCCCCTTTTTTACCCTTCCCTCTCCTTCCCTCACTTCCTCCCAAACAGTATAAGTGAGTATTTCGTAGATCATTAGTAAATATTTTATGTGATATCTCAATATCTCAAATTCGTTTCATGATTCATTATTTGCTGGGTGATAAATTATCTATTTCAACCTTTTTTTTTTTTTTTTTTCTAATGTTATCTCATATCTTTTACTTTTATTATATGTTTTGCAATAAACGACCACTTCAATCTTAGCTTTAAAGGAAAATATCTAAAAAAATTTATGAGTATTCTTTTTCTTATTTATCTTATCATATTTGTATATAGACTCCTTACACACTTATTTTCATGCCCACCCTAAAATAATATATATATAATCATTTTTTACATATATGTATCTTCTCATACGTTAATCCTAATTCTTTTAACAATTTTTTTGGCTTCATAATGAGAGTTTGGAATCACATTCGATTTGGGAAATACCTCTTGAAACAACGTAACATATCAATTAACTTACAAAAAAAAACAAATATAGAAAAATTAGTACAAATGTAATATAATTCTTTTAATGCTTCTTCAAACATTGAGGTATTACTTTCTCTAATATCATGTGCATTCATGTTTTTATTAATATCGTCTAATTGAGGTCCACTTATATTTTTTAAATCAGTAAGAATGTCTTAAAAATTATCTTCTTCAAAATCACCATCATATTACTCAATATTTATATTAATAGATAATATAACAACTTCATCGTGAAAATTCCAGACTTTGTATAATATATCAAATCTCTACCTATAAAACATAATTCAACTCATATTTAAATAATTTGTCACACTTTTGACATGTACAATAAATTTTAGATAAATTTAAACTTATCAATTTTCATCTGCCAATCAAAACAACTAAAAAATTATCATCTAAATATCAAAAAAATCCTTATCAAAATATTTCTAAAATTATCATTTAGTATTAAAATAATCTTAAAATTATGATTAAAAATAGTAAAAATACTAGAGATCAAAATAACTAGTACCAAGATCATCTAGTATAAAAAATCCTAAAATTATCCATTCTAAAGATCAAAATATCCCTAAAACTATTATCTAAATATCAAAATATCCTTTAAGACTATCATCTAAGTATAAAAATTAACACTGATTAAAACTACTGAAAATAATACATGAAAAGCTTTTACCATGAGAGAAAAGATTTGGAGGAGGGTCGGAATAGGAATGCTTGTCAGAGCAGAAGCAAGACATTCACCAAAGCAGGGAGTAGGAGGGAAGAGTCGCTAGTTCATGTCGTTGCTAACATTACGGTTTCGCTACAAATTCGACCCCATTAATTCACCACTAATCTATCTTTGGAAACGGAACCCACCTAAAATTTTATTAGCAACGAATTATAAAATTCGTCACTAATATATAATTGTTTTTGTGAATTTATTTTCAAATATTATTATTTTCGAGAATATGATATTTAGTTGCAAATAACGCTATTTAGCTACTAATTGTAATTTCATTGTTAATAATTCGTAGCTATTTTACCTAGTTTTCATAGTGTGTTTCTTATTACCCTAAATTTAATCTTCTATTTGTCCTAATAAACTCTTTTGATCCAGTAAAAGTTGCTTCAGCTCTAAAACTTTAATAATCAATTAATCTTGATCTTATCATTTTTGCTACAACGCCTTAGTTTATCTTTCTAATGATATAGTCTTCATTCCAGCATATTTTCTCCGAGGGTTAAGTCAAACGATGAGATAGATCAAAGAGGAATATTCAATCTCTAAAATAATGTCCAAGATCATTGATACAATACTATTACCCTTTGGATCTATAAACAATTAAATTATTATCCTACAAACAAAAAATTGATGTAAAATTATGATGAATTAATAAGGATAAAGAAGGAGAAAAAAATACTAATGTCATTCATGTCTCACTTTTTTATGACTTACCATTCTGAACTAGTATGATTTAATTATAGAGTGAATCTATTGGCTCATTAATAACTTATTCAAGATTTTGACCTCACTTATGAATTTCAATGTCGAGATAGAATCAATTCTATTGGGTCATTAATAACTTATTCAAGATTTTGATCTTATGAATTTCAACGTTGAGATAGAATCAATTGAGTTCGATTTGTCGATCATCGACTCTAATATATGCTTAAATAATGTCAATGATGCCCTCGGACATGGTGCAACGACAAAGTTTTTAAAAGGATACTTAAGTATTTATAGTTTGAATCTCAACTAAAATATACTATATATATTTCCTTATAGTGGAATGAAATATCTAAATATTTTTTTATTAGATAAAGAGTTACTTTATCTAAATGATACCACGATATTTGGATTAATAATAATAATAATAAATTAGATAATATTAAATTTAGGATGATTGATTAAATCCTACAAAAATTTTCTATAAAATATCAAGGTAAATTAGAAAAAAATCTCTATAAATAGTCATCATAGATCAAACTAGAAATATCTGAATAATAATTTAAAAAGTCCGGGGCGTGCTTCGTCAAATTCGTTAATCATGTGAGTATTAACTTTCAATTTGCCTTAAACCACGTGTCGTTAAACCGGTCTTCGCCTGTTAATTATATCTTAATCATCTACGTCGTCGTACGGTGAGCCATCGCTTTCGTGGACCACGTGGTGGAAGATCGGACGGCTATTACTCACTGTCGGTGGTTTGTGGTCCCCTGCTCGTCTTGCCGACAAAGCAGACCGAGGAAAATCCACCAACAACCATAGCCCGTGCTGTTCGACAATCACGACGCAGGTGTTCTTTTGGGTAAACTGAAAAATTAACTGCGTGAAATGTTAGTTAGGATGAATAAAACGGGCGGGTCCCGCTGAATAATGCCGCTGTCGCGGTGTCGTGCTGCTGTCTGAGCCGGTTTATTAATAACATATCGGCAAATTGCCAAAAGCAATTAAGCGAACAGAGTGTAACGTGCAGCAACGACATAAAAGCGTTTCAGTTTGGCTGTGATGGGTGATCGTAACAGTTGTTACGTAGCTGTAAATAACGCGATGAGTTTTATATCAGAGTTCTAAGTTCTTCTATTTCTCAACTCGCCCACTGTTCTTCTTCGAGGTCAAGAAGGGCGAAGGAGAAGATTTTTGTTTTTTTTTGTTTTTTTTTTTGCTGTAAATTTTGTTCGCATTGCTTGTTTGTGTTGTTTGCTCTTGATATCGCGTACTATTTGTTCCTTTGATTTTTTCCCGTTTTACAATCCAATTTGTTCTTCTTTTCCGGAAGAGGAAGCAATCGGTCGCAGTTCGGGGAAGCAAAAAGAAATCTTTCTTCTGCTGTTCTTCGATTTTTTTTCTTAGTTTTTATTTTGAATTAGAGGCGATATCTTGTCGGTTAGATTTTTCCATTTGGGAATTTCGGAGGAGAGATCTGAGAATGCGGTCGAGGAGGGCGGAGGGTGGGGAGGCGGCGGGGGCGTTTACTTCCGTAAAGGAGTCTCCAGATAAGAAGGCTGCGGAGTGGGAGGTCAGGCCGTGTGGGATGCTGGTCCAGAAGCGCGATTCCGACGCCGATGCCAGCGGTGCGGCTCCGGTGCCCACCGTCCGCCTCAAGGTCAAATACGGCGTCGCGTCTCACGAGATCCACATCAGTTCCCAGGCGACCTTCGGTAAGAATTCCATATTCGTTGTTCTTCTGTTCGATTGGTCGGCAAGGTGTTCGATGAATTGAATGAGAGAGTTTGTCCGGTGATGTGGTTCGCTGCGCAGGCGAACTGAAGAAGACTCTCTCGTCGAAGACTGGTCTCCACCCGCTCGACATGAAGCTGGTGTACAAGGACAAGGAGCGGGACTCGTCGGCATTCCTGGACATCGCCGGCGTGAAGGACAAGTCGAAGCTACTGCTGCTTGAAGACCCCACGGCGCAGGCCAAGCGCTTGCTCGAGATGCGCAAGACAAAAAAAATGGAGAAAGCAGCCAAGTCCATCTCCGACATCAGCCTCGAGGTCGACCGCCTCGCCTCCAAGGTAATAATCTCCCACCGCCGCCCGCCGCCGCCACCGTCATCTACTTCTTTCCCTCCAAGATTCGATCTTTTTCTCAATAATTTATCAGGTGTCGGCGTTGGACGCGATTTTGAGCAAAGGTGGGAGGGTAATGGAGAACGACGTGGCCAATCTCATCGAATTGCTGATGAACGAGCTGATCAAATTGGACTCCATTATTGCTGAAGATGATGCCAAGTTGCAGAGGAGATTGCAGGTAAGATCAATTCTGCCCTAAACAGTCAATGATCGTATCAAACTCTGACTTCATTATCTACTTGGATCAGATCAAGAGAGTGCAGAAGTACGTGGAGACACTGGACATGATCAAGATCAAGAATGCAAAGGCACAACAACAGAACCATCAGCCACAGCATCAGGTTCAAACTCAAAATCAACAACAAATGCATCAAAATGGGAACTTGCAGCAGCAGCAGCAAATTCATACTCAGTATCAGCAGCAACTCCAGCAAAAGAAGGTGGTGGTAACAACCAACTGGGAGACATTTGATTCTCTATTCATGCCATCCACCTCTGCCGCCGCCGCCACTGCAGTCACCTCCGTCGCCACCCCTGCTCCTCATCCGAGATTCGACTGGGAGCTATTCTGAGCATCTGGCGGATTGCCACAGAAGAAGAAAAGGCAAAAATTCCTGGCTCGGAAGCAACATTGTGTGTGATTATGCTTTTGTAGCTGTTTCAATTTCAGGTGAGATCCTCTAAAACAACAACATTTCCTTCTGCTCTATTACTCTTATTCTTTGTGTGTATATGTTATCTCGATAGAGGGTTTCATTCAGATCCATGAAAAATAATGAACGAACGAATGATTGTTATTGTTATGTCTACCATTTGAGGTGAAAGAAAGAGCCTACTTTTCATAATTAGGGTGATCGATATCCCATTCAACTGACAATAATATGATTGGATCCCCTCAAATCGGGATGAGTTCAATCATTCCTCTTTTTATGATTTACTCGAGTAAATATCATCATAAAAGGTAAAGTACTCGTGTTGAAGTCTTGGTTGGTTGTGCTGAGATGCCTTTCTTAACGCATCAAGTATACACAAACAGGGAGATGCCTTGCCAATAAAGATCAATCATTTCAAGAGCATGTGCTGGTTAGTGGATCCTTCCACAAAAGCAGATTCTTCTTCTGGTACAAAAGCGAAATTAGTAGTAGTAGTAATAATAGTCGTTGGATTTGCACGACCTACTAGGTCAAGTTATGATCAAGTGCTAAATACATCTCCTTCTCTTTTAGCTTTGATGACGTACAGTATGTATGATTGATACGGTACATAACAAAAGGGTGGGGTCTAATAAGATTAGAAAATAAAAAATTAAAGGGGTGTAAAAGTCAAAAGTTAATGGGATTTGATAGTCAACAACTAAGAGAAGGAGGTAATTATAATATCGTCATCAGCCACATAATTTTTGGTTGGGCACAGACAGGGCAAGCCCCTAGATCTAAGACGTAAGACGTTGCCCGGACTAGTTCTTGACCTACCTTCGACTGATCGGACTTCCCCAGTTCGGGTTGTGTAGATGAGCCTCGTACTTTCACTAAAACAACTTTCGGTCAGCTAGATGAGTTCCTTGCCACAGTCTCAAATAAAACTAAGTCGGTTTGCCACAGCTCATCCCCCTCATCAAGGCTCAAGCCTGGTGGTACATCTGAGCTGTCGTCTTGAGCTGTCTGTGCTAAACCCGGGCAGGACAGAAAGCGCCAAACAACAACAATATCAAGGAATCGTAATCTCCTGTCATAGAATAACTGTTATACGTTAGGAAATATTCTAATGGTCTGTTATCACATGTGAATGGAACCACAAGCCCTAACACCCGACATTATCTGACAACAGACAGACTCTGAAGGTATGCAACGCCATATAAAAAGGGAGGTCATCTTCCTTAGCCGAGTACACACACATACACACTCATTTTTAACAGTTGTTTTTCCATTGTACACCATTTTTCTGGGAAAAAAAGATCTGACTTAAACGTCGAAGAGTATGTGCCGGGTACTTGTCGAAGTGTGTGCAGAGTTCAGGTACTACCAGTTCTCATACTATAGATCAGAGAGTTCCACGTGGGGTTTGCTTTTCGGACGTGCATATATTGGGTGCGTCAAAGTCTCCTCTCCGTCAACACTAACGTCATTTTTATCAGTCTCTAGTCTCTGTTTAACTCAGATTTCGGACAAGATGTCATTTATATCAGCCTTTGACTCAGATTTCGGACAGGATTTACAGTGATGTCAAACCTGTGAATTTATAACAGATGGAGTGAATTTTGGTTTGTCCGATACTTGGATTCTAACCAGAGTCAAATGACTTTATCAAGAAAGAGTACTCCGCATTCATGAGACTGAAACTGAAGTTAGAGCATTGTGTCATGACTAATAATGCTTCGTCCCATCAATACTGGTTGTCCATCTACTTTCATGTGGTGCGATGCAGTGGTCCAATCGAAGCAGGACAAACGAGTAGATGATGCATAATGTGGCTGGGAAATCATCATCAGTTGCCAAATACACTTACAGTGACACTTTCTGGCCACACTCGTTTGGGACATTAAATGGCCATGAGGTCTTTGAAGCCACAGGCCCCTTGTGGTGGAGCCTTCTATGTGCTGGTCTCCAACTCTCCCTTAGGGATTTGGGGGCATTGGCAGGTCCGTTGCCTGCCCATTTCTGTAGACCTTGTCCATACTCGATTAATAATACGCAACGGCCGTTCTCAGTCATACTCGGGTTTGCGTCTCACCATCACATCAACACTGCTGGACTAAAAGGGAATGTGACATTGGAATGCAGCTCTAATCGAGTCTCTGAGTTGTTCTCTTGGACGTATCTGCCCGACACAGGACAATACAGAGGAGAATGGATTGAGACATGAAAATATTTTATTCAGGTGAAAAAAATGTTTACATTTTGGTAGTGAGATATTTTAGCATTAGCCTTAGTATATATAAAACATGTTAAATTAAAAAGGCCCTCAAAATAAAAGTGGTTGTGTTTGAACAAAAGCTTTATGGAAGTGATCATTATGCTCCCCACAAGCTTCATTGAATTGGACGTGTGTTCCGGGATGATTCGATATAGTATATTAAATCATAAATTCGTATATTCAGTATAAAAAACCATTCATATATCAAATTTTTAATATGATATAAATTTTATATCATTTACGATGATAGTCAGGTTTTCTTCAAAAAATATTATCATTGAGCACACATTTAATCAGACTTCATTCAACTTTATTCTTCAGAGAGAAACATCTGATTGTAGCTCGATTTACTCCGAAGGACGTAACAAGTTCTCCCGAGAAATATACTTAAATTATCTTTTTGAACTGAATAAATATTGAACAATATCATCAAAACCCAGCAGTATAATATTACTAAATTCTACAAAGTAATAATCATAGAGTTTTAACCAGACGATATTATCGAAGGTTTGCCAAGCAATATCATGGTAGAGCAATGTTACTTAGTTGCACAAAACAATGACAAAGCCCTGCCAAAAAATAACACTTAGTCTCACATAGGGACATCATAAAGGTATGCCGAGCAATAATGTTGAGTGTATGCAGAGTAAAATTAAAGCTTCACTAAACAATAATGCTCAGTTCCACAAGAAGTGATAGCATTGAGATTCATGAGCAATAATATTAAGTTTCCGCAAGACAATTATATTAAGGTCTGCAGAACAATACTACTGAGTGAGTCTTTCATCAAGAAGCTTCTAATTACCTGCACTTGACACTCGATGATAGAAAAATTAAAATAAGTGATAGATGTCAGAGTCATTCCCTTGGTTCTTTTTTCATAATACGTGGTAATCAGTGAATAATGAATGATGAATGATAAATGAATAATGACTGTCAGAAGCAGTTCCTTGATAGCTTTCTTCACTTTACATAGTAGTTAAGGATTAAAAGCACAGTAATAGATCATTAGAAATTACATCCTCACTGACTTAGAAATGAAGAAGTAAAAAGGCGCGAAGACAAGTGACATGGAAATTCTCTTCTAATAATTATATAAGTATTTCGGATGGTAGCTTTTAGGTACGATAATTTTCTATTTTCTAACTAGCGGAGACAACTTTTTCTTTTTTAAGTTTTTCTTCGTTTGATTTTTCTCTCCAATGGATTACTAACTTAAGTATCGGAGGGGTTGCGCTAGAGGAATCGGCCCGACTCTAATCCGTATTACTTTTTTAGATCCACGAAATGATACGAGAGAAGATGATTTGCTGAGAAGAAGAAGCTCAATTGAGTAAAAGAAGAAATCATCAATTTATATTAAATTTTTGATATTGGTACGGTATATGCGGTATACCAATATAAAATCTAATACCAATTTCAATATTAGAAATTTAATATGTTATAATATCATATTAAAAATTTTAATATACCGATAATATCAGTATGATTTAATATATTTTAGTATAATATTTGGTGGTATATCAATTTTTAATATTTTTCTTCCCCAATTAACCAGTCACCCATAGGTTAATTCCTAACCGCAGCGTCTCCCATGAGAAGATAAGTATGGGACGTTGGCTGCGGAGTGACGTTGTGTTTGCATCTATAAATTTACTACGATGGTCGATCAAAAAATTTCGTATATTAAAAAAAAAAATGTAGGTGTAACATATCTCAGCATGCTTAATTTCTTTTAAATAGAAACAGTGTTTGCCTATCTAGGTTTTTCATAAGAGAATCAAACTGCGAAAGCTTAATCAATCATGCACTTTTGTTTGATCGTTATTTTATAATAAAAAAAAGGGCCAAACTATTCGAAGAGTGGATGATCATACACGATCCACTTTCTCGCTAAAATAGGTCTTCTTTTTGATTCAACTCGACTCAAGTTTACACATTAATAATTAGGATTGTTGGATAGGGCTTGACTCATGAACAATTGGAACGTACAAGGCTTTGCGAGGAAAGTAGGTTTGTCTTCTCCAGCAATGATGACCACAAACCTCGGTTCCAAATTGATTGGAACTCGAACACGAGCTTCCTTAGGCGCAAAGGCCGTGCTTTGGTAGTCGCTGATGGTGGAGAATTTTCGGTGAGAGCATGCGAGCACCATTAGAGCCATCACTATGAGGATCATCATGGCCCCTAAACCTCCAAAAAGATATGGAATTGGAGTGCGCCAAAAGTTGAATCCATTTGCATATGAACTCATTAAAACTCTCGATCCTTTTGATTGATCTTGCCAAATGGATTTTGCTCTTCTATTTCACGGGTTTTGTTTACTCGAGATGAGTGGAGTGAAGAAGGATGAGGCGAAGGGATGCCAATTTATAGGTAAGAAGAGAGGACAAGGAAAATAACCTTGTGGCAGCACCATTCATTTAGTTTGGAAGTTTCCACTTAATTAGTTTTCTTTCCCTCTCTAATTTGCTCTATATGTAACTAATGATGGTGCGATAAGTCTCTTAAAAAATGTAATCTTCAAGATTAAAAAAAGTGACAATCGATTCTTGCCTAACTCTCAAAGAATCCTTGGAATTTATATTGTTCTATGACTCAAAATAATCTTAATTTAAGAGTCAACCACCATGATATTTAAAAAAAGAAGATATTCTTTGAAGGGATAAAATAATAAATTATATAGTTTTTTAAGCTAGAGAACTCAACTAAAAGTAAAACTTCCTTAAGGGGATTTGGAGTGGGAACTTTATTCCTTTTCTACTTGAAAATTATGGATCTTTATGTATTTAATAAAAAAGTCATATCATGCTTTCTCATTCCCCTCAAATCATGCAATGCATTCATTTGAAAAATAGAATAAGGAATAACTTGTGAGGTAAAAATTGGACGTTAGGTCTACTCTATTCTAACAATGTTAGATGAAGGTATAAATTACTAAATTGGTAACACTTTGAAAGTTGTAAAAGTGTCAAGTATCCATTCTTCATACGCTATCAAAAGTATTAATAATAAAAGAATTGAGTCGGACTTGAGCTCTAAAAGGGTTCACTTAGCTACTAGTCGAGCGATGTGTCACCCGCACAACATGTTAATCACTAAAATGGCATAGCATCTATTGTTTACAATACTAATCAAGTGTTAACATTGCTAACTTGAAAAGTAGTGTAAACCACCTCTATTTAGTCACCCAGGTTCAGTATTACTTGATTTATCATTTTTGAGAAATGACTTCTATTGCTTCTTAAGTCGACTCCTTGAGTAGCAGCTGGTTTTACGACTCAAACGACACAGGTAACACTGACCGCGATGAGCAAAGGTTTAGCCATAAGAACCACTGTTGTCTGGGGCCACGGCGGGCACCAAGGAAGAGGATGCTCATCACATAAATTGATACATCTGTTGAACTTGATCACCCTTCAAAGTATGATATCACAATGCGCTTTGTGGTATGGCCCTTTAAGTTAATTGCCACTAAAAAATAATCACTCATACAATTACTGTCCTAACAGAAATTTTCAGGAAAAGATGATCGAATTCGTCCTATTAACATACATAAATTGGATCAGTTTACATTAACCATGAAGGAGATGAAAAGAAAAAAAAAAAAGAAAAAAGAGAGAGAGAGAAGGAAAAGACAATCAATTGTCTTCTTCACTTTCGTCGCTATAAGAGACTAAACCCATGAGTGCATTAGGAGCAGCATCAGTTGATGACTTTACATCAACATCATTGGAAGGTTTTGTACTCACTGAAGATCCAACAGTAGGTGCTGGCTCCGTCTTGGCTTTCTTCGCTTGCGGTTTCACTGTGATAATTATGTTCCCCATTCGGGCTTGTTGATTCCTCTTGAGACCTGGCTTAGGTACCTGCAGTTGGAGGAATTTGTCAATGGAGGAAGGTAACAATTAATAATCTCATTCATGATATTTCACGTCTGTTGGAGGCTGACCTCAGCTGTAGCAACAGGTGTGCTGTCTTTGAGCTCATGAACAAAAGAGGATTGAGCTGCTACTGCATCCTACCAGCAAAGAAGAGGTTTTGAAACAACTGGATGATGAAAACTCACCATTTATTTGACAAAATCCATGAAGTTGACAAAAGTCTAAACGTGATGTGCCAGTCAAAAGTTGATACCACAGAACTAGTTTGCAATGAAACGTAACTAGGATTATTTCCCAAATGATGCGATGTTATGTGAATTGTCAATAGAAATAGAATGCCTCTGAACAATGATATAACTTAATTATAATGATCTAACAATTTGCATGAGTAATATGTTTTATTTTTTGGAATAATGATATAACTTAACTACAATGACAACCATGTTGCTAGCTGAGCTCGGTAAAGACTAAACAAGCTCAACCAGATAAAAAAAAAAGCTTGAAAACCATCAAGTTCAGCTCAGCTCAGCTCAGCTTGTTGGCAGCCCTAGAAGTGAGCGCATAAAGGAAGATGATTTCCTTCAACAACACGAAAGGAATAAACAAAGATAGAAAGAAAAAGAGAAAACATGAATATTACTTATATCACCATGTGCAGTATTTGAGTATTAAATAAAAATCCTCATATGCAGCAATTATGAGAAAGGAAGAAAAAAAAATCAGTTGGTGGAGGTGATATTTACATGAAAACTGCGAAGCTCTTCAGCTTCTTCAAGTGCGACTTGTTTTTCGTATTCTCTCCTGGACTAAAGTGAGAAAAAGAGATTAGTGGCAACCTTGAAGTAAAGAAGGATAGCATCATAAATTAATATAGAGTGGAACTGATTTGTCCTGTTGCATTATATCAGGAAGCCAAACTTTCACTAGCTTCTACTTTCTGAGAAATTAAGCAACTAAAGCTATTAACTATTTGATCCATAATAATCAACTGACATTTAGATATTAGGATGCAAAACTTGAGAGAGAGGACATGTAATGATCCATGAAGAAACAAAGGAATCATATTAACTCAGTAAAGAGTTCCATTCTGTAAAAGAGAAACACACCACCATACATAGAAGGGGGCATTTTGGTCATGCTCACCGTGGCCAAATTATCTAAAAACTCTGTCTCATCCTCGTCAAGGGCTTTTGGTGGTCCTAAACATACAAAGAACAGAATGGCATTACACGTGAAAAATGTGAGGCCTTTCAAAACAAAGTTTAAGGAAGAAAATTACTCAATATTGACCCACGTATTTCTGAAGCAGCATAATGACTAAATCTATTCACATGATATAGTTAATGAAAAGAACACTCACTGTGTTTAAATCTTTCATTAAACTCAGCATCCTTTTTTTCTTTGTTTTCCTTCAAGATCTGTAAAGCAAAAGAGTCAGTCGCAGGAACATAACAATCTATGAAGCACAGCTGAGTATTGTTTTTTTACTTCAGAAACTATTTCTTTTTAAAGAAAAAAAATTAACATCAATTATTGAGCCACATAAATACATGCCAATAGAAGAAAATCAACAGCAGCCCACCATTTAAAAGTACGGGAAAATACCAAGAAACACAAGGTAGATTTTGCAATATATATATATATATATATATATATATAATTGAACTGACAATTGCAAGCAGTTTGTATGTCATATGAAAGAACTCAATCACATAAATCTGAATAAGGTTTCTTTCCGTACTAGGTGGAGAAGTAATACATGGTAGAAATTCTGATAGTATGTCATGGAAATGCACCCATCATGTGCTTGGAAAATAGAGAAACTACATAGAACGCACAAGATGATACAAGCACCCAAATGTTGCAATAACAAAGTGTACAATGAAGCAATGTTCTGTTCGAATACATAATTAGAACAGTTTTGCTAGTATAGTCATGAGCTGTTTTCACCAAACTTACATTTTTATCAATCGCAGTTTGAAACAACCATATAAGATAAATTTGGAAAGCATAGAAACTAATAAATCTAATCTTGCACAGTAAAAATAAGATAAATTTGGAAATCAAAGTAAAAGAAGATTAGCACTGAATAAAAGGATTATATGTACTAATAACACTTCCACTTAATAAAAATAAGATATTAATTTTTCAAATTTATCAGGCACAGTTCCATCACGCACAATTTGATATGAGTAATCTGAATAGTGTAATTTTTATTATGACTACTAGAAGCTGATGTAAACATACAAAGGAACAAGAAAAAAAAAGGGTAGATATCAATTAGACAGATGAAACATAGGATCTGATTTGTTCATCAACAATTTCATATCAAGAGATAGAGGCTCATTCCTAACTCAGCAGGTGAACAACAAAGTAGCACAGAGGAAAAGGAATACACTAACCTCGTACAATGGCCTGTCCCTAGAGGCGGTTCCGTCTTCGACACGTTCGCCTCTCGTCCTCTTCGATTGAATCAACTGCCGCGGATCAAAGCACCGAACGTAGGGTTAGCTTTACGAAGATGTGCAGGGAGGATAGGCAAAAGATGAGGGCTTCGATTAAGGGGTTGAGCGAAGAATAACCTGCTCTTCCGACACGAAGTTAACCAGGCGAAGCGGCGCTGCCGCCGACTCGTCCGCCATCGCTTCCCGCAGGTGATTCAACTCACACCGCTTCGTTTTGCGGACGGAGGTACCTGAAAAAAAAACCCAATGGGGGTTCGACTTTCGAGTATTTTTTCGCAGTTTACTCGAAACCGAGCCGGTCTGCCTGCGGATTGGGTTCGACAATAAAATCTGGTCTATATTATATTTATAATGCATCCGTTTGATTTAAAATTTCAAATTAGATAAAAAAATAATTGTTAAAACAAAATCGCATACTTTAAAATATTCAGGTGTAATCGAACCCGAAAAAAAGCTCGGTTATATATATATAACGCCTAATTTTTTTAAAAAAATTTTCATTTAACTTGAATACTAATACACTATAAATCAAATTAAAAGTCTGAATTCTAAAAATAAAATCTTATTTTTTTTTAATTGAACACTATATTTTAATTGAAAAGTCTGAACCTACAGGTAAATTTTCTTTTTTTTTAAAAAAAATTATAACAACCCAAGCACCTAGATTGAGATCCAAGCACTTATATTTATATAATCGTGTACCAAACAGGCACGCAGAATATCAGTTATATATAGAGAGATTTGATATCTTGCATACTCTTACCTTGCAACTCATGGACGACTCTCATAAGTTCGAATGCTCGGATTTGAGAGGGTCACCCATGAGTGTACAGGATAAAGATGTGCAAAGTAAAAAAATTATATATAAATAAATCTCTTAACGAACATATTTACGAACTTCTTAACAAACACATTCGTGAATCTCTAAACGAACATATTCGTAAGCTCATAAATCAAATATTATTAAGATCAAACTCAGCTAGATATTATTTTCAAACTCTAAATCAGGCACGAAGTTAACTCGTTAACTTAATCAAACAAACCCGAATAAATTATTTTTCAAATCGACACCTAAATAGCTCAGAAAACTCAT
>JBBMJZ010000105.1:53487-64381 GCA_037833815.1 Zingiber zerumbet | reverse complement strand
TTAACTCGTTAACTTAATCAAACAAACCCGAATAAATTATTTTTCAAATCGACACCTAAATAGCTCAGAAAACTCATTTACATATGGGAAAATTCTGTTTTACCCCCAGTTTTTTAGTTACTTTAACAAAGTGCCTCTAACAGAGACAATTAACTGCACATTTCTTTTCCTCATGCAACTTTTTTTCAAATTTTAGAAGAAAATATGGCGGAGCTAATAAATTCACCTGAAACACATGAACCAATACCACTCACAAGGAGCACCAAATGCACCCTTAAGCTCTGAAGGTAGCATTCAACTTCATTCACGAGGTTCTTGTTCCAAAACATCACTATGGAATCACAAACAAAAATACAAACAAAACTCCCAAAACATTAAAGATAGATCCTCTGTATTATACTAATTAATACCATTCCATCTTAACAATTCATAAACCCTAACGTTTCTAGTTAGTATCTGTTCCAAGAAGTCAGACTTGCTAATGATCTTTAGAACATCAAAGAGTGGACTTAGAAATCACTTCGCCGAATTTGACAAACCACTGGGCATCAGACAAGCTACCGCTGTTATGTTCGGCACTAGACTTGACGACTTCTGGGTGGCCACTGGGGAGGAAGTGGGTGTAGGACTTTGCATTTGCCATGCCAGGCTTCATGCTCAGGGCAGGCAGCAAGGTCATCAGCACGCGTGCAATTTCGTGCATTGTGGGCCGGTCGGACGGATGCCGTTTGGTGCACAGCAATGCGAGTTGCAATGCCTTCTTGACTTGGTTCATGTTCGTGCATGTTACTGATACTTCGTTGTCCACTGCCTCCATTACTGTATTGTCGTCCGCCTTTGAGAGGATCTAGAATTCAAAAGAGTTTGTTAGTTTGGAGCAAAAGAAAGATTTGGTATTAGTGATAGAAGATTGATTGATAAGTTTGATGGTGCTAACCAGTTGATGTAAGTTGGAGTCATTGTCGACGGGCTTCTTCCCCGTAAGTAGCTCCAGAAGCACAATTCCAAAGCTGTAAACATCTGATTTTTCGGTTAGTCTGGATGTTCGAGCATACTCCGGGTCTATGTAGCCAATTGTGCCAAGCACATAGGTTGATGCATGAGTCTTTGCTGATGAGATAGACTTGGCTAGGCCGAAATCGGAGAGATGAGCTTCGAAGTTCTCATCGAGCAGAATGTTGGATGACTTGACATCTCTGTGGATGATTCGGGGGTTGCAGTCGTGATGAAGATAAGACAGTCCCTGCGCTGCACCAACTGCGATTTTCAGTCGTGTGTCCCAATCAAGCCTCACTTTCTTCGATGGGCCTGAAAGATGTTTAATTTGTTTAAAGCAGTGCGCCTAAGGAGAACAAAATAAAAGAGTAGGATGTTTTGTTGTGTGAACCATGAAGAAGATCCCACAAGGAGCCATTTTCCATGAACTCATAGAAGAGTAGATTTCCATTTGGGGAAAGCGAGTAGCCATGTAAGCTGACCAAGTTTCGATGCCTAATGCTACCGACGGTCTCTAGTTCAGTCTCGAACTCACGGTAGCTGTGTGGATGTTGACTATAGAGTCTCTTTATTGCGATAGTCTTGGAGCTCTTGAGCACACACTTGTACACTGTGCTAGAAGAACCATAGCCAATTATGTACTTATCACTCAAGTTATCAGTCAGTCTCATTATATCGTCGTATGTATGAATTGCCATGTCCATTTGCAGATATATCAACTTTGGCGGACCTGTTAATGAACAATGTTCAAGAAAAAGGGAATTTTACCACATAATGTACATTAACTAAACATGAAACACATGTAGTATAGAAACTGAGACATACATTGGATATTGCACTTCGGTCCCTTGATGATTTGGTTTGGTTGATTTGACCGGTATATCGCTACTATTGCCATTGTTAGCAGCAAAATGCAACCCAAACTAATGCAAACAACAACAGCTCGAGAAATGGTAACTAGAGAAGAGGTAGAATGTAATATTAGTTAGCACACTGCTCGGAATAATTCAGCAAGAAACGTGTTGCAAAAGAAGCGTTACCTTTTGGGTGAAGAACTGGTTGACAAATGGATCCTAACCAGTTTCCACACAACATTGCATTGCCAAAGAAACTGAAAAAGGAATTGGAATAAGTACTTCTTGATTAGATATTGAAATCATCGAACCAGTTACTAGGATAATCACCTTTCAGGAGGAAATCTTGAAAAGTTCTTGTACAGAGGAATATTCCCAGAAAAATTGTTAAACGAAAGGTTCCTGAATCAGTTCACCATGGATGAGCAATTTGTCATTATAAAGGAAAACTTTTAGAATCAGAAGTGTGAAAAGCTCACAAGTTTGTTAAACTGAAGCAGTTCGCCAACTGCACTGGAATCTCTCCATAGAGATTGTTGCTGTTAAGAATCCTAAATTCAAACAACACATAATTAGAAAGCATTAAAGAATTTGATGAATCGGATGGATTCTACTGGTTCAACTTACAAAGTATCTAGATACTGCAGCTGACCCAATTCTTGAGGAATTCTTCCAATGAGCTTGTTGTACGAGATGTTACTAAAGAAATTCGATGCCTCATTCAAGGACAAAAACATGCCAATATCAAAGATATTGTACAATGCTGAATAACTTACATGACTTGAACACTCCGTAGGTTTCCAAATTCAGCAGGGAGACCTCCACTGAAACTGTTGTTGCTCAAGTCCCTATGGTAATACAAAAAAAGAACAAATTTCATTTTGGAGAAAAGCAACTCAATCGATTCAATCTCATTAGATCTAGGATGTACGATTCACTCACAGTACGAGAAGATGCTCAAGATCACCAACAGAATCAGGTATTCGACCAGAGAAATCATTTGCTGAGAGGTCTCTGAAGTCACAAAATACATATAATTATCAAATATAACTCATAATCCTACTTGAGTTGGATCATAATAGAAAAATGAATTACTCACAGAGTGTCGAGATTGACAATTCTACCCAACTCGGCGGGAATTTCTCCGTTAAAGTTGTTTGAAGACAAGTTCCTGTAGGATAGTAGAGAGATTACTTGAATGCAACAAATTACACAATTTTATTGTTGGACTCTTTTAACTTTTTTATACAAAAACATGTTCTTTGTAAAGTGTCTATGTGCACAGTAAGAAAAGTTCACATGAACACACTCTCCACTATGTGCTAAATGGACTTGAAATTGAATGCAAATCCTATTTAGAATCCTTATATCATTCATCAGCTAAGGCCAAGATTCAATCCTGAACATTTTTGACCACTCTTTATTAACTAGTCTAAGCTAACTCAGCTAAAAAGGTCAAAGACGAAGAGAAGAATGTACTCACAGATAAGTCAGACTCTCTAACTTTTGAAGCTCCAAAGGTATAGAACCATTTAAATGGTTACCATGAACATTGCTGCGAATGAAAAATGATATAATTAGCAAAGAAAAAGAAAAATATTCTATAAGAAAAGAGAAAGGAAACTCACAATTTATTCAGAGCAGTACAAGAGCTGATGTTTAGTGGAATAGGTCCGGTAAGATAGTTATTGGCAAGATTCCTATCAAAAGAGAAACAGAAACATGCATATTTAATTTATCGCAAGAAATTTCAAGTATGGCATCAGAGAATTCATGATAAATGGTTCTCACAATTCAAACAGCTCTTCGAGTTTTCCAAGCTCCTCTGGAATATTGCCCACTAGTTGGTTATCATTAAGCTGCCTGTTTATTAGAACTAGGACTGTTAATGAACATAATTTGACGAAAAAGATTCACACTTTCCTTAGTGAGAGCTTGTTTACAAAATAAACGAGCTTAGATTATAGTCAGTTTAGCTCATTATGAATAAGACTTGTGAGCTATTCATAAACAAAGATATTTACAAAATTGTAATTGTTCACAAACTTGTTTATGATTTGATTACGATCTTCCATCTTTAGTTTTTAATTAAAAAATATAAATACTATAATATTATGTAAAATTTTAAACTTTCAAATGATAAGGACAAGCATGTCACTAGTTGAGATCAGAAAAAACTCAAGCATGGCTCAAGCTCGATAAGTTGTTTAATAAACATCTTAGCTCAACTGGACATGGTATAATTATGCAAGAGGTTCAGAACTAAAATATAGAATGATTCTTACAGATAACTAAGCCTTGTCATGTTCCCCAACTCAGGAGGTATTGGCCCAGTCAGTTTGTTACCGTGCAGGTACCTAAAAGTAACCAAGAAACAAATCATAAAGACGAGGTCACATTTGGTTTTTTATGTAAAACTGATAACAGATTCAGAAACTCACAGTTTTCCAGTATAGGACAAGTTGCCAAGAATAGGAGGAATGGTCCCAACAAGTTCATTTTCACTTAAGTCCCTGAAAAGTTTGTTCATGTGAGAGTTAAAATTAGCCTTGTCCTTCTCAAATGACTTGAGGAGATAATTAGATCGCACTATTTGAACTTTATCAGAGATCTAAAGAACTAGATGAGCTAGCTCTTTACTTCTGTTGACAGCACTGCGACGACTGTTTACTTGTTAGAGTGTTCGTTAAGAGAGCAGGTCACACCAAGGTCCCACAAGAACAGAAAGGTACAAACAGCAGACTGAATTCCATTGCAAACAACAAAAACTTACAGCACAGCAAGAGCCTGCATAAGACCAATCACATCTGGTATCTTTCCAGTGAGTCTGTTTCCCTGAAGTGACCTATGAAATGAAACAAGACCAAATTACAGTTATAATCCAAAAGAAAACTTGATAGCATGCAAAGATCAAACTTTGATGCAAATTTAGCGGAGTGAAGAGATCATAAAGTTACGAAAGACTTTTATAACTGAATTGAAGTTTCAGTTTTGAAAACATATCAGGGGTCCTGATTAATGATTAATGCTATTGAAGAAAGATTCACACAAAACACTTTTAACAGACTAATGGCGGAATCAAATATCTTCCGCTGCCTGACTTGTATGAAGTCAATGTTGTAAGAAGTAAGTTCATCCAAGAAAACTAAAAGCACGTTTCAGTTCTGAAAACCATATAAGGATCCTGCCTAATGCTATCAAAGAAGATTCACAGAATTTTTCATTACTTTTTAACAGATGAAAGAAAAGAAAATATCATACAATTTAGATACTTGTAGAAAGCCAATGTTCTAAGAAGTAATTCAAGCAAGAAGCTACAAGCATGTTTAGGCTCTGAAATTATATCAGGGATCACAACTAATGCTATCATAGAAAGGTTCACACAGAGCACTGCATGTTTCTCTATTTTTAAATAGATGAAAGAACATAAGCCAATAATATATACGGTAGTGACTTGTAGTAAGCCAACTTCGTAAGAAGTAGCTCAAGTAAGAACACTACAACTACAAGCATCAGCTCTGAAAATCACATTAGAGGTCACGAATAATGCTGTAGAACGAAGATCTATGCAAAGCACTCAGTTTTCACTACAAAAAATGAAAGTGGAAAACCTACAATGTAGCAACTTGTAGAAAGCCAATATTGTAAGGAATCTCTCCCCTTATTTGGTTGTATGAAATGTCCCTAAAAGCCACAAGCAACAATGTTACAAACTTTGAATTTTCTTTGTAGAAGCTTTAACACAGGAAGCACTTTACAATATCTCAAAGCTGGTGCAGTTGCCTATGCTATCAGGAATAGTGCCTGTGAGATTATTTCCTCTCACATCACTGCATGGCAAAAGCACAGAAGTCAGTAAAAACTACATATTTTCTATTTTGCTGACAAGGAACAAACATGAACAGGACCAAGATGACTCACAAGTACCAAAGGCCAGTTAATTGGCACATATCAGGAGATAAATCTCCATTGAGAAAGTTACCACGCAAGCCTCTAGTAGCCATGTAACAAACAAAAGAGAATCACGAGCTGTCCGCATAGAAAATGTTAGCAAATGAAATGGGAATGAAAAATTACAGATACTGCAGCACTTCGTTCCAATAAATGAGTCGAGGAATTTCTCCAGTGAGTTGATTCTGAGCCAAATCTCTGTCACACGACACAAACCATCACAACATCTATGAGAACTGCTACAAACGTGAAAAATTACGAGAAGTAATCAATATCTGAAAGAATTTACAAGGTTTTCAGGTTTGGAATTTGGGATAGTGTTGTGGGGATGGGCCCTATCAGTTTGTTGTTCTTCAGGTTCCTGCTTTGCACCATGGATTAGACACGAGATTTAGCAAGAAATTAATTGCAAAGATTAGCTTACAGGTCCTCCAGTTGCTTGAGCTTGGAGAGTGAAAATGGAATGTCGCCATACAGCGCATTTCCAGACAAATCCCTGCAATATTTTGTTTGCATGGTGAAAAGTTGAAGAGAAGAAGAAAAAGAAGGTAAGAACAGTGAGAAGAAAGCATGAACGAAAGATTACAAATATTTTAGAGCAACACAGTCTCCAATCTCATCTGGGATTTGTCCAGTTAGCTTGTTCCCCTTCAAATCACTGCACCCACCATAAAGTATTCGTTAAACCGCATTAAAAAACTCATCAATAGTTTTTAAATCCCAATAAGGAGGCTTTTTTAAATAATTGTGGCCGAGGAGAATACATGGATTGCAAGTTCTTGAGCTCCCCAACCTCAGCCGAGATCTCTCCGCCAAGATTCAGATTCGAAAGGTTTCTTCAATTCGACAGCGCAAAAAGTGTATATTTGTCAGATCAAAGCCCAGAGAAATGTAAATCAACGTGAAAAGGATTTTAATTTTTTTTTACAAGGCGACGACGGAGGAGGTGAGGTTGTCGCAGAGCACGCCTCTCCAGGCGCAATGGTCGTCGTCGCCATCGCCGGTGGCGTTGGCAGCGTTCCAGTCGAGGAGCAAGTTGGCAACGTTGCTGAAAGAGGCCTTGAGCGAAAGCAGAGCCTTTCCTGAGTCCCAAAGGGCGATTTAGCTGGAAAGACAACATGAGAACAGGGGAGCTGAGAAGTAGAAGAGATCGACCTTCGTCGGAGAGAGGAGAAGCAAACGGGAGGAAGAGGAGGAACAGCAGCATCAACATCAACAGCACTATCCTTCGCCCCTTGTTCTTTTCCATGGCTAGGGAAACTCGGAAGCTATCCGAGGACGGAATCGAGAGCTCCACGCATTCTTCAACTACGAAGGCGAGCGAGAGTTAGAATGCGAGCGCAGAGTGTGTGTTTGCGCTTTTTGTCTGTGTTAGAAAGAGGGCGTAGCGCACATTACCAACCCAAATGGTGTTGGCGACAACGACATGACTGTTGCTTCTAGGCCCGTCCTCGCCATGGTCCATCTCTTCTCCCTCCATGCCCATGGACCACCACACCCCTCTCTCTCTCCTCTCTACCTCTCTCTCTCTGGCTTCTGGGCGGCGCATCGAACAATAAAACCACAGAACAGAAGCAGAAGCGGCCGCAGCACTGCAAAGCTACAGCGCCTACGCTCTGCGACCCACCACCATGGACAAAGCAGGCACCTTTACTGCTCCTCGCGAGCGCTGCTACACCGACATGGATCAGCTCTACATCGCCATCGGGAAGCGCGGTGTGGCGAAGGGACAAAAATGCAAACAGCCCTTGGGCATTGATTCATCGATTCACCGCGGAGGAGGAGAGAGAGTGGTCAAAAGGGAGCAGGCCATTGCCATGTCTGTGCTCCGCTGCTGCTGGTGTTTACTGGGAGGGATCAGCTGTGGCAGGAGAAGAAAGAGACCGTTCTGGTGTAAATGAAAAAAAGGCGAAGGAACTGAGAAGAGGGACGATGTGCCCGATACGGAGAGAGGAGTCATGCTCGCCTTTATCCGCCATGGTTGGTTGGTTGATGCTTCCTTGCTCGGCACGTACCACGTACCTTCATGCAAAAGAGGAAGGTGGACGTACTTCCTCAAGTAGAAGAAATCGAGAACACAAAACACTGAACGCCATTTAATTATTCCTTTAACAAAATTCCGTTCTGGTGTAGAAGTCTTTCACTGTGTGTAAGACTGTAAATTAATAACAAAATTTGTATTCGGATTGATAAAAGTTGTTTGTTTTTATTTAATATATATACATGAATTAATTGAATAAATAAATTTGAATAACTCGTTAAATTAAGGTGACTTTTGATTCTCTTCTAGAAATTGGAATGAGAATAATATTATAGTATTAAGGAATAGGAAGAGATATGAGTTTGGGTATTATTATTAAAAATGATGTTTAGTTAGTTAAATATTTTAAATCGGAATAAACCTAAATTTTCTATTTTAAACATATGTGACAAAAGACAATTTGCTCGCCTCCAGTGTCCCCGCCAACCCGTCATGGGGGAGGTCATTCTCGGTCACGCCGAGTTTTGACCCCAAGATCTCATGTGGCAACACCCCATGCCTTAACCATCGCACCGCCCCAAGGGGACTTCTATTTTAAACATATGATGAGAAAAAATGATGACAGAGAATGTGTGATGAGAGAGAATGTGTGATGGTAACAATGGATAGAGGAAAAATACGATGAGAGAAAATGAGGGAAGAGTGCATGATAGAATACACTGAGAAGAGAAAAAGTACGATGAGAGAGAAAGTGTGAGAAAGAGTAATGGAAAAAAATGAAGAAAGAGAAAGTATGATGAGAAAATACTAGTAAATAATATGTTCAGCTGTTAATATTCTTGAACAATTTTAGTGAATAATATTCATGAAATATATTCATTAATAAAATTCATATCAATGTGCTAAATAAAAAATAAATAAATAAATTAGAATTATCAAACTTAATAATCAATCAACAAATTTAAATTGAGAATTATATAATATGTAAATAAATTAAGCTCGAATCAAACTCAAGCTAAGTTTAAATTGAAAGCCCCATATCATTTAAACTCATAAAAAAAATTAAGTCAAACTTAGAAAAATCATTTTAAATACTTGGTTCATTTTAAGATCGACTCGGCTTGACTCAATTAATTTATTAAATAAGTTTAAACATCTTAAAACTCAGCTCAGCTCAGCAAAGCACGACTTATTTATAATTCTAACGATATATAGCCGTTAAGATTAAGTATTTCATCTTTTATTATCATAACGAAGGATTAGAGCGTTAACTAATGCTAAAAAAACGAGAGAGATGATAGCAATGGATAGAAAAGGATGATGCATGGGTTTACCGAGTGTGAATTGACTGAGCCAAGTCATGGAAGAGGCAATAAAGTAATTAAGAAGCCAAAGCCAAAAGGCAAAGGCAGGAAATGAAGAATCCAAGAGAGAGCGAGGGGATTGATGGGATATGATGGGTCCTCCGGCGAAGAAGGGCAGTAAATTGAATGGTGCGATGAAGATGGATTGATTGAACACATCATGGAATCCGTGACACACCCCACTTTTTATTACCCTTCCCAATCTCTCATCGCATTCATCCAACGGATCATCATGATGCGTGCCCCTCGTGCTGTTCCTGCAAGCTGGGGCACTCAACCGCCTCACCTCCCACCCAGCTGCCGGTTGACGTCCATGCAACCAACCATCATTTTGCCGGTTGAAACTACGCATACCAATCATTCAATTTTTGATTCGATTTTCAATAGACAACTAAAAATTATAAATTGATGCTATCTCAAAGTGAAAAAGATGATGGGTTAGATATATGATTCTGATGTCGATTGTACGAAGATTTTAAATTAAAAAAAAAAGATAATTTTGAATGACCCTATGAGTTTAAAAGAACATTAATAATCGGGGTCAGATAGAGAGGTGCTTGACATAAATATTCCGATACTTAAGTTAATTATCCAGTTAAAGACGATGAGTGATATTATGAAAAGTAACTATGAGTATGTAAAATTATATAATGTTGTATACCTTGTATTTATAGATGAAAATATCTTTTTATAGTGTTATTGTTTATTTATGCACGAATCTCAAAGTGTTTTCTAAAAAAAAGTCAAACCATGAATATGTCCTGACACATTTTCCCAAAATGGATCCGTAATCCCTTTGTTTGGTATGGTAGAAGCTTCTAATGTATATCTTGCATATAGAATATTCTCTATCATTCGTAGTACAAAATGCCAAAAAGGAATGTAAGACTATTGGGTTGAGGGACTCTTAATATACGTAATTGGTCAACTGACCGAGCCTTTCATGCAGTCCAATTGGTTGTCACTTACAAGAGTAACCCGGTCAAATTTGAGGAATGTTGCTAGAGACCCGTCCATTTAAACTAAGTTTTAAACACATGTAAACTAAGTTTTATGTCAATTTATTATCTTTATTTATATATATATTTTTTAAAAAAATAGTAATGGAAATAAGTACTTGTTTATGTCCATTTATATTTAAAATATATGTTTATGTATATATTTGATTGATGAAATCTTTCCAAAGTAAAACGTTGAAGATATGATTTTTTTTATTTTTTAAAAAATTTTGATGGACCCGCGGGTTGACTCGCTTAACCTGCAACTCACCTTGGATTGAGGTTAGGTTGAGGATTTTCCAACCCACCAAGATGACAAGATGACCCGTTTCACCTTGCCAAATGGTTGACTCATCATGGGCTAACCCATCCAGTCATGTGTTGGCTCGTCTGATAACTCTAATGGTGTGCGAGATTTTTTTTTTTTTTTTAAGTATTGGAAATATGATGAATTATAGAAGCAAAAGGAAAATATGCCGCTTTTGTAGGCCGGATTCAGGGCCGATCCGTGCTTGGCGGCGTCGGCCCACCATGATTCTTTCGTTGAGCAGCTGGGTCAGCCCGTTCCATGAGTCGTGACTTAAATAGCGAGTTACGTCGTGTTCCAGGTCTTTATTTTTCGGCGATTCAGAACTATAAATATTCCAAACTCTGTAACCGAACCGTGCTCTCTGTCTCTGCTTGCGTCGCCGCGCCTCCACGACGCGATCTTTTCCGACCGCAAGCGAGAGCCGCTCTGCCGCCGAGATG
>JBBMJZ010000105.1:19472-53387 GCA_037833815.1 Zingiber zerumbet | reverse complement strand
ATCATTTTGCCTGTTGAAACTACGTGTACCAATCATTCAATTTTTGATTCGATTTTCAATAGAGAACCAAAAATTATAAACTGATGCTATCTCAAAGTGAAAAGGATGATGGGTTGGATATATGATTCTGATGTCGATTGTACGATGATTTTAAATTAAAAGAAGATAATTTTGAATGTCATTATGAGTCTAAAAGAATATTAATAATCGGATCAGGGAGAGTCAAGAGAGGTCCTTGATATAGATTCTCCGATACTTAAGTTAGTGATTCAGTTAAAGATGATGAGTAATATTATGAACCATAACTGTAAGTATATAAAATTATATAATGTTGTATACCCCGTATTTATAGATGGAAAAGGATGGAAATCTTTTTTATAATGTTATTGTTTATCTATGCACGAATCTCAAAGTATTTCTCAAAAATATCAAACCATGAAGATACCTGACACATTTTCCCAAAATGAATCTGTAATCCCTTTGTTTGGTATGGTAGAAGCTTCTAATGTATAACTTGCATATAGAATATTCTATGTCATTCGTAGTACAAAATAGTAAAAAAAAATATGAGACTATTGAGATGAGAAACCCTTAATATACGTAACTGGCCAGCTGACTGAGCCTCTCACGCAGTCCAATCAGTTGTCGCTTACAAGAGAGACCCGATCGAATTTGAGGAATGTTGCTGGAGACCTATCTTTTGCTCGGGCTCTTTGTTTGGCAACATAGTTTGGTCAAACCAACTGTGTCCAGTTTAGCTGATTAGACCATAGGTCCGATCGGCTAGATCACTCGGTCAAAATAGTTATCTATTTTTGTATATATTTGATTGATAAAATATTTCCAAAGTAAAACGTTGAAGATATAATTTTTTTTTAAAAATTTTTTGATAGACCCGCCGGTTGGTTTGGGTTGTGTTTGGGATTTTCCAACCCACCAAGATGACATATTCGCTTGTACTGCCCTGCCAACTGGTTGGCTCGTCATGGGCCGTCATGGGCCGATCTGTCCTGGCATGGGTTGACCCGTCTAATAGTTCTACTTGTGTGCATGATTTTTTTTATATATTTTTTAAGTATTAGAAATAAGGTGAATTATAGGAGCAAAAGGAAATTATGCCGCTTTTGTAGGCCGGATTCTGGGCCGATCCGTGGCTGACTGTGTCGACCCAACATGATTCTTTCTTTGAGCAGCTGGATCAGCCCGTTCCATGAGTCGTGACTTAAATAGCGAGTTGCGTCGTGTCATATTTCTTTATCTTTCGTCGATTCAGAACTATAAATATTCCAACCCCTGTAACCGAACCGTGCTCTCCGTCTCTGCTTGCGTCGCCGCGCCTCCACGACGCGATCTTTTCCGACCGCAAGCGAGAGCCGCTCTGCCGCCGAGATGCCTTCCCTCCTCTTGTCCGAGCCTCATCTCGCCGAGGAGATGAAGAGTAAGAATTTTAAGAAGCGGGAGGTCGATGAGGACGAGGAGCGATACCACCTCCGATTCCACCGTAGTCAAGAGGCCGAAGCTGATGGAGGAGGTCGTGGAAGAGGATGATCCGAATGTCTTGTCCAACTTTAGGATCTCGAGCGCCCTGAGAAAGGCTCTGGAATCGAAGGGGTAAAGGCATTGTTCCCCATCCAGGCCATGACATTCGATCTCATACTCAATGGGTTTGACCTAGTGGGCCGAGCACGGACCGGTCAGGTGTGTGATGTCTTACCTATGTTTGCTTCTTATTACATGTAGCCTGTAGGTTTATTGTTTCTGTTTACTCTATCTACTACATTAAATTGCGTTGCTCGCCATCAGTGATGATCACCATGCTTTCCAATTCGATTTCGATGCCAATAGTCAGTGGACATTTGGAGGTTTGCACAAACCTAGAAATTATCAGAAAAAGCGAAGTTAATGAATACGATGAATTATCATTTTATTATCCAAATGAACTGATTTTGTTTGGTGGTGATTTGTTTTTATATCATATCTTTATAAATTTTGTTTCATGAGGGAAAGGAAAAACAAAAGGGCTTCCTAAATCTCTTGAATAAAAGTTAAAATTGTTCAATGTGCTAGAATTATAGGCAGATGAAGGACGTGGAAGGTTTAAGAGACAGCATTCAATTTTGGATCCTTAATTTTTTTTTTTTTTGCTCCATCCAAATTTCTCAAGCTTGAAAACTAGGGCTTCATCGATCTTATAAAGTTACGTCATTGCAATTCTATCCAGTGAAGTATTATAAATTTCCAAAATAGTTGATTAAAATACTGCAAATAGAGCCGTAGCAACCCTCCTTTAATAATGTACGTAGCCCCTTAGCCTATTGCTACTTTACCACATTCCAGATTCAATTTTTTCAACGAATCCCCTATGGTAGTTTGTCTTGGCACCTCTATGAATTGAGATTTGTTTCACTTTGTGTACCATTTTGCTGTACCTAGGTTTATTGACTAAGACTCAATATTTCGCCACTGATTGTTTACTTTTTATTGAAAGCATAATAGTTTCTACTTGATCTTAGTTGACATTGTTCAAGCTTAATTCTCAACTATCATAACTTTTCTGATTTTAAGCTTGTAAACAATATTTCCACTAACCTGTTTCTTTTTTGGGAAATCAAAATAATGTCAACAGTTTTTCCTGATATGGATTGTACTAATCATGATTGTTTGTTGTATGCATGGTCATATTCATAGGGTAAGACTTTGGCATTTGTGTTGCCTATATTGGAATCTTTGACAAATGGAATTCTCAAGGGATCAAGAAAGACTGGTTATGGAAGATCTCCTAGTGTTTTAGTACTTCTTCCGACAGGTATTCCAAATTAGAACTTATTTTTGTATTTTTGTGTGCAGCTGTACTATGATTCACTATCTCATCTCTTGATGGTCATAACCATGAATCTCAGGTGCACTCAGACTTTGAGGTCTATGGTCAAGCAGTAGGGTTATCTTCATGCTGTTTGTATGGTGGGTCTCCTTTCTGTGCTCAAGTAATGTCAATAAAGGAAGGCGTTGATATTGTTGTTGGAACTCCAGGACGTGTAAAGGTATATTTTTTCCTATAATTTCATAAGAATTTTTAGGCCCAGCTGTTTTCCCTAAAAACTCTGTCATATCTTGCAGGATCACATACAGAGAAATACTCTTGACCTAAAAACTCTAAATTTCCGTGTCCTCGATGAAGCAGATGAAATGTTGAAAATGGGTTTCGTGAATGATGTGGAACTAATTCTCCGTATGAGTCTTCGCTGTCTTTCACCAATTTCTTTTCGATTTACATCCTTTCAAAAGGATTTTTTTTATCCAAGCATAAATTCATATTGCATTCTTTCACTTGTTTTATGACTAATGTTAATTTTTTTCCCCTGTCCTTTTTTATTCACAGGTAAAGTTGAGGATGCTAAGAAAGTTCAAACTCTCCTATTCAGTGCTACATTACCTGACTGGGTAAAGAAGGTATATATCAATTTTGTTTCCTAGAATTTCACTCTTGTTCAAGTAATTTTTGTCCAAGGATGTAACCTAGTTTGTACTTACTCTGCCGCATGATTCCATTTCCATATTGGTCTAACATCTTATAGGAACACCATTGCCTTTGAAAACTATAGCACCTAAGTTTCAAGTTCAAAGAAACTGTATGAGATAACTAATTGATTATGAATTCAATTTTATGCTTATGGCCTTTTCCACATATAATACCTTTTCCCCAAATGTTCCCAGATATCAGCAAGGTTCCTTAAGAAAGATAAGAAAACAGCAGACCTCATTGGCAATCAAAAACTGAAGGCTAGTGCTAATGTTAGGCATCTTGTTCTTCCTTGTTCTCCTTCCGTGAGACAAAAACTCATTCCATATATTATCGATTTCTATAGCAAGTTTGAATTTTTTTTTTTTATGTTATCCACCTACACTTTCACTTCTCTGTTTATTCGGTTCCTTGTTGATTGCTTCCTAAGACTGTGCCTGTGGAAATATTCTTAGTGGAGGTCGAACTATTATTTTCACCGAGACAAAAAGATCTGCAGACAAGATTGGTAGTATCTTACCTGGTGCACAGGCTTTGCATGGAGACATAATGCAACAACAGCGAGAAGTATGTGCATGACTATGAGAGATCTTTTTCTTTAAAATCATATTGCCCAAGTGGTCTTCAAATTCATCAATTCATATCTGTGTCTCTGTATTAGGTCATACTAGCTGGATTTAGGTCTGGCAAGTTTTTGGTTTTGGTTGCAACAAATGTGGCAGCTCGGGGATTAGACATCAGCGATGTGCAATTGATTATACAGGTGCTTTATATCCTCGAACTAATTTCATCAATTATTATTATTCTATGAATTTAGATTTGAATATTATTAGTGATCTTAAATAGCTATGACCTGGAGATTTTACCTATGCTAACAATATGTTCCATTGCATAACTAAACTTTTTTCAGTGTGAGCCCCCACGCGATGTTGAAGATTACATTCATCGCTCTGGGCGAACCGGAAGAGCTGGTATGTATGTATATATTAATTCCCCATGGTGTTCATTCATTTATTTGACGCCAAGTTATGACAGAAGTTTCTTTTAGGCAATACTGGCATTGCAATCCTACTATATGAACCCAAAAACAAGTCCTGTGTTTCTCGAATCGAAAAAAAACTCCGGTGTTAAATTTGAGCACATCTCTGCACCCGAGTCTGCTGGTATTGATGAATCAGCTGAATCTTCAGCAGCTACTGCTATTACAAACGTTAACAGGTAGGCTACTACATTCTTGTTCGGAAATGCTTCATTTCAGAAACATTTCACTGTCAAATGTGACAGATTCTCTTGTGGTAGAGATGGCAAAAGATTCTCCAATGGAGGTGGTCGGGGTGGCCGCCGGGAAGGTGGCCGGGGAGGAGGAGGTTGGGGAAGAGAACGTGGAGGTGATCGAGGAGGAGGTGAAATGTATATTTTTGGCGGTTTTTGTATCTCATATCGTAGCTAAATTGTTTTTTTTGAATTTATTCTATTGTGTTTCAATTACTCAAGTCTGATTTTGAGCATTGTTGCTCCTGTAGTACGTAGCTGTGGCAAAGATCATATTGTATTAATTTATGCACGAATTTACTATGTGTTTTTGATAAACTAGTATAAGTGTACGATGAAATTCTCCAAGTTAAATTTTATAGTGGTTTTAAAAAGGGAACTCAAACAAGTCAGCTCATTGAAAAACTAAGATTGAAATGATTAAATCTGGAGTTTGATTTGCTTTAGTTTGGATTAGAACCATTTGGCAGTCAAATATTTTTATTTTTATTTTATATACATAAAGTTATGCTTTATGAAAAATATAATTAATTTACTGAATACTTCTATTATGTGATTTGGGTAACAACTAATACAATTAGAATTAAATTTAAATTTAAATATTTTTCTCAATAATGCAATAGGTCCATCGCGATAAAAATATTAATCAAATTGATTTTTCATTTTCGGTTCGATTCAAATAATAGACACTCCCACGAAAGTCGAAACAAAGATAGACCCGGACCCGGTCGAATCACCGCGGGGATAGACCAAAACGGACCGCCTCACACAGCATCGCATGGCGGCTACGGCTCGCACGCATCGACTCCTCTTCTCCTACGCCTTCCCCCGAGTCCGAATCCCCCACCGTTGTCTTCCTCTTCTCCCCTCACCGGCCCGCGCCGGCATCCATCACCGCCGCTTCCGGCCCCAACTGGTCATCCAGAGGATGGTCTCTGGCAACTCTCAATCCACTCCATCGTCGACCCGCATCGCTTTGCCGAACGGCGATTCTGTTGAGATCCTCGCAGCCCCCGGTGTCTCCGATTCCGATCTCAGGTTAATTATACGCATTCATGTTTTCTTTTTTGTTTCGTTTGCTTTCTAAGATCGAGCGCTTGTTTTACAGAAAGCTATTTTTTTTTTTTGGTTTTGTTTTTTGGATCCAGAAATGCTGTCAATTCTTTTGTCTTTAAGCAGTGGTTGAAGAACATAAGTAGTGAAGCAGGCCTTTTAGCAGGAGGATTGTCTTTAAGACAAGTTTACATTCAGGTAATATCTTATTGATCCTTTTTTGTAATTTACTAGAGTTTTTTTCTTGGTTTCCTAAATTTAGTCTAGTATTTTTCCCTACTTATATATTGATGTTTGAATTACACATAGAAGGATTAAAATTAGAATTCCATGAATTCTTATTCCTATTGTTAATCACGTTGATTATCAAACTTATTGTTTCGCTTATAATTCACTAATCTCTCGTGGAACTTTGCATAAGATGTTTCTCTTATAGTTCACTAATCTATCGTCGAACACTGGAACTCTGCATAAGACCAGCCATTATACCTCACGCAATGTAAACTCATCGAAATTTAAGCAAGGTTTTGATTTAAGTTAGACACGGAAGATGAGTTAATCTTGAATTATGAGAGATCGTAACAGTGAAGCAACTTTCTAGTTTAAGGACAAGGGATAGCTATGAAAAAGAATATCAATATAAAAATTATTAAAGTTGATCAACTAATCACTTATCCTAAAAACTCAAACTTGTAGGAAAGAGATTATTTATATCCTAAATAAAAATTACCAAAATTCAATCACAAAGATGAGCTTATGGGGTTAAGGTTTCCTAGCCTATAATATTTATAAGAAGTTTCCTTGTATGTCTTCAGTTATATCATTTTTTCAGGAGATGTTTTTCAACATATATATACTCTATGGAGCCTAGAACTTATGAACCATGACATTCCTTTGCGTCATGCTAGTACGATGATTAAAATGCAGGATCACTCCCTCAGTCAACAACATCCTTGCCATGGATGTTGGGCAAATTAAGCGCTTTCTCTCTTCACTGCCACCTCTATTCATAGTTATTATAACTATGGTTACATCCTTTTTGGTTTCGTTGATGCAACTGCATTATTATGTTGTATTTCCCTTTTTTTCGTTTTCAGTTTTTTGAGTACTTGATAGTTGTTTGAGTGATTGATACACCTTCCTTACAGGGAGTAGATATGTTTGGAAGAGGTGTTGGGTTTTTGAAGTTTAAAGCAAATATTGTTGATAAAGAAACACAAACAAAGGTATTCCAATTCTCAGATTTTAGACGAATGATTGCTCACAACTACAATTCTTAGTAAATCAAAGGCGACAATAGATGTTATGCGAAGACGTTGAAGCTTTTACTCATTCTCTGAGTTTTCTTTTTCTTTTTCTTGTATATATGCATTGTGCATTATAAAGTATTCAAATCTTTAGCTCAACTAGGTGATTTTCCTATAACTCTATGTAAATGTAAAGTATGGCTATTAACATCGACATGCCACTGCCATAGTAAAGTAGACATATGCAAGGTTTAAATTATTGTTCTGTGCAAGAGTTTTGTTCCTCAATCGGAAGGTATGATTTTGACACCATGTTGTGGTGCCACTTGGTACAAATCGAAGTTCGTTGTATGGATTTAGACAAGCTGGAAATGTATGTCTCATTCATACTGCCTGACACAACAAGAGGGTTCAAAACATGTGCTTATGTTTTGAGGATAAGGGTTTCTTTCTTTTCTGTGGGTCTAATCATTTTTCTTCTGTTTCTGTGTAAATTAAATTGTTTTTTCCTTGGTGCATGTTAACAGGCTGTTGGTTGAATCTTTTTTCCTTAAATCAGGTTCTTCATTTTCTTTCTGTCCTGTTTAACCTTTTTTTAATATCTTCTTTATATCTTTAGATTCCTGGAATTGTGTTTGCAAGGGGACCAGCTGTTGCTGTGTTGATTCTCCTTGATTCGGGTGGAAAAACCTATGTTGTTCTTACAGAGCAGGTATGTTCCTAGATTGACCGCTGCACTAACCAATTGTAAACTTTGATTTATGCAGAAACCACAGTAATTTTCTCTAATTTTATGTCTTCGAAACCTCACCAAATCTTGTGAATGTTTAAGCCTAGGGTTCCTGTTGGAAAACTCATTCTAGAAATCCCAGCTGGGATGATAGATGATGAAGCTGGTGATATCATTGGCACAGCAGTTCGTGAGGTAATCACGAACTAGATTCTCTTATCTAAAAACTTCGGGCTAAATCTCTTATCTAAATCTACTTATGGCATGAACTAGATCAGTATAGAGATTTGGCCTAAAGTTATATTCATTTGATAGTTGAGAACATCATCCTATTACGTTCAAGATAATACTTTTGTAAACTTTCATTTAAAAAAAACTATATTCACATTGAATTATCGCTAATACAGGTTGAAGAGGAGATAGGGATATCCTTGAAAAAAGAAAACATGGTGAATCTCACAGCATTTCTTGATCCAAATACTGGATGTAAAGTTTTCCCGTCTCCGGTAAATTATTCATAACTTGGTTATTTGTGTTATCTTTCATCCACATTGAACTACAACCAATGCAATATGAGTTGCTGTTCAGTAAGATGACTAGATTTTAATGATTGTAAGATACAAATTGTGAGAAAAAGATGTATGCACACTTCAGCATGAAGTGTTTAAACCTTGCTTTTGACCAGACATGTTTCTGGCTATTCTTTGCAGGGAGGGTGCGACGAGGAGCTGAGTCTGTTTCTCTATAAGGGCACTGCAGATGAGGAGACAATATCAGCTCTTCAGGGAAAGGAGATGGGCCTTCGCGACCACGGTGAACTGATCAAGGTACATGTCGTTCCTTACGATAAGCTATGGCAGGTGACTGCCGATATGAAAGCCCTAGCCGCCATTGCCCTCTACGAGATGGCCAAGAGGAATGACCTTTTACTTTGAAACCACAATGTTCGTCGTCTCCACTCGATCTACATGTAAAGATGTGTTCTGATATATTTTTCTTAAGGAATTAGTTTCACTTTAAACTTGTCAAGTAGCAAGTGAGCTGCAATTGGATTTGGAATTGTGTGAATAAGGCTAAACCAGCAAATGCAATAATATAGCAAGTGTTCTCGATGTTGGTAGCAATTGCATGGTTGTTAAGAACAATCATATGGTCTGTTAAGTTCGATAAATGCCTGAATTTAGCTGTTTAAAGTCCTAAAATTCTCTTTCTATATTTTGAAAACAAGAGAACAATTTCAATTCGTGAATTCTATTCTTTGTACTTCTGCTTAAATAAAACAGCACGGTTTAAATTTAAATTATTTAATTAATAAATAAGCTTAATAAATTTGATAAACTAAACAAACACCCTTTTAAAATGCTCTTTTTTGCTTTCCGGAAATAGGATAGAATTTGAAATCCCTAAATTTCTATTTTTGGTAACGGGCCCCGTTCGTAGGGTTAAATCGACCGGTGTTATTTGAAATCCCCAGATCCCGGTACGAGCACCAAACTTCCCCTAGCCCCTTCACCCATTGCGAGATCTCCTCCCTCCCTCTCCCCTCGATCTTCGTCGTCGCCGTCGACTATACCGTCGGAGGTGGGCGTCGGCGGCAATTTTTGCGTCCTTCTGAAGCCCTACGCTTGCAATGAGGCTGTCTAGTACCTCTGTGACAACTGCGTAGCGGTCGATCTCTCCTATTGGATCGTCCAGCACGACGCCGTCACGCCGTCATCCGAAGCCGGAGATGTCATCTCCGGAATCCTCACCTGCGCAGCACCGTCTCCCTCTTCTCCAAGGTTCGCCATCCTATGCCCCGGCCCTCCCCGTTTTCTTACAAAGTTTCGAGGACGAATGGTTAGGGTTTCTGCTCCATGAGCCTGATCGGTTGCGTCGTTACGTTATTTTGTTTAGATGGGAGCTCATTCGGTGTTTGTGGTGGAGGAGGAGGAGGAGACTCCATCTAAGTCGCGGGCAAGGATCGAGCGTTTCTTCCAGATGTCGAGCTTCAATCCCTCGGAGCTGCCGAAACCAGAAGGCGATGGGTAAGAGGGTACCCCTGTGAGGTAGTGTAATGGTTGCTTCACAAATATGTTCATATTGGCATCTCGGTTGAATTCACATTGTGTTGAAATTGACATATCTGTTGAATGCTTAACGTTTTATGTTTTTTCATCATACGGGGAAATTTTTTCTCTGATTCTGTTTGACGCTGACCCTGACAGCTGAAATGGTTCAAAGCATGAAGTGCCCTCCAAGTATAAGAAAGCATATAGCATTACATTTGAAATGGCACATGGATCTTTAGCTTCTTTTTCCTATGAGATTATTTCGTATAAAATAATGGGTTTAGTACCAATAGTAGGAATTGTTTGTTCAAACTGATGCGGTGGTTTCCTTCTGCCCTTAATGTGGGTCAATAATCCCGCTGATCTGTCAGTCAAAGTTACGACGAGTCAATTTGACGCACAAGAGAATTAATCCCGTTCAGATAGGACTTAGATCTAATCGGATCTGCTAGACTCCCTACACAAGCTCTCAGTCTTAGACTCCCTATACAAGCCCGGATCCACCCTCAGCCCGTCTAACCCTCCATTTGAGTGTGTCTTAAGTCCCCCCCTCATCCCCTGGACCGACACACACATGTCGGAGGTTTGACGATCCACGGTAATTTGGCCAAAACACACACTAAAACAGAAGTGGTTTGAACTATTCGATTTAATCTAAAGCATGCTTCAAAACATTGGAATCCAAAAGGTTAAATATTTTTCTACCATTGATTGGAATGGGGTATTTATTCTATTTGATTCTAAATTTTTGGGAGGAACAATTTGAAACCTGCTAGAGAGAGGGTGATATGCGTTGGATCTTACAGCTTGAAGGAGGTTTCTTTGATAAAAAAACAGGTGGACCTGCCCTCCTAGAACCAGGAGGTTTCTTTGATAATACAGTGTTGGTTTGAATTTTTGTATAGAAATCCTGCAATTCATATAAGATAACTGTAGTTGCATATTCATACCGCTCTTAATTCACTGGAGTTCCTCAAATTATTGGGGATGGATGCCTACTTTAGAAACTTGGTGTGAAGCTGAAGCTCATTGTACCTTAACTAAATCACGAAGGCCATCTGGATGCTTCCATTATTGCTGGCTGTTGTTCCTTTCTTTTGGGAACAAAATGCATTGTAAAGTGCCTGAGCTCTAATTCTAGAGTAAGGATCAGACCTTTATTTTTCATTTGAACATAAATGTTTAGTTGATGTCCTCATTGCTCGTGTTCTTTTTTTCCTTGTTTTATTATTTGGAGTAATTTCCAGTTAATATATCTTTTTTTTTTGGCTCAGCTCTAGTGCAGTCTTCTATCCTAAGATGTTTGACACCATTTTATAAGGAATCATGCAAGCACTATAATTATCAGATATTGTAAAGCTTCTGGCTTGCAATGACCATGATTTACATGGTGTTTCTGGGTTTGAGATTGATGCTGCTGTTTGATTTGTGAAGCTATTCTAATAATGAGACTTTGGATCCGTACGTGTCAGATTAATGTTTGGCTTTGGTTTAGTTGTATTGGTGGCGTGATTGTTCCAAGTCATTTCTCTTCAAACTGATTTTGACATGCTTTTTAAGCTTTCCCTAATTGGGAAGGGGGATTCAAATATAGTAAATGGAATTAAAGAGTTGCCCACAACTGTTTGATTCCCATAGTGCAATCAGAGAAAGTGAAATTTGAAGACAGATGGCTTTGTCATGCAATTCTGTGAACTATTTGTCCCACAATGCTTACAAGCTCTTTGGCTGCGTGGATGACCACATTTAGCATCTGAATTCCTTGACAGGTTTGGAACTTTATCCATTGATTCTTGTTTTTTCACATTACGCCTGTATCTTGCTATTTCCGAACTCCTTTCAGACTCGTATTTTTTTTTTTTATTGTTGTGATCTAAAGCATAATGTTAGAGCATCTCCAACGGGAGGTTTTTATGAGCTCTTTAACTTTCTCTATGATGTGTCAATGAATAATAAGAAATGGGGATCCGTTTCTTAATCTCTTTCTTCTGTTTTTTGATGGGGCTAAATAAAAAGCTCCTTTCCATTGTGGATGCCCTTAGGACAGGAGCTTTTTTATGGCCCCCCCTATCAAAAAAAAGAAGGGAAAGATTAAGAAGCGGATCTGAAATATTGAACCTCGCTTTTTAATATTCATTGACACACCATCAAAGAGCTCATAAAAACCTCCTGATGGAGATGCTCTTAGCCTCTTTCCGTGTCTCATCAGAGTAGGATGATTCTGAGAGAGAAAATGGTCACTTTGGAAAACTCTAGATGAGATGGCGGCGACAATAAGTGAGATGGATGGATTACGATGGAGAGACTTCCAGTCTTCCAGAATAGTAGAGATGTATATACTCAATTGTATCAGAAAACTCTGTGATTACAGAAAGATGAAGTGTGGAACAGCAGTCATGGTATCCGAACTCTCCATAAGGTAATTGTCTTTGTTTCTGCTTGTCACTACTGGAAAAAGAAAAGGTAGTTTTATCATATTTAAAAAATGCTTTATATTGATTGGATCGAAGGTTAGTGCAGTTGTCCAGTTCATCCCAAGTGTATCCACTGATTTGCGGCGGCATCATTAGCCACCCCTCCACCTTGCCATAGAAGTAACAACAATCATATTTAGGCTCACCTTTTACCTAGATTCTGAAACAGACTGATAACCGACAGGGACCAAATAGTCGTACCATCATTTCTATTTTGTTTACATTCACATTTTATGGAGAAGATGGTGAATGCTTTGCATTTTGAAATACCTAATATTTTGAGCTTGCGAATGATGAGTCCTCATAGATTGACGCTCATGCTTTTTCACATTTGATTTGCAGGCCATACCCTTGCAGCACGGCAAAATTAAGCATGTGCATCGCATGGTCGGGTGAGTTTTACCCTCAATGCGCAGCACATCACAAGGGGCCAGGATTAGCTGTGCAAGACGAATTGTCTGGTGCGCTCTTCCATCTCTCGCAATTTTTCACCGTAGGAGGGCTGCACGTTGATTCTGTTAACAATATACAAACTTTGCACGACGGTCAATAGCTATTTGCAGGATCATTGATGCTCTGAAGACAATATACAAACTTGATCGTTGTTGTTTGGAACAGCGGTGTGGTGGAACGTTTGATGAGCAAATAATGGTCCGATTTAGAAATTTGAAGTTTGAACCATTTCTGTTGATTTGGATTGAGTGGAGCCGGTTGGATTTCTGATGATTAATTGGGCCGTGTGTGCGTTGTTATGTTGGGCTCCAAATAAGCCGATCGTGGGCTGTGACTTGTAATAGGTGGTCATTCATTAAATCAACGACAGCGCCCTAAGTAACATGGGGGCTCCCAATCCCATGGTCTGTTTTCATCAATTACTAAAATAAATGGTTATGTGCCATTTTCTGGGCCACTAATATGATGTGAATGTGTAAAAGCCATTGCAGGGTTTCGTAATGCTCTTCATCGTGCGTTTAAGTGTTTAAAAGCCGTTGTAAGCTTCTCATTGGCCATTAAATAGTAAATGGGTCACTTTAGGCCTTTAATGGACCGTTAGACTTTTTGGGTGTGGCGGTAAATTGTTTGTTGGGCCTTTGATGGGCTGCTAAATAGTTTTAAACATTTGATAGGTAAATTGTTTATTGGGCCTTTGATGGGCTGCTAAATAGTTTTAAACATTTGATAGGCCTTTAAATGGGCTCATTCGAGTTTATTAATGGGCTGTTAAATTGACTAATTGAGTCTTTAATGGGCTAGTTTTAGGCCTTTAACGGGCCGTCATATAAGGCTGTCCTCGTGTAATGGCATTTACTAGGCCGTTCATTGGCACTTTTGGACCATTAATAGGCCTCTTTGTGGACTATTTTGCACCGCCAAATGGGCTTTTTAGGCCTTTAAATGGGCTTATTCGAGTTTATTAATGGGCTGTTAAATTGACTAATTGAGTCTTTAATGGGCTAGTTTTAATCCTTTAACGGGCCGTCAAAAACTTTGGACCTTATTGGGCCATCATATAAGGCAGTCCTCGTATAATGGCCTTTACTAGGCAGTTGATTGGCACTTTTGGACCATTAATAGGCCTCCATGCGGACTATTTTACAACGCCAAATGGGCTTTTTAGGCCTTTAATGGGTCATCAATGTAAACTTCTCCATGTGTCCTTTTTGGGGTGATATCTGCGTAATCAATGGGCCGTTAAATGGATCTAAAAGGCCATTATAGGGCTTACTGTTGGGCTATAAACGAACACGTGCGGTTATAGTATGCGGCAAATATTAAATAGGCTATTTCGGACCTTTAATTGTGGGCTATACTAGGCTATTTTGTAACTAATTGCCAAACGATAAGAAGTAGATGATGGATCGACAATGAATAAATATTGGGCCATTGATGATTACGCAGTAAAAGCACTTTTTTTCTGACTATTTATATGCCTAACAGTCGAACTCGAGACTAAAATTTTGATTTTGATCAGGTTTCAGTTGGATTTAACTTTGATATTTTCAAATTCAGTTTAACTTTAGCTTATTTTTTAAAATCAATTTGAAAACAAATCGGGACTTAAAATGGTTAAAGACCTAACTATCTCAAGTCGCCAAATGGAAGTATAACATTCTGAAAAGCCAATTTCATCTCGATGAAATAAACATTTGAAAAGTTTCAAACTGAAATAAAGTTTAAAAAAACCTATGTTTTTTTATTTAAATTGTAAATCCAAATCAAACTAATAAATTATTAGATAAAAGTAATTGATTTTAGAAGCTCACCCCTGATGCTTTCGTGTTGCTATTGCTCTGGCTTAATCCAATTTTAGTCCTTGCCCTCTTCTTCCACTGCTCTTGAACAAGCAAGAAAGAATAAAAACTCTTCCCTACGGACCCTGTCCACCCCTTTCAGCTCATTCATCTTCACCTCAACAAACTCAACCACCCCATAAATGATGGGTCATCATAAACCAAGATGAATAACTGAATCAAAGGGAAGAAAACATTAAAAAAAAATACTTTTAAGTGCCGCAGACAAACAGCAAAAATCCACATGCGAATATATCCTCAAATTGATATTTCGAAAAGAGATTCATCTACTTGCACATACTATTGTACCGACTCTTGAACAAAACGTTACACAATCTTCTCCTCTGGATATGCAATTATCATAATTATAATTACTATTAAATCATCTAAATCCTTTGGCCTTCAGGTCCAATATTATTTACCAAACTTATATTTAACTACAATTCAATTATAAAATAATTCACCCTCTCTCTCTCCACATATAGACTTTTCTTGGTATTTTAACTGAGGTTTGAATCTCGATAAAATTGATGTAAATGCCTCATTTATGTGTTACTATTCCAAAGGCTAGTAGCCGCACGTAATTTACCTCCTCCGTGTTGACCCTGGTACGGATTGACGGGGACGTTGGGGACAAGCGTATTCACTTTGTATCACCTAGTATTCTCACTTGGTACCTAAATTACATATATTTGTGCTACACTTCTATAAAATATTTTACTTAGATGACTCAATCGCTATGGGCGAATTGAAATTCATTTTGAAATCTAACTAGATTTTAATTAAACCTTCTAATTTTTTCCCTCCCTATCTGTTCTAGAACGAAACTTAAAACTTAGATGCAATCCAATTTCTAGACTGTAAAAAATGTATAGGTAAATCAGTTTTCCAAAGAGCAGGCGCTTCGGTTTTACTAAATTAAATGTAATATTTTGTAGATATACCTACAATAGAAGAATAAATGAACTAAACAACTTCCAATGACAACACACGTGAAGAAGAGCTACATCTAAATTTTAAACTTTTGCAATACTTAGTTTAATCATCCACATTTAGATTTGGCAAGAAAGAACTTCTAAACCTGAGTACTAGCAAAACTACAAGTCTACTATAACTAATAAAGGACTAATCATTTCATCTAATACCAACTCTAACTGATACAAAATTTAAAAACAGTTAAGAATAATACTAAGGCAAGATTCTACTGGGTAAGATTCTCACCAAAGTATGCAATCATGGTGCAATTCATTCAAATAAGAGAGTTGACTTTTATGTTAGGCTTTGCTACTGGTCCAGAATAATTAAGCTTGCATGAACACTAATGTACTCATCTAGCCTTGTATTATTAACTCACTAGCTACATTGGAAACACAATGGTCGTTCCATTGTCAATTTGCTAGGTTCCACCAATGAATTTAAATGCTTAAAATTAATTATAATTCGTTCATTTTAAGCCTATAAATCTACACCCGTAAATTGTTATTTGAGGTCGTGTGTCACAGTTTCAAAAGAAAAAATGGTTTTCAATCACAGAATCATGAATTCCATGGATGTATTTATTAAAAAGACCTGCAATGCTCAGAATAATTGAAACAAAATACAGACCGAATAATCGCAACAAAGTATAAACTACTTTTTCTTATATAATATAGAACAGAGTTACCCCATAAACCTTGACATGGGAATCCTATGAATGCGCCTCTACGGGATTTAATAGTCATTAACAATTAATCATCCATGACCGGAATTAAATACCGAACTAATTCGGAAGAACAAAAAATGACTTTCTACAGAAAAACTTTTAGAAGCCCTCCATGCACCATGCAAGCAAAGTTCCACAATGTAGGCAGCAGCAGAAGCAAAAAAACAAATCACATAATGCGTATTATAATATTATATGTGTATATATTTCTTGACCTCACATCATTTGATGTGCCAAGTGCCAACCCATGCTTATCCCATCTCAAAGTTTTTTTTGGATCACTCTCCCCCGCTCTATTTAAAACCCTTGCCCTTCTTCCACTTGTTCACCCTACATTAGATCGAACGGCCTTAGAAACGAGGGCAACACCTTCCCCACGAGAAAGAAACACCTTAATTCTCCTTCTCTTCCATTGCATATGTACTTCCATGTAGTGTGGGGAGGAGACACAAGGAATACATAGAGAAAGAGGGCAATGTCATTGGCTGAACCCAGTTTGGACCAGGGCTTGATCAAGCCATGGATGAAGAAGGCTGTAAGGGCGAGCACACGCCCAAGTGAGAACATGGCGGAGGCCAAGCGCATTCTCGCGCTCGCCTCGCCCATTGCGCTCACTGGACTCCTCCACTACTCTCGCTCCCTCGTCTCCATGATCTTCCTTGGCCGCCTCGGCCATCTCCCCCTTGCCGGCGGTGCCCTCGCCATTGGTTTCGCCAACATCACCGGCTACTCTGTCCTCTCTGGCCTCGCAATGGGCATGGAGCCATTGTGCGGCCAGGCTGTCGGAGCACATCGACCCACCCTGCTCGGCCCCGCCCTCCACCGAGCTGTCCTCCTGCTCCTTGTCGCTTCCCTTCCCATCGCTGCCTTATGGCTCGCGATGGACCGGCTGCTGCTCCTTTGCGGCCAGGATGCGGACGTTGCCGCTGCTGCATATGCTTATGTTCTTGCCTCCCTCCCCGACCTCATATTTCAATCCTTCCTCCACCCCATTCGCATCTTCCTTCGCTCTCAATCCATCACGCTCCCCGTCACCTACGCCACTGTCATCGCCGCCGTCCTTCACCTCCCTCTCAACTATGCCCTTGTCTTTCGCCTTCGCCTTGGCATCCATGGCGTCGCTATTGCCTCCGTTTGCACCAATCTTAACATACTCCTCTTCCTCCTCCTCTATATATTATTCGCTGACGTTCACTGCCCCACTGGAGTACTCAACCTTTCCACGGATTGCTTTAGGGGATGGCGCTCACTCCTCGGTTTTGCCATTCCTAGCGTCGTCTCCGTGTGCTTGGAGTGGTGGTGGTACGAGATCATGGTCCTCCTTTGTGGCCTCCTCCTCGACCCCAAATGTACAGTCGCCTCGATGGGCATCATCATCCAAACCACCTCATTGATCTACATTTTCCCTTCCTCCCTGAGCTTCAGCATCTCCACCCGCGTCGCCAATGAGCTCGGCGCCGACCGGCCCGATCGCGCCCACCGTGCTGCCAACGTAGGCCTCGCCTGCAGTGCCGTACTCGGGTTACTGGCGTTCCTGTTTGCGGTGGCAGTTCGGCACGTGTGGGCGTGTATGTTCACGTCCGATGCCACCATTGTGACGCTCACAGCCACGGTGCTGCCCGTCGTTGGGGCTTGTGAGCTGGGGAACTGCCCGCAGACGGTGGGGTGTGGAGTGCTGCGTGGGAGCGCGAGGCCACGCGTCGGGGCCAACATAAATTTGGGCTCTTTCTACGGCGTGGGGATGCCAGTGGCGACAGCGCTGGCGTTCTGGGCGAAATGGGACTTCATGGGGTTGTGGATCGGCATGCTCGCGGCCCAGGCAGCGTGCGTCACGCTGATGCTGATCGTCGTACGACGCACCGACTGGGAGCTACTAGCGCAGCGCGCGCGACAGCTCATCGGTGTCCGTCTCGACCCGGCTGCCGCTGATGAAGCAGCCGTGGTGGCGGTGCAAAATGACAAGGATGAGAAGCAGCCAGAAGAAACAGCAAAAACTGAAAGCAGCGTTAACATTAACAACGACTCGATTGTTTGGAATCAACTTTGATGATCCTGTGGCTGCAACAAGTCCATAGCTTCCCATTGCTATCTTATTTTATCTTTTCTTCGTTTCTAAACAAAATATCACTGCGATCCCTTTGTCAGCATGTGAATTGGGAAGAGATCAGACATCGAAACGTTGCAAAGCAATTAAAGGGGGAAAAAAATAAAGTGAAGCTTTTTAACTGCAAAATTAATCGGGGAAAGAAGGAAAAAAAAACAAAAAGGAAATTTGATTGAAGATTCACTAGAGTCTAGAGACCAGCTTTATGTTTTGGTCTGTGTTCTAGAACGGGACCAGCTGATTTTATAGAATGACCTGTGAACTTGAGATTTATTTGGTGCAGGCCAAACCAGCTGATTGAATTTAATCAGTTCAACTGAAAAAAATTACCATCTCAGATGGACCGGATTAATTCCAGTTTCATTTTTAAAGTATTAAAGGTCTATTCGTCTGAAAGGATAAACTAAAAAATAATTTACTCCTCGGTCCATCCGATTTGTCTCATTTGAGCAGACCGAGGGAAGAGTGGAGGATATTAATTTTTTTTATATGTTATTTTATTATTTGATTCAATTTTATAACCTCAATCTAATCTTTCATTTTCTCAACTTCTCGCTATCATACGCGCCTCTGCAAGCTCTCTGAGTCTCTGTCTCTCTCAATCTCCATGCCTTTCTCACACTTATTTGGGGTTTCCTTATGTTTTCTATCTCTCCTCTAATCAAAATCGATTAAACAGACATGTATGATAAAAGCGATATAATATATAATTGAATGAAGAGATTAGCTATGGTTAAATTGATACTTTTGATCTTCTCATAATAGAATAGGAAGAAAGTTAGAAGGATTTGAAAGCTGCCTAGATGGAACGAGAGATAACAGAGGAGAATATTGTTGTCTTTATTCAATCTGGACTATCTGTTCATTAATTTATCACTCTAACTCCGTGAATAATGGATGGATGAATAGATTATCGTATTCATCTATTGTCTATCTAAGTAAACAAAAAGAAAAATAAGTTAAAACAATATTCAGCTACATATCCATCCATCCATTCAACTATACAAGCCCTGAATTTAAATATTTAATCCTATATAACATTACACCATATTGCATGCCCATATATCAACCAAAATTATTAATATATATAAATATATATAAACTTAGAACAATTATACTTGATTTGAATAAGTTCCATGTACATGTTTCTCCATCCCATAATTAGATATCATATAGGATTCAGAAAACTATAAAATTTTTCTAAGCTTTCTGATATTAATTCATCCGTTTTGCTCAGAAATTTTTATATGTACGTGGTCATGGGTACAAATCAATAATTGTTTTGTGTAATAAAATGACTGATTATTATGACACGCAAGGGGTCAATAGGAATCGAGATAAAATGAGAAGCAAGGTGGAAGGAAGAGATTAAACTTGGCATAAATAAAGTTGGACCATTGAATAAATAGATGCATATTATCAATTTACTAAACTTTAACTTTAAACCATTTATTGAGATTCAACTATGGGATATCAAATTGTAATACTATAAGAATATATCAATTAACACAGTGACAACTATTAAACTTGTTAAATAACACAGGGAGAGAGTCTTACAGATGCAGGTGGAGCCAAGAAGATACATCACGAAGCAGGGATAGTTGCTGTACTCATACGCACACATACAAAAATAAATAAACAAATAAGCATACGGCAAGAAACTCAAAAGAACATAAGAAGTACAATGAAAATGACATGGTGACCGTGCAACCACGATTACAAAAATGCTAGAATTAACTTAAACTAATGGAACCAACTTGTTGAGATATAATCACTCACGATTAGTTAAAGAATGTTATCAATTGTCACTTGACATGCGGTACCCAATTGTGAATAAGAGTCGTATGTTCATTGATTTTCCAAATCTCCAACAGTCATTGGTACATGAATCTAGCTCTTTTGATTAATCTATTCATGTTTGGTATATTAAGGGTGGTGACAGTTGGAATGTTTGCATTAACATCATCATTTTTGGCTTTAAACAAAGATATCCGTTTGTGATTCAGTACCGAAAAAGTAGATTATGGATCACCAAAACCATGATTAAAAGTGTTCTAGCCAATTGGAATAAGTCATATCTCATTGACAATCCAAAGAATGAGGTAGACAAACTACTCGCAATGTCATTTGCCTGGTGGGTAACATCACATGATGCACTGTTGCGTTTAAATACTTGCAAAGTTTTAATTGATCAATGAAGTGTGATTTGCCATGGATTGTGCATGCCAATCACAATCTTGACAGAACTTGCTAATCAAGATATATTTTTTTCTGTGGTAGAAAAATGTCATATTTAAGCATGAAAAAGTACTCCAATCTTCATCAGAGTCTACATATATGACCATCCTAGAGAATGCCAATTATTGACTGTCAAAGGCTGTTGTCCATTGATCCCAGACCATATGAGCATGCATTAGGTTGGTCCCTAGTATTTTCTTCCAATTCACAGCTTAAATTCACATGGTAGAGGACCATCACCATGCATTTACATGATTGTATAGATTGAATGCACATGCTCTAGTGGCAAAGCATGATAAGGACATTTATACAAGTTACAACGTAAAGAAAACAAACCTTACGTTCATCTCCATATGAAAGTCACTTCCCTTGGTAATCACTATGAATAATTGTCTGACATAATTATGGAATTTCTATTGAACGCTTTTGAATGTGACGTAAAGAATAAGTTCTCAGAAGATGGAAAGGTGCAGAGAGATATAGCGGAGTTGCCTGATAGCGTCGGAACTTGGAAGACTCTAAACTATAAAATTAGCAAGTGGCTAAGATCACATGGCAAGATAATATATATAATAAATTATATCAAACAAGTTCTTAATGGGGACTTCTTGGAGATTTTAAGGAGCGGAAGTTCTAACAGATGGGAAGAAGCCAACTGACTGTTAGAAGTCTCTAATCTTGAGAATAATAATAAGCTAGTGGCTAAGATCCCATGATAGGATAATGTATCTAATATATTCTATCAAGGACCTTCTGGATATTTTTTAGTAGTGCAATTAGAGACATGTCTAGTGGAAACCGGTAAGGGAACCACACTTCCCCATTGACCAGAATGCATACATTTGTTTTAGTTCAAACTTCATTATCAGTTCTCATTTCTCTAGATAAAGACAAAAGGAAATCATGTAAATAAAAACAATGAAAGATAATACAAATCCAACTATTAATTATTCTTGCAATGCAAGCATATGCCTCTTACTTTTTTATTCCACTCATACTTTCTTATTCCACGCACATTTTACTAGTCTTCAGTTTGATTCCTTTTGCATAAAGCATCAAGAGTGATGATGATGCATGAATAAATTCAAGTGGAGTTTTGTCTTTTCGCTCCTTATTTAAATTTCCAAAGAAATAATGATTATTATCCTGTTTTGAGAAACCGTGCAATCAATAAGCGATAATGATGGGGATTAGTGCAAGGGAAACCTACATATATTAATCTAAAAGCAAAAGACAAAGTAAGAAGTCAAAAATAAAATTAAGCAGTTGCATTTTATCAAACTACAATAAAAGGAAGTACATCCAATGAAGACAAGTATTAAAAAAACACATATTTCACAAATAATGTAGGGTTGGAACTTAAGCTAAATAGTTTATTCCAGGTGAAGCATTAAAACAAACTGTGACTTTGATGGTCGCTAAAATAAACACTATTATCCACTAAAGTATTGGATTGTCAGCCATGAGCCTTTCTAAGGTATGGCCATTACAAAGTACTATGGAAGTCTCGATCTCAACACTATCCATGAAGTCAAGGCTATGATCTCTATGCATTTTTGTTCTATTTTACAAGCAGGTGTGAAACTTCATTTGGTTGAAATGGTTTATTCGAAGTTTCGAACTAAACCTTTCATCCAGGGAACAAGAAATAATATAATATCAAAAATAAACTTAAATTAAATAGGAAATCAAACAAATTACCCTATCGTGGCTTCACGACCGCATTTGACGAGCACCTCATCTCGGGAGGGTTCAACGAGCGTTTCATAGGGATTCTTGCGGGAGGCGAGATCCGTTTCGCAATGCATCACTGGAAGACGAATGCTGTTAGATCGGTCGATTGGATAATGTATAGGGCAAAGAAAGGGTAAATACCTATTCTTCCAGTTCAAAGATCGAGCATAGAAACAATCCGCCATGAAGTCGCCTCGTCGATCGCATTCGATGGAGCAGTTTAGGTCGCCGCGTGGGAGAGTAAGAACATTTGAGGATTTTGAAAGTTTCTGATTATTTGCATATAAATATTATATTTATGGAAGAATTATTTACAATGTTTATTTTAAATAATAATAATAATAATAATAATAATAATAAATATCAAATATAATTATTTAGAATATATTTAAATCATTCAATCAACGTACATAATGCATATATTGATTCATAATAATCATCGATCAAAATTTTTATTTATCATTGATATTCAATATGTAACATAAATAATGCCAAAATATTAATTTATATATATTTAAAATATATTTTGCTAACATATAGTTAATTTGATAAAAATAAATTTAACAATTGTGAAAATATGAAACACCCAAAATAAATACTTAACAAATTTATATAAAGCAAAATTATTTAAACTTAAACTCTAACAAAGTAAATTGCTACACAATTGAATTTTTAGACAATAAAGCCATTTAAACAAAAACTAAAATATTTAATTCTAATTTGGTCCTTAAATATGATTCATATTTAAAAAAGTAATATTCACCTTTTTGGCTTGTGCGAAATTTAAAATGGGCATTTGAAAAATAAATCAATGGACAATAGAAGAGAAAATTGAACTAAGGAATCGAATACGTAATTAGTGTTGAAACCATAATCTTTTGTGATGTATCAGCAGAGATATGATTTGAATCAAGATATAAGCAATGTGTAGCCCATTTATCAGTTTCACTGCAATATCATTGGCAAAGATGAACACCATAGACTCCAGTAGTTCTCTGAGCAATATCACAGTCCTAAAGCTCCAAATGTCATTTCGGAGCTTACACAAGGTAGAAGAGAAGCAGATCTCATCTTGAAATATATATTACATAAACTTGTCGAAGAAAAGTTGGCAAAACTAAAAACTTGCAAGGGAGTCTGTCTCTGGGATCAAAACTACAATGGATGAGGCGAGGTGGGTTCCCTTCTAAACTCTTGCACAGCCAAAGGAATCCTGGTCAAGGGATGGAGGTACCGATGCAACTCGGGGCAATGTAATATGACAGAATAGCCTACAAGAAGAGGCTAGTAGGATGGTTCTAATGATGATCTTATACATCTTCGTGTGTATGATTTTTAGGTTAAACATCATGTACCAAAGATGCAACTAGAGAAGATACAATACTAGCACAATGGTCGCGATTGAATTTCTCAATCCGATTTCATATTGTTTGCCTGGATCATTGCAGTCTTGGAGCCACAATCCAGTATAAGGAAGAACCATTGTCACAAGAAAGCCTGCTGTGGATCATTTCCCACATTAACTCGGATTGTCAATGATCAGAATCACTTATCTCAAACAAACATCTTTCCGGAACCAGAGTTGAATTGAGTGCACAAACATTTCCACACCTAGAGATAGAGTGAAACATTGGTGAAATTTGTGTGCCAACAGAGGGAGATATCCTCTTTGCTGCTAGGACCAGGTGCTTCCCGATTTCATATTTGTTGCAGTTAAAAGTTATGCTGTGCTTGTTGAATGGTGATCGACAAATCTTTGATATAGACTGAGGTGTCACAGGAGCAAGTTCTCTATTGACTCGTCGTCTACTCAGCCTTTGATGTTTGTTTGCTCCTGACGAACTATTTTCTGCTTGGCGAGCGCAGCACCGATTGGTTTTCTTCACATTTGAAATAACACCATGTGAGATCTCATCGTCGTCAAAAGTTGGATCATGCTTGACAATTATTGCAGTTTTACAGCCCCGAGAAGAAGAAAATTTTGTTTCTGATTTATTGCTATTGACAGAACAAGCTGGGCTTTCATTCGAGGCTCTTTCCTCTGCCGAGTACTGTCCATGTTTCATTGCAAAACTAGTTTCTTTGATACAATTAGAATCATAAACATCAGAAACAGTCTGTCTCCCCAATTTTTGCCAAATTTTGGAAGCATTCACTTCGTCATTGTCACAGAAATATCTCAAAATAAGACCACTAACAGAGATTTCCTCTGAACAGTTGGCACTAGGAACCTCTTTCATTGGTGAAGAATTCATCTTTTCCCCACTTTTTGATGGGTGTTCCGATAGCCAAGATTTGCCCCTTTGAATCACCTCCTCTGCAGAATCCACATCAGAATTTACAGATTTGCAGATTTTAGAAGTGTCCACAGCCTCCTTTGCAACAGCATTCACTTGAATGTTTTCTCCTAATTTCACTATCTTAGTTACATTAGGACTTTTTCTGTCATTCAGAGTTGACAATCCTTGTACTTTAGTGCACAAGGATTGATCAGAAACTTTTCGACAAGTTGAGATGTTGTTGGGATCGTTACTTGAAGCTGACATTATTTTGGAATTTGGACAGACAGTTTCACCCTGATGAGAAATTTTTTGTCTTCTGTGGTTTATAGAGGGAGGTGATTCTATTTGTTGCAAAGTTATGTCTGTCAATAGCGATGCATTCATTTGAAGAAACCATGCAGATCGAGATCCACAACAGGCTTCCCTTATAAACATTGAATCAGGAATATGATAGAAGTTCGTTTTTTGCTTTACCTATCATAAGAAAGCGAGGTAACACTATCATATCAGAGATTTGACACACACACAAAAAAAATAATACAATTAGGACCTTCAAAAAGACATACCATGAGGGAATGGACAATGATTTCTCCCAAGTTTGGAAAACACAAAATATGCTCACACTTGAGCTTACCTGGAAAGTAATCACAATATATTACTTAAACATGATGAATAACAAAAAACAGTAACATTTATAGACATCATGGAGAGTCATTACCATCATCAATGTCATTGATATGGTAGATGATGTGGAGCCTCTGAGTCGGGTCAAAGTCAAGAAGGCAGGTTGACGTGATAGTCCAAGTCAAGGAGGGGTCAACCCTCGAAGTCAATGCAGTTGATCGACACAGATGAGAGCTCGTCAGACCGGACCGATGGGCTGGTCGGACCCTGATCCACTGAATACTGATGAATAGTTAAAGACGAGTCAGCACTTGCTAGAGCCAAGGCTTCTTTGCCATTCAAAGACAGTGCGATTAACCAGCTCGGTTGAGCAGTCCAGCTGATCGGAACAACGATCCGATCGAATGGACTGGATGCCTGGTCCGATTGAGCTCTTTGCCAAACAGATAAACCGAGTGAGGGATGAGTCCTCGAAAACACTCTGTAAATCCGATCGGGCGCCCTTGCAAGCGATGGTTGATCGGGTTATAGGAGGGACTCAGTCTGCTTATCACGTATGCATATTGTGGGCCCCTCAACCCAATGGCTTTATATTCTTTTTTGGCATTTTGTGCCATGGAGGACAGAGAATATTCTACATGCAAGCTGTATGCTAAAAGCTTCCTCTTTGCCAAATGTAGAGATTACACGTCCATTTTAGGAAAGGTATCAGAACATCTTCATGGTCTGTCCTTTTTTGGAAATGCTTTGGGATTCGTGCATACAAACAGTAGCACTATAAAAGCAGTCTCCACCTATAGGCGCATGTAAGCAATACTACACGATTACACACACTCATAACCACTATTCATTTAGATAACTGTTCATTCTACTCGATCATATCACTGGCTTGAGCGTCAAAGTGCCTACGCCGAGGACCTTTTCCTTGATCCGGGTGCTAACGCTCTTTTTTGACACGTAGGGGCACTTCAGAGTCACTATTTGACAACAATGAGTCTTCATTTGGTTAACAGTAGAGTCATCTTTCCCTGCCTACCGACTTCTCAACTTTCGAACAAGATCAGCCATCAACATCATCATTGTTATCATACCATACTAAACCTAACCGTTTGGGTTAGCCATATCACTAAATATTGTTCAAAACAATTGAAACATCACATTAGTTAAAACTTTTCTTTCGTCTCGCTCTATCTAATACACCGTTCATTATAATTAGCTAAACTCCTATCTATATCTTTAAACATGCTTATATCATTTTAACTTATTTTTCAATTGCACCTGGATAAAAAAGATTTTATTTATATTTTTTAAGAATTACATATTCATCTTAGCATTCTCATATTTCACATTATTCTTTGTATTGAACCAACATCAAATCTAAGCGATGAAAGATAGCGGAGCAAATGAGATTAGAGACCCCGGTAGTCCTTGTTGTGAATGAAACACTAGGTATTGCGCACGTCAACCCCTGCAGTATTGTAGCTAAAGTGCTAAGTATCCTAGGTATCATACTAACAACACTATTCTAGGTAGCACACTAACAAAACCTGATTAAGCAGTTTCTTCAGAAACCATTAGGGAGATTGCAGAGATCGAATAGTCATTGCAGCAAAGCAAGAGAAGCAAACTAGGGCAACAAATCTACATTGATTCAAGAAAACAAAAGAAAGGCACAAGGAACACGCCCTGGGAAATCCACCACAATGTAAGATCAAACCAAATGGACCGAATAGAGAAGATCACTCACGTTTGAGGTCTCGAGCCGTGATGCTACCGGGGGCGGACAGGGCGAGACGAGTGCCGAGGCTGGTGTCGACGAAGACGGGCATTTCGAGTTCCATCTCCATGAAGAAGACGCAAAGATGCGGCCTTTGCCTCCGCGTTCGGCGCTCTCTCTTAGGTATCGTTTCTTTCCGCCTCTTTATGGGCCGCGTTTCTCGGGGGAGAAGAAAATTAGCGTGCTGACGGAAAATTAATACGAATATTTTCGGATTAATACATATAAAGCATAAATCAATTCACCGCCTCATTTATTTTATTAAATAGAATTAGTTTTCTTAAATTTTTTAATCACTCAAGTTATTCGGTCAAACAGCATTACAGCAAGGAGATAAAAAGAAGATTACTTGCATCCCGTTACATTACAGAGGGAAGAAAAAAACGTACCTTTTTGCAATTGCCGATCTGCAGGCGACGATTGCTCTGCTCCCGATTTTTATCCATTTTGTTCGATCGGATTCGGAAGGGGGCGTGGACGATGCAGAAGACGGCGCAGGCGTGGTTCTCCGGCGGGCCCAGCGAGCGCGATCCGACGCGCTCCTCGCTCCTCGCCGACTGGAACTCCTACGCCGCCTCCAGGGCCGCCGAGGACGGCGGCTCCTCCGTGCTCTCCTCCTTCGACATCGAAGCTGCCGTCAGGACCGCCAACGACAAGGTCACCGACACCTTCAGCGTGTGAGCGGACTGCCGTCTCTTTTGCTCGTATCGTTTATTTTCTTCGTTTAGTGATTCTATGTTGAGGTACCGAAAGGGAGGATCACGACGGGATTTGCCTCTTTGAATGTGAGAAATTTAGAAAAGATTTCTCATTTCCCTTTGTGTGCGTATTCCTTAAAGGCCAAGATCCTACTTTTTTGCTGCCTCCTTTCAGCAAGAAGAAGGGATCCATAGTAGGAAAAGGAAATCAGAAGAAACTCTATGTTCTTTTTCTTCGCGAAAGAACCTTACCAAATGAAGAGATTTGTCTAGCATTATCCTCCGTGGAGCAAATGATCCAAGAGTTTGTTATTCATGTCACTAGTTACTTGGATGAGAGAACTAACCAATTAATTTGTTAGGTTCACCCATTGACCATTTTTTTAAGTCTATGTTAATAGTAGTTCACTTTCTCTTGTTTAAGCTTATAAAGTTTCTTTGTTAGGCTACAATTCACCATGTGCGACTAATTTAAGATGACATAATCTCTCCTCTTAATTTTTTAGATTGCTGTTAGGACCCAAGTTCCAACTCATAACCTAACATGATCCCCATCAATGGCATGTTAAGTCTAGCAGGGGCTACACCAACATCACAAATGCACCCTCTCCAATACCTTACTGTGCTTAGAATTAGGTTCTTTCTAGTACTAATTGTCACGATCGACTTAAACCATTAGCCTATTGGACAACCACAAAGCCAAAATGCTTAAGCCTGAGATACTAATAGTTTGCTCGTCATCTGAATTGGGGTATTTCATCTTCAAACACACGTCACATTATGAAGTCTTGTTGGAAGATGCCAGAGTGATTATCCGGATGTTTATACACGCAAGGTTAGTGTGCTTAGAATTTGAAATGATTCCTGGAGGGCATTTTCATTGCATGGTTGCATATTTGGAGGGTTTGAATAAGAAGAATAAACTAAGATGATCAAGCATGTTAAGTATGTGGTATCATAATTATCTAGAGTGATGACATCATGATTGCCCTATCAAATCTCTCTTGCTTCATATTCTCAGTATGTGCTATCCTTAACATTGCCATGGTTGGAGCATTTAAAGTTGTTTCTAATCAAATCCTTTTGGTTTTCTTGCTCTAATTGCTTATATCTTGTAAATCGCCCTGTTTTAGTGTTACTAAAGGCGTTAGGGAATTACCCGGAAGCTTCCAGACTGCTACCAGCAGTGTTCCATCTGGAAAATCTCTGATGTACTTCAGCTTGCTCCTTGCTAGTGGCTTCTTTCTAATTTTCATTGCGTTCACCATGTTTCTTCCGGTCATGGTGCTGATGCCTCAGAAGTTTGCCATCTGTTTTACTTTGGGGTGTGCATCTATTGTTGGATCTTTCTTTGCTCTTAAAGGCCCCAAGAATCAGCTCAAGCACATGTCTTCAAGGGAGGTATTTTACTATCTCAAAGATCATAATTTTGAAAATGTATTTATCTGCTCTAATAATGGGAGTAATTTTCTAACATTCTGAAAATAATTCCAAGATTTAAAAGATAAAAGATTAGCTTATAATCAAAAGATGTGACATTCAGCTAAGTTTCTACGCCATGATATAAACTTAAATGCTACAGCTTACACAGCTACTAGGAAATATAGAGCAAATAAGAGTGTAATGTTAATGTATCACCAGATTCTTGATCCTCATGCACTCCAGTGTAGGCATTTTCTATGGAGAGGAATACAAATGGCTTTTGCAAGTGGCCCTTTGCAAAACCATTTTCTTGTGTTTTGAGAGCTCTGCACTCTATCATTGATCTAACTAAACGACATGTGATATTTTTCAAAAAGTGAATATTGGTCTACAATATACATCTCCTTTTGTCTGAGAAGAAAAATGATGTAAAACAGGAAGAAGGAAGAAGAGATGATGATCAGAGATATTTGAGATTAAAGAATGACAGACATACTATGAAATGACTGATTTATATGCATCATAACATACATGCTGCTTCTTTGCAGAGACTTCCTTTCACTTTGGGATTTGTTGGCAGCATGGTTGGCACCATTTATGTGTCAATGGTGCTTCATAGCTACATTCTGTCGGTTCTATTCTCTGTCTTACAGGTAATCGTCTTTTCATTCTCTCTTATGTTCTTCAAGTGTAAAAAACGTGCACATTGTTCTGAATTCAAGGTGCTTGTACCATCTTGTTCAAATTATGTCCTATACTTTGGTCTTTGTTCGTTTATGTCAAGTTTATAAGAAAGATAAACCCTTAAATCCAAAAGTTTTACTCGTGCATTGAATGGAAATGAATGTACATTTTCTTTAGGGAGCTTTGGAGTTTACAAAAAAAAAAACACTTAAGTTGCTAACATTGCTTAGCCATGGATCGTTCAAATGTTAGATAAAGAGAAGGGAATTTGATTTTGGTGCTGGTAATTCATTTTGATAGACATGTTTCTTCACTAATCAATTTTGGAGATCTATCTTACAAATTATGTATATTGCCTGACTGGTGATCTCTTTTCCCTAGATTCAACTCCTTTCTTTGTAGCTAGTTGACATTTTGCTATACTTCATGGAGAATATTTTCTGTTTTCTGTGGAGATCAATGTACAATCCTCAATAGTTGATTTTCCATGTCTCCTCAGGTTCTTGCACTTGCATACTATGCAATCTCATATTTTCCTGGAGGATCTGCTGGCCTGCGGTTCCTTTCAGCAACGATGACATCCTCAATACTCCGATGCTTCGGAAGATAAAGCGATTGTACAGATAATCAGCCAATTCATTTTCGAGATCATCCAATGGAGAATGTGATTGGTCAGAAACTTTTCAGCTTTAAACTGGATCCTAGAGTTCTTGGCTCAGTCCACTGGCGAACAATTGGAAGCTTTTCGAGTTTCAATTTGATTATTGAAGTTGTAGCATACAGTGCAAATTCTGAAACACCTTTTGCTTACTTTCTCCACAGTTATTGTGGGTGTACTCATTATTAGTTAACATTGTTTGTGACCAAAAGATTACGGGTTTAAATTCTGAAAACAGTCTATTGCAAAAAGTGGGGTAAGACTACGTACAATGAATCCTTCCCCAGGACCCTGTATAATGGGAGCTTCGTGCACTGGGCTGCCCCTTTCTTTATTGTTTAATTAGAAACATATCAAGATTAATCCTCCTTGTTGCTATTTCAATGATCAATTTTGGATTGTCTTTTGCTTCATTCAACCTGAGACGGGATATAACGAGCGGATCTAGGAGATGACGTGGAGGTCAAGGTGACGTGGTGATTGAAGTCAATGGAAGAGAACATTCCCCATTTGGCTTTGTCATTCACCCAGCATTAGGGGTTCTCAATTCTCTCGATTGGCAGGGTTAAAAGTCAAGCGCAAGTAGCCAATCAGCCCTTAAGCCGATCGAATGTACAGAGCCTAGTATTCGACCTAAAAGATGACCCGTCTAGTCATTTAATGACCGATCAGGTTTTGGGTAGCCAGTCTTATAGGATGGCAGGTATATTCGACCCATTTCTCAATCGACCATTCATATACTTGGTCGGAATATGAATTAGCCTCCTCGAGGCTCGCCAGCCCCTCAATGTATGCCCAGTCAAGTAAAAGGTCGTCCAGATTTGAAGTATTTATCTTTATATTACTGCCCTAAATAAACATCTAGTAAAGCATGGTTTACTAGAGGAACTTCCAGGATGCACAAAGCATCCTATCATTTCTCAAACAGATTTATAGCAAGACCAATGCATTATATTATTATTCTCCAAATGAAGGTCTCAAGGATATGTAAAACACAACTGCTTAAATGCCGAGATAGATATAAAAGCAGTCAGCCTTATTGGTTAGTCAAGATACATACAATACGATATAACAGGGCAGATTATACAAAATATGACTGAGCAGCTCAATAAGGACGGCTGGTCTCAAGGACCGCCCCATCAAACAACATCATAACATTTGTCAGAATAACAACTATATGTCCAATAATATTCTTCTGAAAACTTCTTCAAGTATCATCGTGTCTTCAATCAGCAAACCAATTATAACAACATATTCCATCAATAATCTCAACAATAACAGAAGTTATAAACGACAAAAGGGGTATACATATAGGTAAAAGAAAGATTCCTCGAACAATTATGGTGCATTATCTAACAAACTCTGACACACTTTGTCACCTCATGATCGCGGAGGTTATGCGAGGTGGTATATAAAAAGGGAAGTCTTCTCCATGGTAGAGGTACGTTCTCTGAATATCTACAACTTTACTCTCGCGCACATGTTTTTATTGTTCTTCATCCACCTGTTTGGATCGATACTGACTTGAGCGTCAAAGGCTCTTCGCAAGAAACTCCCTCCTGATTTTTAATTATTGACATCTGGTTAGCTCGTCTCCTTGTGCGCAGGATCTAAGAAAAGTTTTTTCTCAAAGAGAAAAGTCTTCTGTCGGTCAATCACCAATTCACCGTGCCCAGTGTATCATCTTTGTAGTTTTCAAAGAGGATCACAACCAATTATGATGACTGTGTGGCTGGACCACTTAAGATTCGAGTACTTATGAAACTGATAGAAGTTAGATTTGGTTGAATTGTAAATACTTCTTATAGAGTTTGTGATGAACTATTTTTGCTTGATATACTCGACTATGAGTACACGTGTGTTTGTTTGGTTTTATAGTAAATAGAGGTATCTATAATCTCGATCGATTTACGAGCACTCGTCTATATAAATTATCTCTACTTGACTCATCTTCTTCCTTGGAGTGGCTATCAAGTCTACCAAGACGATTCCTTCTCCAACGACCTATAATTCATGGCGAGAATGATGAAGATATATTATGATGACATTGTTAAGAACAAATCAAAATCCAACCAAATGGCAATATTTGGACTCTTTTGTTGGAACTAATTGATAGTCCCTTAATTAAACAACTAGACTAACCATAACTTAATTTGTCTAATTAGTAATTCTAAAATATTTTTTTTAAAAAAAAAACAAACAAAAAATCCGGTCATATAGGAGATCCACCTCGTTTCCTATTCCTCGGTCCAAGATATTGAATTCCTCCCATTAATTACGGATTTGCTTCACTAAACCTCTTCCAAGTGTCCTCTATTTAGGAGTACAAAAACCCTTAACCACACCTAATTTTCTTATTATTAACTCAATTAGGTGAAGGATTAAAGAAGGCAATCCAAAGAGATGAAGGCCCTTCTTCTTATCACTCTTCTATTCCTTTTCAATCTCGCATTTGCAACAAAGAAGGTAAGTAAATAAATAAATACTCGTGGACAAACTTTTTTAATGATTTGATGCGTATTTAAAATGTATTATATCTTCGTATATATCTCGTGGTTAATCTAGGATTATATTGTTTACTTGGGAGGACACTCTTATACGGCTGACCCTACTTCAGATGATTTTGAGAGGACAACTCGATCGCATTACGACTTAATCGGATCGATATTAGGAAGGTAATTAAACACCTTGATTATCTCAGGATTTATTGAGTTAATATACAATTAAGAAAATTTTAATTTAAATATTTTTCTTGTTTTTATCATTATTACAGTAATGAAGCGGCCCGATCTTCCGTTTTCTACTCGTACACGAAAACCATCAATGGCTTTGTTGCGAGGCTCGAAGAGGAAGAAGCCACCAGGATCTCGAGTTAATATTTCCTCCTATTTATAGAAAATTTATTTATATATGTATAAAGGGAAAAAAAAACATTTTGGCCTGTCCAAAATTGGCATATTTAATTTATAATTTATTTTATAGGGCATCCACGAGTTTTCTCGGTGTTTGAAAACAAAGTGAGGAAATTACACACGACGAGGTCTTGGGATTTCATGGGCGGGGAATTGAACAAGGCCAGCGAAGCCCATTCCATGTCTATATGGGCCAAGGCCCATTATGGGGAAGACGTCATTATTGCCAATCTAGACACAGGTCGTGTGCTTTCACTCTCTATAGTACACAGTTGGGGGTGCATGGTCCTATGGCCGAAAAGTTCAGGGTTTGATCCTCAGGGTGTCATGACCTGGGGTTAACGTCTCTGTCATGCACTTTCAACTGTATACCTACATTTACCTTCCTCTATATTCATTGGATCGACTCTAAGGGACTGCTAATGTGACGGTTTCACATATA
>JBBMJZ010000105.1:3743-17944 GCA_037833815.1 Zingiber zerumbet | reverse complement strand
GTTTCTGATCTTCATGCGAGACGTCCACTCCACGACCCCTCCCGTCTTCCACCTGGTTCGCGACACTAGGACTTTCCACCTAGAGTCGGGGACTCTAGGATTTTTGCCCGAGGCCCTCGACCCACCAAGTCTTTCCACCAAGGGTTACTACCCCTAGGACCTAGGGTTACAACCGCCTAGGGTTTTCTCTTTGCCTAACCGCAGCTAGGACTTTTCTTCACCTAGGGTTACCACCCCCTAGGATTTTCCGCCTGCCTAACCGTAGCTAGGACTTTTTACCTAAGTACACTTAGGACTTTTCTGCAATCTCATTCAAACACATTAGACCACAAGACAACTTAACTTTGAACCCTTTGACATAATTAAAATACATGTTCGATCGTCAGATGTTTCCCACACCAACAATCTCCCCCTTTTAGATTATGGTAACACGATTCAAAGTTAAGTAAAAATATAACAAATAATAAATAAATAAATTTAAACATGAGCATGACTGTAAATCAAGAGACTTATGATATGGTCCCCCTTTCATTTTGTTTAAATTCTTAATTTACTTAATTTTGACTTTTCTCTCTCCTTTTGACATAGATAAAAAAGAATAGATAGAGAGAATAGAAAATATTTATTCTATGCAACTTTGAGCTCCCCCTCCCCCTTTGACATAAATAAAAAAGAATAGATAGAGAGAATAGAAAAATATTTATTCTATGCAACTTTGAGCTCCCCTGAAGGGTGACACTTAGCAAATTTAGCTTTAAAAATAATTTCTTTTTAAAAAAACTCTTAGAGATTCTTGAAAATACTTAGCTTTTTCAACTTAGATAATTTTTAAGTTTTGAAAGTAAGTTAGTAAAAAAATTGGCTAAATTTAACTTTGAAAATGATTGCTTTGAAAAATACTTAACTAAATTAGAAATACAAAAATACTTAGTATTTTTTTAAAAAAAACTTAGCTTACTTATCATAATCAAAAATACTTTATTAAGCATTTTAGCTTTCTGAAAATAACTTGGCTTTAAAAAGATTTTGATAAAAGCTTAGTTTTTTTTAAAAAAACCTTTTTTTAAAAAAAATTGATCAATTTAATACTTGACTTTAAAAATGATTTTGATAAAAGCTTAGTTAAGTACAAAATGATAAAAAGTTTAAAGCTTAATTAAGTATTATAAAAAAAAACTTGTTTTTCTAGGTAAAAAATATTTAGACTTGCTTTTTCAAATAGAATATTTAAGGTTTTTTTATAAAAAAATAAACAAGAAAACTGAATTAAAAAAACGTTCATTTTTCAAAGACTTTAACTTTTAAAGAGCAATTTTTTTTTTTAAAAAAAAGGATATTTTAACTTAACTTCACTCCCTTCACTCTCCCTTGATTAATGCTTTAAATATATTTTGAGGATCCTAAAGTCCAAACATATATTTAAAAAAAATAAAGGTTATTATTTTCCTAATTTTTTATCTTACCCATTCTATATTATCAAGCATGTTCAGCTTATGAGTGAGTGAGATGGAGTTATCTTTAGTTTAATTTTATCAATATTTTAAAAAATATTGAGATATAAGTTTGAATTTCAAAAAAGAACATTTAAATTTTTTGAAGATTTTGAAAATATATTAAAAATTAAGTTTGAAATTGTTGCACCTGAATTCATTCACTATTTATACTTAAAATAAATTAAAGTATTGAATAAGTTAAAATAATTAATGACATAGATAAGGAAGAGATTAATAATTCGGTTAAGGTAGGCTAGTAAAAATTAAATTGAATACACATATCATGACAAATTAATTTCATGAATAGGATTTAATTATTATACGCATGTGATAAGTTTTGGTTGGCAATCGATTTAATTATACACATGACATGGCTAAGGAGGTACACGGATTGAGATTGGTATACATATGATAATAAAATATTTAATTATTATTTGATTCATGAGACAAATAAAAAGCAAACTTGGCAATAAATGGTTTAGTAGTTGGACCGAATCACGAGCAACAATTATAAAAGAAGGAAGGGAGCAACCGTCATGGGGAGAGGAACCCTGAGAGAGAAAGAGGGTGAGATAACCATCCTTAGGAGAGAGGAGCCGCCGGGTGTTGTGGAGTTTAGTCACGGAAAAAGGGTATGTTCTCACCATCTTAGTTCAACAGTTAATCTATTAAATTAGGTTGTGCAAAAAAGATAGTTCTAGATTGATTAATTTTTGGACGGAGATATCAATTAGGGTATTCGGATACTTAATTGGTTGAAAAGAAAAGTTATGCTTTTTTTTCTTTTCTGCAATTGATCATCTCTTTTAATGCACCAAACAGATTATGCTGTATGTCGAATCCCTGTTATAACATGTTTATGTATTATTTTCCCTCCACGTTTTTTTTATGCCATAGTTAGAGTGCGTTCCATACCTTTCTTGTTTTTTTCTTCTGCCATAATCAGGTTTTATAATAGGTAAATACCATGTCGAAGTGCAGAGTATGTACATGTATTTTTAAAATCTTAATTCTTTCTTCTTTATTTCTTTACTTCTATTACCGAGAGATAAATGTGCACAGTTTCACATTCAGAATTATGATTCAATATATATATCATAACATTCATAATTGTGATTTGATATAAATCAACCTTATCTAAATTAAATTTTCATGCTTAGCCAACAAGGAGACGTGGAATTCATCATAAAGAAAAGATTATTTTAAAATTAGTAAATCAGGTATGTTTTCATGCATATCTTTGAAACAAACTGAATAAAGGAATAATTGAGTAAACTGCCAGCGATTTGCTTCATTAAAAGGAATAATTGTTTTCATGCAATCTTTTCCCCAGCTTTGATTTACACGATTGTTTTGTCCAGTATCTAGATTTTTTTTTTTTCTACTCGTTTTACGTATTTGAGTTTACTGCAAACTTTATAGAGATCTTAAAATTTAATATATTATTATTGTTATCTCATATAGCAATTTTCTTAAAGTTAATACTTACTGACATGCACTGATATTTCTATGAATTAGGGAAGTATTGAATTGACTTTGAAAGATCTAAGCAATACATAGATTTCTTATTTGCGAGAAAAGATCCTTAAGTCCATTCGATTTCGGTAAAATTATTATATAAATCTCAAGCAGTTAAAATTGGAAAAGAAATCAGTTGTATATGAATGGAAAAAGTTTATGAAATACGAAGAAATGCTTATTTATTTACTTTTGTATTGGATCAACACATGTCCATATATAGTAAATAATTTCATATCTTTTGTGGAATAATAGTTAACAAAAATTTCTTGGTAATTAATATATTCTGAAAATAGATGGGCAGGCATACAATTTGAAATGTGTGGGATGTGATTTTGACAGTGGCCAACTATGATATGTATGTGGTAAGGGGCTTATTAAATTATATGGGTGGAGTTATTAATCGGGAACCTTACCAAATTATGTATAGATTAAGTTATGAATCGGGGACCTACGCCCGGGGAGCTTGCCGCATTATGGATAGTGGTTTCATTTCGAAGTTCGGATCAATATCAACCTAGTGCTAAGGTGAAAGTTTGTTCAAACAGTTATGTTATAGAGTCCTTTTCATTGAACTGAACTCTACAAGAACTGTTATGTTTATGTCATGAAAGCATTTAAGTTAATTTTATTATTAGAATATTTTTCCTTATGTTCACTGCAAGTAAGTGTTCGACCTATATCTCTTCCTTTGTCTAACCTAAATTAGTGGATTTGATTGTTGGCTATCATGATTTTGAATGTGCTTGGTCTTTAGACTCATTAGATTGTTTAATGCAGGAGGTGGGACTAATGAGACAAGAGACCTTGACAATCAAGCAATTTCAGAATGATGGCAGCACAACCCGAGGAAATTTTCTTTAAGAACTACTAGTTGTTTTATAACTGGGTTGGTCTTGTTGGGTTATTCATTTACGTTTTATCATTAGAAGAGAAATATATACTAAAGAGGAAAAGGTGTTTGGATTAAAAGTATATTAGAGTACACAATATATCAAATCGAAGCTCATTCAGATATCTTTGATTTGATATATTGTGTGTCTAGTGGATCAACCTAAGTCAAAAGTTATAGTTTCTCAAAATTTACCTAGCATACACATTATAGCGGCTAAAAAATCGTAGCTGCTACAACTATAAGTTCAGCTATAAGAGGTTATAACTTTTGACTTGGGTTGATCCACAAGATGCACAATATATCAAATCGAAGATATTTGAATAAACTTTAATTTGATATATTGTATGTTTCATAATTTAAAATGAATCAAAAGTTATGACTTTTCAAAATTTACAATATGCAATGTGTTGCTGATTCTACCTGATATCAATCATATTAGGCCTAACATGGACTTGATATGATTCATATAAGGCCACATTGAGATTTTTTAGCTGATTGTTTCAATAACATTTGAATACCTCCAGAGAAGTCGAAATAAACAATGGAGGGTATTGTTGGACTCCTTGCAACTTTAGAAATCTACATGACCTAACATGGATTCAATTGGACCTATTTGGCTCCATTACTTATTTTCAACTAAAACTCACTGATGAACCTAGACAAGTCTGATTGAACCCATTTTAGATCCTCTGGATTTTTGAGGCTATAAGAAGTCCAACGACACCCTCCATTGCTTATTTCAGCTTCTCCAAAGATGTTAAAATGTTATTAAAACATTCAACATTAAATCCAAACATGGGCCTAATATGATTCATATCAGGTACGATCAACAACACGTTCAACAACACGTTGCACATTGTAAACTTTGAAAGGTAATAACTTTTGATTTAATTTGAATCATAAAACACACAATATATCAAATCAAAGCTCGTTCAAAGATCTTTCATTTGATATATTGTGCATCTTATCGATCAACCCTAGTCAAAATTTATGCATCTTAAAGTTGAACTTGTAATTGTAGTAACTACGTTTTAGTAGTTGCAACAACGTATATGCTAGGTAAATTTTGAGAGATTGTAACTTTTGACTCGGATTGATCCATGAAACGCACAATATATTAAATTGAAAATATCTGAATGAGCTTTAATTGGATTTATTGTGTCTTATGATTTCAACTGAATTAAGAGTTATGATCTTCAAAATTTACAACATGCAATGTGTTGTTGATCCTACCTTATATGAATCATATCAAGTCCACGTTAGGATCTTTTTAATAGATTGTTCTAATAAATTTTAACACCTCTAGAGAAACCAAATAAGCAATAGAGGGCATAGTTAGACTCCTTCCAACCTCAAAAATCCACAAAACCTGAAATGGGTTTAGTCCATTAGTGGATTTTGACTGAAACTTACTGATGGACCTAGACAAGTCTGATTAGATCCATTTTAGGTCCTGTGAATTTCTAAAGCTGCAAGGAGTCCAACAATCATATCAGACCCACGTTAGAATTTAATGTTGATTGCTCCAATAACATTTTAACACTAAAAAAGCCAAAATAAGTAATGGAAGGCAATATTGGACTCCTTGTAGCCTCAAAACATTTGTAGGACCTAAAATGAGTCCAATCGGACTTGTCTAGGTCAATCAGTGGATTTTGACTAAAAGTTATGGTCTCTCAAAGTTTTAACTTATAGTTGCAACAGCTACAATTTCGTAATTACTACAATGTGTTACTAATTTTCGAAAACTAGCAATAACGTTATTCCCTATTTAAACTTTGAGAGATCATAACTTTTGACTGAAATTAGACTACAGGACGCATACTATATCAAATCAAAGCTCGATCAGAGATTGATAGATTGTGTCCCGTGATTAAATCTGAGTCAAAAGGTATGACCTCTCAAAGTTTACTAACCATATATGTTGTAGCAGCTATGAACCCGTAGCTGCTATAACTACAAGTTCAACGTAAATGGTGATAATTTTGATTCAGATTAAACTATGGAACACACAATATATTAAATTAAAGCTTGTTTTCTATGGAACACACATTATATCAATTGAAGATCTTTGAACGATCTTCGATTTGATATATTATGCATCCTATAGTTTAGCTTGAAACAAAAGTTATGGTTTCTCAAAGTTAAAACTTATAGTTGTAGCAGTTACAATTTTGTAGCTACTATAACATATTACTGATCTTCAAAAGACTGACAACAACATCTTGCTAATCTTTTGCAAAACAACAACACATTCTTCCCCAAACTACCAACCATTATCTGATTTCATCCCTAAAGTAGTAGATGGACCTAGAGATGTCTGATTCACTTCAAACAAAGTCTTATATGCTCGAATTTGTCTCCTTATTACAACCATGCCGTCAAACACCATCATGATACATTATATTGAGAGCAGCAATTTTTTCCAACTGGATTAAGGTAAGATAAATTTTTTGAACATGAGTACCAGCAACAATGTTGTTGTTGACTTGAACTTTAAAAGATCATAATTTTTAACTGAGATTAAACCATTACACACACAATATATCAAATCAAAGATCATTCAGATATCTTCAATCTGATATATTGTGTGTTTCATGGTTCAATCTGAGTCAAAAGTTATGATCTCTCAAAATTTAAGTCAATAATACTTTATTACTAGTTTTTTAAAATTTGCAAGACTATGTTGCTGAATTTTCGAAAATCATCAACATAACAATGATTTTTGAAAATCAATAACACTGTGTTGCTAATTTCCTATGTTGTTGATTTCCAAAAATCAACAATACAATTTTGTTGACTTAAACTTTGAGAGATCATAACTTTGTACTGTAATTAAACCATGGAATGCATAAATACGATCTTCAGTTTGATATATTATGAGTCTCGGAATTCAATCCAAGTCAAAGTTATTGTCTCTCAAAATTCAAGTCAACAACACATTGTTGTTGGTTTTTTACAATTAGTAAGATTGTGTTGTTAATTTTCAAAATTTGGCAACACTGTGTTGCTGATTTCTTCATTTGATATATTGTGCATCTCATGGTATAATTTCAGTCAAAAGTTATTGCTTCTTAAAGTTGAAGTCAGCAACAAATTGTTGTTGGTTTCTTAAAATCAGTAACACTGTATTGTGTTTTTGATTTTTGAAAAACAGCAACACAACACAGTGTTGTTGATTTGAAGAAACTAGCAACAATGTAGTGCTACCTTAAACTCGCAATACGAATTTTCGAAAATCAACAACATAGTAAAAAGTCCTTAAAAATGTTTACATTTTTTTTGGATTAACAGTAAAAATGAAGAGAGAGACAAGTAAAAAAGGAAGAGTGAATCAAGCAAATTAAAAAAAAGGAAGAGATAGACTATATTGTTGAATATTTCTAAAACCACATACGTAATTAGGAAAAACGCATAATCATCTATGTTGTTTGGTAAATTGCCTACAAAATTTGTCATATTACAACTTATATCTAAAATTTTTCAACACCAACACTAATCTAATGAAAATAAGTGTCATAACTTAATATGAATCTGATTCAGTATATACAACGTTAAACCTGTGTTATAGTAATTATAATTCCTTAGCCGCTACAATTCCTTAGCTACTACAACACAAACTCCATATCATATTCATGTTGTAGCAACTAGGCTTCATAGTTGTTACAATGTTAAATATATATTGTAGCAGCTACGATTATGTAGCTGCTACAACGGTGACTCCATGTTTCATATTCATGTTGTAGTAACTGCGGTTCCATAGCTGATACAACATTCAGTTTGTGTTGTAATTGCTCTGGTTCCACAACTGCGACAACTCAAACTCCATGTTTCATATTCATATTGTAGCATCTATGGTTACATAGTTGCTATAATGGTAATTCTGTATTGTAGTAGCTACGGTTCCATAACTGCTACAATGTCGATGCTTCTATGTTTCATATTCATGCTGTAGCAGTTACGGTTCCATACCTGCTACAACATTCAGTTTGTATTGTAGCAGCTACGGTTCCTTTGTGAATGAGAAAATGGGATTCCCAAAATTAAAGATTAGTGAATTTTACAAATGAGAGTATGGGATTTTCAAAATTCATCAATAAATTTTACAGGAAGTGTAACATATCAAATCAAAAATCTTTATACGGGCATAGATTTGACATATTGTGAGTTTCATGATTCAACTCGAATAAAAAATTATGGCCTCTTAAAGTTTATGGTGGTAAAAGGTGAATGCGCTCGCCCCCAGCGCCCCCGCCAACCCATCCCAAGACCAACACGGAGGAGATAAATCACGGGCGGCTACTAGCCGGGTTACTAGCCTTTGGAATAGTGACTAGCACATAAGGGAGGCATTTTATCTCGGCTTTACTGAGATTTGAACCCCAGACCTCATTGTGGCAACATCTCATACTATCAAGATCCATGAGGTGTTATCATCATCATATATGGGATTCGAATCTCGACAAAATGGAGGTAAATATCTCTCTTATATATTAGTTACTATTCTAAAGGATAGTAATCATCTGTAATTTACCTTCTCCATGTTGACCCTGGGACGGGTTAGCGGGGACGTTAGGGACGAGTATATTCACTTTTTACCATCAAGATCCAAAGTCCGTTGGTTCAGAATTGAGTTGACACCCGGGCAAGCGTGGTTGAGGGATCACCAGATGAGCTAGCCGATCAATTTTTGCATGACATTATAGTGGTAAGCATTATTCATTATTGTACATTCGTTTTTCTTAAGTGTCCTAAATTTCTCTTCTCTTCATTAATTTTGGATGAATGACCTAACTCTTTGCCAAAAATAGCAGAGCAAAACTATGAAAATCAGCTCTTGAAGAACTCGACTAGAGGAGCAAGCACCTCTGAAGGTGCAGTCCATCAGCTTGAAGCAGAAGCAACTCAACTGAAGAGCAAGTTTGAGAACCAATCAGAGCTATTGTTAAGAGTTGAGCGAGTTCTTACGGTAAAAAAAAGGATAAAGGTCATGACCAGTAGGTCAAAATTAAGAGGCTCAAGAAATAGTTACACACTTTTGATGCTCGCCTTTCAGAGAATGCTGGAAAAATCAGAGTCATAGAAGATTTGGACTTGAAAAATAAGGAAGTCTGAGTCCTTGCTCAGAAACTCGAAGAAGCAAAGATTGCCCTTATATCCTATCATGCCAGTCGGACAGCCGAAATTACAGTGAAGGGCCTTCAGTTTGAAGAAAAACAACAAACACTCGTCTCCAAGGATGCCAAGCTGGAAGCCCTAAAGGCCGAACTAGACGCTTCAAAGGCGAAGCTGACAAGATACAAGGCAGGGGAGCTCGAACGGCTAGAAGCTTTCAGAGTAGAATATCTACGCTTACAGGATTTCAATCAAATGCTTGCCAATTGGACTTCTAAGATGTTTGCCTACAGAGCTGAAGGGGTCATTAAGCAGTAAAGGGAGGGCAGCTATTTGATGGTACCCCTTCCCTGATTTTACCTAAAGTATTTTGAAAAGACTTTTCCTTAGAAGTTTTTTTAGTAATGTAAAAGATTTGAAAAACCTATGTCACATTGATGTATATATTTTCCCTTTATCTTGATGCCTCAGATGTGTTTTTCCTTGGCATTTTATAATGCCTCCTCCTTTCCTTAGACTGTCATCGCTTTATTGGTTCGAATTTACGCAAGTGGTGTTTGAACAACCTCCCACTAACATAAGCATCAATCTGTCCCTCTGAAAAGCTTTAAATACATGAACAGAAGTTCGGAGGGTACGGGAAAAATCGCCAAGAACTTGATTCGGAGGTAGTAGCATTCGAGACTTAGTCGTGAGAGGAATCTCACTTATAATTTGATCGATCAACACGAGAATTTGGAACTTGGTTGTGAGACAAACTCACTTATAACTCGATCGGTAGGTACGAGAGTCCAGAACATGGGCGTGAGAGTAAACTCACTTATAACTTGCCAGAAAAGTTCGAGAGTCTGGAACTTGGGCTGAGAGGAAGCTCACTTATAACTCGGTCACTCAGCAAGAGAGTCTGAGACTTGGACATGAGAGCAAACTCACTTATAACTCGCCCGAACGGTTATAGAGTCTGGAACTTGGGCGCGAGAGCGAGCTCACTTATAACTCGACCGATCGACATGAGAGTCTAGGACCTGGTCATGAAAGCAAGCTCACTTATAACTCGTCCGAATGACATGAGAGTCTAAGACTTGGTCATGAGAGCAAGCTCATTTATATCTCGATCGAACGACACAGGAGTCTGGGACTTGGTGTGAGAGCAAGCTCACTTATAACTCAATCAAACGACACGAGAGTCTATGAAATTGGCGTGAGAGCAAGCTCACTTATAACTCGGTCAAACAGTACAAGAGTTTGGGACATACATGTGAGTGCAAACTCACTTATAACTCAACCGAATGATATAAGAGTCTGGGACGTGATCATGAGAGTCAACTCACTTATAACTCAGTCGATTGGCACTAGAGTCTGGGACTTGGTCATAAGAGTCAGCTCACTTATAACTTGGCCGAATGATATGAGAATTTGGGACTTGGTCGTAAGAGCAAACTCACTTATAACTCGACCGAATAACACGAGAGTCTGGGACTTAGGCGTGAGAGCAAGCTCACTTATAACTCAATCGAACGGTCTGAGAGTTTGGTGTTACATTTGAGAGATATCTTAAAATAATTGCCTTATACTATGTACTATTTTTTAGACAAATAGAAATTCACTATTTGAGTGCGCATTCTCTATCTGCATGAATGAATTTTAAATGCCCCGAGGGCAATGTTGAGTTAGCTAGTGCAGGGTAGAGTTGCTACAATAGGGCAAGGGTTCGAATCTCGGTAAAGCCGAGGAAAAAAAGCCCTTGCCCGCATTAGCCAACTACAGCTTCCCAATTTACCTCCTCATAGATAGTCCTGGGGTCGACCGTGTGGGGCCGCTGGGGTGGCAGATTCCACCTTTTGTTGCTACAATAAATGAATATTAAACTCATTTACTGAATGCCCGCAATACGATACATAGCATAAGAGAACTTGTGATTGGATTACAATTAGTAAACATCTCTACATATGCAATTATAAATGTATTGAATTAATCCTTGATCGTTGAATTGATGAGTTCAGACATCATCAATTTTGTGAGACTAGTACGTGTTATACTCGGTTTATCCAAGTAGTTGTTCCTCACTAACGGGAGATATTGGGATGTCGAGAGTTAAACATATATGCTAATTATGATAACTAGTTAATTGGAGTGACTTATTATAAAACTTCATATGATTCTCTACTTATATGGATATGTCAATGAAACTCTTATTGTAGCTCGAGTATAAATTTCCTTCAACTTAAGATATTCGAGTTACCTAAGTCATGCAGACTTATACTTTGACATCTTAAGCAAATATCTCCGTAGAGGTGTGGACTCAGAATAATTGAATATAAGTTGAAGTATTCGAAGTTGTTTGGATAGTCCATATAGGATTCACCACTCTTTGCGAGGAGATGTATACCTTATGGTCACTTGTTAAGATTTGTACTTAAAGTTTTTGGCTAAAGCATCACATGTTAAGAGTATTATACTCTTGGACACATGTACGAGTAATTTGAATCCACAAGATGAGAAATACTACTTAGGCTAAATGTGACGTAGTCAGTCTAGTGGAGACTGACGCATAAACCATGTCCTAAACTAAATGGATATAAGACAAGTGAAAGAAACGAGACATGACTCGCTGTAACTACTGAAAGATTTATAAGTGGTTCTAGAATCAGACGTTTGATTTTCCTGTCAATTGGGGATCATGATTTACCATTAGGTGTCACTCATGATTGTTTCATAATTAATTATTAAATATAGACATCTAATATAACCGGAAACTTATAAGGTCATACGCACTACAAGTTTATCTAATAGACTTAAAATGAGTTTAAGAATTAGATTCTCAGATCGAGAGAGATTGAGTTTGGTTAGACCCAACGAAAGATAAATATGGAAAGAGATTAATGTAACGGAAGCATAATTGGGTTACATCTTTTGAAGATGAGTTAGGCGTTTTTGGTTTAATTAATGAATTAAATTGGTTTGATTTTTTAATTAAAAGAGTTTTGATTATTGAACAATGAGATTTGGTTATTGAACCAATTGATTTGGTTTTAAACCAAACTTAAGGCTAATGTTATGGATTATGGGTTAGTGAATACGGATTTCAATAGTTAAAGTTCTAAATATTTTTTTATATAATTTCATTACGCCGCATCAATACTATAAAACCCATTGAAATATCCCAAATAGTTAAAGCTCTAAGTGCGTTTTTTTTAATGATTTAATTAATTACGGTTGTGCCACCGCCCAAACCAGTCAACCACTGAAGGAGCTCCTCCAGTCAGCTTCTCCCTGCGTCCAACAAGCGTCGGCAGCCACTTCTAGCCGGACTTCGATCGCCGGACAGCAAGGAGAAAACTTCTCCTTGCTCTTGACGTGTGTTGCCACCGTCAAACTCTACCGCTGACCAAGAACAGTTATGTCGATTGTAAGCTGCCATCCTTGAACAACGTTACTCACATTGTCGTGAGTTGTCGGTTGCTCGAAAGTGAACAACAACTCCTTACCTTGATTTGTGTCGTCGGATTGCTTCAGCCGCCTGATACAAATCGAGTCGTGATCTCTCTCGGGTCGTTCTATCTTCGCACAAGCTAGTACCTTTCGCAAATATCACTATAAAAATAATCAAAAGTGCAGATGAAAATATCCGTCAGTATATAATATTACTAATAAATTACCGACGAAATTATAGGTGTCGATAGCTTATTTGTCGGGAACAGGATTATCGACGGAATAGGTTATTCCGTCGGTAATATTCTACCGACGGAAAACTAGTCCGTCGAAAATAATGCTGGAACAGTACAATAACATCATGATAGATTGCCGACGGAAAAATAAATTCCGTCGATGTTTCTCAATGGATACACTTTTCCGTCGGTAAATATCGAAACCTTACAGTTCAATAATTTTCTACGGAACAGAGTTCCGTCGATATTCCGTCGTAAAATGAAAAAAAAATCACAGATTCAGTTTGTTTACACGCTCGTCCCTATATACATTTTTCAAATATATAAAAAACCATCACAAACGATGGTATCATACAATCCATACATCAAATACAATCCATACATATATATATATATATATCATATGACAATCACACACTAATAAAATCCATAAAAAAAACATATTCCATACAATTCATATCTAACTAAATCTATAGAATATATAGATGCAAATATCCATGTCTAAATTCAAGTTTACCGAATATATACTGCACTAGAAAGTACTCTAAATGATACACGAACGCTAAATAATAAAGAAAATCCTATAGAAAGTCAAATACAAAATGATCACGTTGATGTGAAAATAAAGTGTTTGCATATATATGTATAACGAAATTTTTATGAAATGATACCTGAACAAAAATTAGCATATGATGTAATGAAAAACCAATATGTAAATAAAACCGAACATGACTCCTGAAATATATAGTAATAAAATATTTATAAATAAATATATTATAATATCAAAATAGAATAAATATATTACCATGGTCTATATATGATAAATAAAAACTAAAGTGCAGTTGAACAAATCTCAAAAAAAACTAATCATCACCGTCTGATTGATCTTGAGTCTCCTGTGACTCAAAACCATGTGATGCATGAGTAAAATTAACCACGATTGCTCGCATCTGGGCCATGAGAGCTTCATTACTCTTGTCACGCTTGACTCTCTTCTTCTCCTCATTAGCTCTCCACTAATCCAGATCAACTATCCTCTGATCATTGATTTTAGTTGAGTATGCAATTCTTGATTTTCACGTCTTAAAGACTGCATCTCACTAGAAGATGAGGAACTAGCACGACCTACTGGATTTCTTAAACAATCAAATGCAACTTTGGCTCGAGAGTCAAGGCCGTAGAGGGTAGAGTTTTTTGTCCTTCCACCGATAACATCATAATAAGGCCTTATCTTTGATTGCTTCGTTGGAGGAGCCTTCCACCTTGTTGGAGGTGCCTTTCAGCCTCAGATAAGATTTACCATGGACTATAAAAAGACTCTTGGACCTAGAAAATAGACAGCAACTGAAGTATTCATTTCCTAGTTAACTTTCTGAGCGTTCAAAGAATGAAAGAGGCCTCTCCCCCTTCACCGAAGGAAATCTTTAGTACTTTCTTTTATCTTGGATTAACAACCATCTAGATTGTAACCAAGTAACTCTTTTGCCTCTTTCTTTTTAAAGTTGTTCATTT
>JBBMJZ010000104.1:11170561-11184454 GCA_037833815.1 Zingiber zerumbet | reverse complement strand
TTTTCCAAATACAAATAGCTAAGCCGGCGAACAGGAGAGGAGGAATCCATTGGACGTTCCAGATGAAAACATTTTTCGCGATTCGCCTTCATGATTCATCGCGTCTCTTGTGGAAGTCTGGGACTTCTGCCGCATTGCCTTCTTCCCCGAGCCCTAGCAAATCCGCCGTTGATGGCGGACGACTGGCTCTGCTCTTGAACGAAGCCCAGCTTCATCCCTACATTTCCCGCTTCTCCTCCTCGTTTGTCGCCGCAATCATCTTCCATGGCGCCCTCCCCCCTGATCCATGCACTTCGAACCCGATTCAGGGAAGCGAAGGTCGGTGTGGAGGACAACGACCGGTCTGTATTCCTCCTTTGCCCCTGTCTCGTTCTCCGCATCTTACTCCTCCTCGTGGCTTTCATCGTGCTCGCCGTCAAGTTTCGCCTCTTCTGCCGTGGTCTCTTCCGACCCACGCTCGCCCGCCTCATCCTCACGGACAAGTGCCACCCTTCCACCCGAACGCAGTGTCTCGATTCTACTGCGCCTCGTCTTCTGCCTCCGATTCGGATGCGGATCCTAGCAGCGAGGTCCCCTCGCGTCCATCCGACGCGAAGGAGGCGGAGCGCGTTTGTAAAGTGATTGACGACCTCTTGCTCTCTGATCGGAGCATGGAGGCTGTGCTTGATAATTCCATGGTCGCCCTCAGCTCCTCTCTCGTGGTTAACGTCCTCCAACGTTTCCGACACGCCCACAAGCCAGCTTACCGGTTCTTCCGTTGGGCCCATGGGCGCCCGGGTTTCTCCCATGACTCTGAGACCTACACGAAGATGCTTAGCGTTCTCAGTAAGACGAGACAGTTTGAGACGATGATGGAGTTTCTGGAAGAAATGGGCAGGAAGGAATTCTTAAATATGGACGCTTTCAAGATTGCGATTATTGGTTTTTCATCCGCTCGTCAGATAAAGAAATCATTGGCCATTTTTCAGCTGATGAAAAAATTCAACTTTAACGCTGGACAAGAGACATTCAACTGCTTGATCGAAGCTTTAGCGAAAGTAAAGCTGGGGAAGGAAGCTCAAGAACTCTTTGACAAGATGAAAGATCAGTACCCACCTGACCTCCGGACCTATACCTTTCTCCTCTCAGGGTGGTTCAAGTTGAAGAATCTCACGGAGGCTAGTAGAGTCTGGAATGAGATGCTGGATATGGGATTCAAGCCAGATGTTGTTGTATATAATACAATGATCGATGGCTTGATTTTGGGACACAGGAGATCAGATGCAATCAAGCTTCTCGAGCTCATGAAAGCTAAGGGCCCAGCTCCAAATGCTAGGACATACACAATCCTGATACAAGACCTCTGCAAGGCTGGGAAGATGGATCTTGCAGTCAATTGTTTCCAGGAAATGCTGGATGCAGGATGTGCCCGGGATGTTTCAACTTACACTTGCTTGATTGTGGGGTTCGGAAATGATCGGCAAATGGATAAAGTTTCTTCGCTGCTGAGTGAGATGACTGAGAAAGGATGCCCACCGGATGGTCGGACATACAACGCCTTGATTAAACTCATGACAAACAGAAACATGCAGGGTGATGCTATTAGGATCTACAAGGAAATGATTAAAAAGGGCTTTGAGCCCACAATTCACACATATAATATGCTTATGAAATCTTGCTTCCATGGAAATAATTATCAGATGGGTTGTGCTGCGTGGGAAGAGATGGGACGTAAGGGTATTTGCCCAGATATAAATTCTTATACTGTCTTTATTGGAGGCCATATACGCCACGGAAGGCCAGAAGAGGCACGCAAATACTTGGAAGAGATGATAAGCAAAGGAATGCAAGCTCCTCAGATAGACTACAATAAGTTCGTAGCTGATTTTGCTAGGATAGGAAATCCTAATATACTATATGATTTGGCACAGAAGATGAATTTCTCTGGGAAGTTTAAGGTCTCCAATGTCTTCCATGGTTGGGCAGAGAGAATGAAGAAGAGAGTCACAAGGCGAATACCCAATCAGACTGGAAGACGTCTTTTCTAAGACTGACTGATCAAGATAAGCATACTTAAACTAAGAGAAACCTTAACTAAGGCTACTTGGAAGATGTTGATGTAACATTGCTGAGTTTCTTCTTCTGGTATGTGATTCAGGTGCTACTTCTATTATGTGTTTGCACATGATTTTGAAATTTCAAAATTGCTGATACCCGATATTTTCTGTGTGACCATCGGTATCTGTATTTCTTCTGTCTCTTTCATAGATTGTATGCATTGATGAAACTGGATTGGAGTTATAGACATACTCTTTGCATTACATATTAATAGGCTCAGCTGTTTCTCAAGGATGCATTTCAAACTATTATATGGCTTGACTGAGACTCATGGCTTTTTTTTTCTCATATAATGATTATGCTAATTGATTATGTTGTTTGGCTCTAATTTTGATGAATCTATTCATTTGCTTCTTCCCTAATTTCACAGGATGAAAATATGCCTAGATTGAAATTTTATCACCATTTCACGCTTTCACTTAGTTGAACTATTATGGTGTTGCAGAGAAGACTTCTTAACTGATTGTTTGTGTTTTTTTTTCCTACTTTTTTAAAAAATAACAAACTAGTTAAAGACGGTATCATTAAATGTGACAGGGCTATCGAACTATATTAACTTATGTTGTGCGGACTATGATTCTTGTATCTAGTATTTGTATGATGGACCTTGTGTATTTTAGCTTTTCATAAAATGCAAATGAAATAATAGATCTCCAGTTAAGAACTTTTAATATCTTGAAACTGAAACTTTATAGTGTTACAAACATATTATCATTACATGCTGTAAATGTTACAACTCAATAAATTAAAGTCCCTTGATTTAATTTGATCTGATGACATTTGTTTTGTGTTCAGTTTTTGGCTATGGATACACGCTCATACCGAATCCCATTTATGACCTTGTAAGATCCCTCAGCATAATGAGTCATTCAAAAGTAATCTTCACAATGTTTTACAGTATAAACATTACAGGTTTTGGCATTGCATACTAAACAGCCGGTACAGGTTTGAACATTCGAATTCGATGCCTCTTTTATTTCTTTCCTTTTCTCTTACTTTTAAGCTGCTCATAAAGAAGAAACGGAAGGGCTGTTTCATTAGCTATGGCCATCAGTACCTCAATACAGGTGAAATTTACAAATATACTGCCTCGGCACTGTGTTAATAGGAACAAGATGCCAGAGACTGAAGAAGGATTGGGAAATTAAGAACGATACAAATGTGTAGTCATAAACGTATTTGAATTCTGTGCTCCTCGTAGTGCTCTTCCAAATTTTCTCTCTGGGTGGAGAAAATTTCTTCTATCTGTTAGATAGAAAAACAGAACGATTACAATACAAACTCGAAGATAGCAAATAAGAGAAAATAGGGAAGTAAAAGGAGGAATAAAATCACTTACCTGAAGCTGCTGCTGCAGGTTATCTTCTTGTTCCGCTTCCTGGAATGCTGCAATGAACCGCATTACCAAGTAGAGTGGCAGAAGGATTCCACTGGCTCTCAGTAGGAACACCTGTGAAACAGACATGATCTTAACTATTTTGACAAAGTTACATTTACATTTTATTCTTGTTTACATTTATTTATTTATAATTCAGGTTTTTAGATTTTGTCCGATACTTACAGTGAGAATGGTGAATGCATAATGATCCTCCCCAGCCGTCATTACACCAACGAGGTTTCTAACCAACAAGATGACAAGGAACTGAAAACAAATCAAAGCAAATCATCAGTCACAACAAAGCCCAACCGGCTCAGAATGTGACTCGTCGAACATACAATGAGGGCGACCGATCGGAAGTACGACACCCGAAAGCTGGACGCCGGCGAGCACTCAGCGTAGTCGGACTCTCCATCATCATTGACGGAAACAAACTCCGGGTTCCGAGGGTCATAATTGATCCTGGGAACTTCCAAGCTTCCTCTGCCAAGAATGAACGCAGCTGCTTAACTAACAATCATATGAAAGTAATTACTGCCGTGCTGTGTGGTGTGCATATGCATCTCAACTGAGAATGTGCTCATTATTTTTTGGGCCCCACTATATCCATAATTGAAAGCAGGAGTAGGGTTGGAACATGGGAGAAGGCTGCAAACACAAGGAGGAGAAGAGTCGCATAGGTATGGGCCAGTAGGCCACCCACAATAAAGCCAAAGACTTCAAATTCAAACAAGAAAAGAAAAAAAAATGTGCTCAGCTATCAGCTCCAATGGAACAGGACCTGAGGGGGGAGGCCCAAGAAATGTAACATTGAAAAAAGAAAAAGGGGGAAAAAATTTACAGCGAGGTGAAGAGAGTTTAAGCTACCTGATCGTCACTTCCAGATCCACCAAGGCCTTCTTCTGATTGACGGCGTATCCAGGTTCAAAATTCTGCAGAAAGCATATAATTCTTCATGAATCTGTTTATTAACCCATTAATCTCGAAGACAATAACGAGAATCCAATTTCAAAACATGTAATTCTTGAGGAGGACATCATATCGAACTAGAAATTGTGCTCAGCCAGCAGGAACACTGACCTGAAGGCAAATCTCGCAAACAGCACTTCCCTTCTCATCGCACCATCTCTGTATGCATTCCCTGTGAGCAAACTGGAATCGAACGCAAGATCAGACCTTTACGCACAGACCGCCGTCGCGATCGCGCGAGAAGACGAGAAGGGAAGGAAAGGCCTGACCTTGAGCGTGCCGGAGCAAGCGCAGGGGGATTCCATGGTGGTCGACCGTTCTTCCTCTTCCTCATGGCAAATCCTGCAGAGGCACACGGAAACAGCAGCGGCAGCAGCAGGAGAGCGAACGGAATCCTGTTGATGAAGATGATCATGATCATCTATCAGAAATCTGATCCCTTCTCGCTCTGCAAACTCCATCCCTCTTGTTCCTTCTCCCTTTTTTTTTCCAGTAAATTAAATCGGTAGCCTGTTCTTGGTGCCGGAAGATATAAATAAGGATGGGAAATCGGAGAGAGAAAAGGACGGATAAGGACGGATATGTCCTCAGCAATCGGCGAGCGAGTAGGTAGATAGAGGAGGAAGAAGAGACTCTCGTGTTGTTGGTCTACGGTTGGAACTTCGATTTGGATTGATAAATAGTTGAGAGTCTGACCACCAAAGTTGAAATTGAAATGTTCCACGTTGAATTGCTCCCCTCCCTCCCTTCCTGGATACGCAGAGTTCTAGACATGTTTTGATCCCTCATGCTCTTATTTAAGGGTGGGCTATCTAACTTCAACCGTCCAATATATCCTGAAATTCCAATTTAAAATCGACTCGATTCATGCTCACCGATGTCTTAGTCGTGCTCAATCAAACCAGTTTAGAGTTTTGGAAATGTGTAACTTGTGGTTCTAGCATAAAATGTAATATTATTGATGTGATGGAATTCTGTAGTCCTATGTGTTCCGTAGGATAGAAAGTCATGCTGAGCTGTCAGTCAAAGTCAAGATATAATAGACCTAAGTGTTATGTAGGATAGAAAGTCATGCTAAGTTGTCAGTCAAAGTCAAGATATAGTAGATGCTACCTATGGAGGGTTAAACTCATTGTAAAAGGAACTCAAGTTGAGTCTGGTAAATCCAATATTTCCAAAGACGCAAAGCAAAACAAGAACAAGTCAGTTACCATAGCCCTTGTTTCGACTCAAATCACAACACCATCCTTGGCCAGCCCCAAGCCCTAGCAACAACCCTTAGTCTCGGCTTCAATTACCATAACCCTGTTGGGGTTGCAAGGTTGCAAATATAGTCCCACATTGAAAACACATGGAAAAGATCATGGGTTTATAAAAGAAAGATATCTTCATTGGTATGAGGCATTTTGGGTAGAGCCCAAGAGTAAAATCATGAGGGCTTAGGCCCAAATTGGACAATACCATGCCATTGTGGAGATATATAAATTCTTTTCGATCCAACAATTGATATCAGAGCTATAAGACTTTTTGGGTAGAGCTCAAGAGCAAAATCATGAGGGCTTAGACTCTAAGTGGATAATATCATGTTATTGTGGAGATATCTAAATTTTTTTTGATCCAACAAACCCTTGTCTCGACCAAATCCTGACACCTTCCTTGGTTTAGCCCTAAGCCCCATCATTAGCCCTCAATCTTGGCTTCAACTACTAACTCCTTCTCAATCTCGACAACAAACTCCCTTGCAGTCTCAGCAACAAACTTTCTTTTAGTCTCGATGACACTCCCTCTCAGATTTGGCAACAAACGCCCTCTCAGTCTCGGCGACATAATCCCTTTCAGTCCTCGTTGACATTACTAACATCATCTCTGTCTCAACTTCATTCGCCGACTTCCTCTCTTTGCATTGGATCTCAATGCCCTCTCTCTGCATTGAATCCCCACATCGTCTTAGTCTTGATTTCAAATCCCGACTTTGTCTATTCTTAAGGTGATTTCACATTGACCTTATTTTTTCTACTCTAAGGCTTACACCCTAAGCGGACTCCATGTGACATCCTGAGAATGGGGGAGTGGTTACGAAGTTGCCATACTCGATCTCTTAGATGCTCTCCTACGAACATGTGGTGTTGGACGAGAGGAGCGACAACTAATGACTGTCAGATCTAGTCTCCTTATTGGCCCCATAATGATGAGGTTTCTAGACAACCATATGAACACTCATGAAGGTAATGACAAGGGATCCCCAATTTTTCTAGAAATCATAGACCAGGTTTTACCCTTCTTCTCCTTCTTCTTCTCGTATATCACCTCAAGTAAATCCTAATTTGAGCATCAAAGTGGCCTCGGGATCTATCTCGTCTAACTCTCTTTTAAATTACATTTCACACTCTCTCATTTCAGTCATCGATAATCTTCTGAAAAAGTGTGCGTCGATAAATTTATTGACTGATGACTTGACCATTTACGATATTTGACTGGAACAATTCTCATAAAGGATATTTTGATGCAAAAATGATTAATATGTTTTTTCTTCAAATTCTAAGTCTGTTCTATATATGCTGATTGTCTAAGTTTCATATTTAGTTCCTATAAAGAAGCATATTTTTGTGACAGGTCTATCCTATCAATTCATCGTCTTAAAAAAAATTGCATATGATTTCCTATATATATATTGTTCAGCTGAGGACAAAATAATTTCGTAGGTTTTGAGGGGCGTTGAATGGCTGCCATTTGCACATTGCAATCGCATGTTTACCACGACGTTGAACTCGTGGTAGTAGAAGATGATTACGAACGTCTAGTCCGTCTCTAAATTGTAAATAAAGATAAATTATAGGATCAATTTATACTTGATTGTCAAGTAATTAGAGAATATGAGAAAATTTTTTCACAAACATATACATCCATCAAAAATTATTATAATAAAATTGTCATTCTCTATCTAACTTGGCACCGAGTGGGAACTACTAGGTTGAACTCACGACTTTATGCTGGACAGCGGTTCAGTTAATTAATTAATTAAATAATTAGTTTGAAAAAGTTCCCTAATATATCCTGCTCTAGATATTGACTTCCTTAACTCTGGAACGATTCCTTACACAAACTGTATTCGACACAAAATCCAGTCGCCGCCGTGATGTGGGGATACAACGTCCTAGTCAACGCCACATTTTTCGATATGATTAAGCAAATTTAGAATTTAGGGTGATCGGTATAGTTTTATAAAAAAATTTTATGGGTTTGTTAGGATAAATTGAGAAGTGTTCATGATGGACGGCAAAAAACTTAGTATCCCTTAATTGTGTGTCTTATTTTGAGAAAAAAATCCTTATAAATACATTGTATCTGGGAATCGAACCGTGAATACTTAGATAACAATTGAACACTCTTTCAATACACCATAGCCTTGGGGGAAGAAAAAAATCTAATATTGGCAAAAGGCGAAACCCTCGCCCTCAGGCCCCCGCCGCACCCTGCTCAGGGTCATCACGAGGGAGGTAAATCACGGTAGCTCGGTGGCAAGTACGCAGTGGGCCGAGACTTCTTGCACAGAGATAGGAAATAAATCCCCGTTGCCCTGCGGACTAGAACCCATGTTTTCACTGGCAAACTTCCACGCCTTTACCATCCGAGATAACCCCGTGGGGCAAAAAAAAAAAAAAAAAAAAAAAAAATCTAATATGAACATACAAAAGAAAGATTTCCCAATTGAACTTCTTGCCTTGTGTTTAATTTGCTTGTCTCGTGTTATTTGTTGCCCATAAAGAAAATCCTATATGAACATCACTGAGCCTCATATTCGTCTTACAGTAATAATAATGATAATGACGAGACAACGATGATAATGATTTTGATTAAATTCCCAATTTTAAAAATATGATTTCCTTGGGGTGTTTACATTGATTTTGTGTATTCAATGTTTTATATTTCAGTTAGATTTTTGGAAATTTTTTATTTATATTTTGGATTTCAAGTAAATTTTTATTATATCTCCAGTGTCCTGCTTCTTCTTTACACTCTCAATAATGTTAGTTAATTAGGATCTATAGTATTATTTTTCATTGTCGAGACCTTCATTTAATAATGTAGACCATTTGATACTTAGTGATAAAAATTATTCGATTAATCTATTTGCTACTATTAGTGGTAACTTGCAATTAATGGAAACCTCAATTCATATATTTAATATAGTTCTAATATATATAGTTATGGTTTTTTTTAATTATATATTTGTTATAATGTTATTGTTAGAGTTTTAATACTAATTTTATTTCTCACAAATTTCATTTTGCTGGTTATAACTTATTTTTTGAATTCCAATTTACTGTTGGACCATCTGTCCCCCGGAAATTTTAGAGAAAAATATTGAATTTACAAATTTAATTTAGATTTTTCTGTTAGACTAGTCTGGATAGATAATCTTAGATAGTTAGTCTTATATTACCGAGTGCCGAGTTAGGGATAGAGCCACCGAGTCAGGAAACAGAATCTGGAGTTGGAGTCACCGCGTTGGGAGTCAAAAGGAGATGTCGAGACTTGCATTTATGTAGTTTCCTTAAAAAAAATTTGCCCTATTTTTGACCGTGCTTTGAGGTTGTCTTGAGTTGTTTATTTTCCAGGATACAATGGTAAACCGTGATCATTACCAAACACTGGTAGATCACTACGAACTGAGAATGTACCCAAGTGTTATCACGAGTAATTCAGCTGAGCTATTGCACGACTGAGAGGAAAGAATCAAGGATGAAGGAATTCTTATGCTATTTCCTTCAATTCTCTCTCTGCTCTTGCTCACGACCTCCTTTTATAGGAGAGTTCACCTCTGACTACAAGGAATAACTGAATTATGACCATTCAATGCTAGGTTTAATGTCACCATTAATGAATTTAATGTTAACTATTATTGTCGAGAAGTTACGAAATCATCATTTATTATAGATTAATACTTCCATTAAACTCTTGATCAGGTAGCGAAACGAGATTAAGTTGACAAAATATCGGTTCATTCGCTTAGGCAAATTTTACTTAGACCCGTTTGACATTCGTGCACACAGAGTCAACTTCGTTTAGTGCAATCTAAATTCTAGATTTATATCTAGGCACATCGACGTGTGAGAGATAGTCTCTTCCTATATATATATATATATATATGTCAATCATAATTTAAACAAATAATAAAATCAAAAACTAAGACTCCCAATATAAAACTAAAAAATCCTACATAATAGTCTCTGCACTATTCACATTTCCAATATTTATATATAGCGAAATCAATATAAAATAATCTAAAATCCTCAACGTTTAAAGATCTAAATTCTTCAAAACCACGAAGTGCTTTGCTACTGCACGCTGATGTGGGAAAGCATTCTAGTACCCTTAATTCATGGACATCTTGAGGACACGTCCGAGTGCGTGTCCTCTGGAGTGAACTGTATGGAAGTTTGCAAAAAGCTCGCTTGATAGAAATGAGATACATGCTGCGCCCATACTTTTGCACCGCCCAATGTGCCTGGCGGGGGCCTGTTTCCTTTTAAAATCTTCTTTAGCCTTTTAGGCAACAAAGCAATCTCCTCACTCAGGATCATTAACTACGTACGTTACCTATATTTTATGGCTCTTACCCTGCATACTGATCATGCCGAGCACGATTGCCTAACCCTGTTCTTCAGGCTGAATCCAGCTCTTGATCAAAGTCAGCGTGCATTCCCAGTGTCCGATGCAGAGAGCTAGATCTGTCATATATTTCAGTAAACTAATCGATTTCAAGTACCCAAGGGACCTGGAATTCCGCTACTCTACCCAGCTAATTAAACAGATTCAGTTACTTAAAACTAGTTGTACAAAGAGGGGTGCAGCAATAATTGCTCTGTTATCAGTCTCCATGAGTTTTCCATGTGTCTGAAACTGGAAGATTTACAAATCACGAGAAATTATTTGTCAATGCTAGCTGCAGAGCATGCATATACGTTTAATTCTTACATTTTACCCATAATTATTCCAATAACAATTGACTAAATGTAACTGAAATTGAGATTTAATTATAAGACCCTGATTCTTCTTCTTCAGCTGCTTCTCTGCATGGGAGTGGACAAATTAAGATCAGGCTTCTCCTACAAGAAGAAGAAGGAGAAGAGGAGTAGCAGTGAAAGTGACGAGGCCGGGAGAATGGAAGAAAAGCAGAGCTCCCGAGCGGAGGCGGCGGCGGCCGAAGAGTAGGCGGAGGGAGAGGGAGGACTGTAATAGTAAAACGGGAAGTACGGCAAGAACGGGTTGGGCGGCGGCGGCGGCGCGTTGAAGTAGGCATTGGTCGGCGGGGAGTAGTAGTAGCCGCCATCGCCGCTGCCGCCGGCGGAAGGCGGGGGAGGGGAGTAGTAGTAGAATGTGCCCGGGGCGTCTGGCGGCGGCGGAGGGCACTCGTATGTAGTCGGCGAAGGAGGCGGCGGCGAGGGCGGCGGCGGGGAGGCGATGGGTTGGCAGGGGTTGTCGCAGGAGGCGCACATTGTGCAGGAGGTGCCGTCTCTGACCTCGACCCTGCTCGCCGAGATCGCCAGCGGCGAAGAGAAAGCGACTAGAAGGAGGAGGGAGATCGACGCAGCGGAAACCGCCATGGCCGACGGAGACGCGAAATGACGTTGTTGGACGCATTTGGGCAGCGATCGAGCGCCCATATTTAGCTTTGGGGTTCGGCCGAGGTGGGTTGACTAATTGACTTCGGGGAAGGCTCGGAGAAGGGCGTGGCACGTGTGGCATCGATGCGGAGGGGCTCGTGGCACGTGTGGAATTAAGCGGTGACAACTCACACGCGTGAACAGGAGGACGAAGAAGCTTGCAAACTAAGCTACGTAACTATAGATGCATGGACCCTACGCAAAGGGGGTGCCATCATCAGTGAGTTCGCTTAATCATTAAGTCGAGGGGCTGGGGGGTGCTGATGGAAGAACTCAACTTTCTGCCGTTCAGCTGGGTACCTTTTTCATGTGGTTACTTGTCGATAAAGAAGAAGAAATTGAGGCTTACTTCTCCATCAAATGTTCACTTATATGTCGATAATTGAAGTAAAGAAGATTAAGAGGTTGGTTAGTTAAACATTTCACACTTGTCAAAATATATCCAATAGAAGTAAAGAACATTGCTTCCTTGTCTCAACATACTTTATGTGGTATAAAGGTGATTCGCTCGTCCCCAGCATTTCTGTCAATCCGTCCCTAGGCCAACACGGAGGAGGTAAATCACGGGTGGCTACTAGCCATTAGTACAAATGGCCAAGAGGGAGGTTATGCTCGGTCACGCCGAGTTTCGACCCCAAGACCTCATGTGGCAACACCCCATACCTTTAACCATCGCACCGCCCCGAGGGAACGTCTCAACATACTTTATGACATGTTGGAGGGTGGTTGAAGTGGGTTTCCTATGACTCTTTATCATTGGCATCCATTAGTTTTTTTCTTTACTTATTAATATGGATTTGTATCACTAACTTTGGTATATAATTTTTATCTACAATGGAACTCCCTATTTCTACCCTTCAAGTCGATTGAGTTCGTATACAACTCATATTTTGACAATGTATTACCTACAAGTAACAAGAAACGCATGTCCTAAATCCTCTCCCTCGTGATGACCATGGGGCTGAAATCAGAGTGAGAGAACGAGCTCTCATTAAAATTGGGAGTGAATATAAAATCATTTAACGTGTATAATTAATCATGTCAAGTACAATCATAGTAGAATAAAAGTGAAAATCTAAGACTCCATATATGATATATAATATATCGAGTGCATCATTTTAAATTACTCTATTACACTAAAAGAATACCCTGAATTATCGTGGCATATTTCCATCACTATTTAACTTTAGCGATAGAATTATGACATATATATGGTCATCAGAATCGATTGAGTCGTAGACAATTTTTTTTTATAGAAATTAAATACCACCGATAGTAATTTATTAATAAAAATTATGATTCCGTCAGTAAATAGTGAACGGAAACTTGCTCCTATAATATAAATTATCGACTGAACTTGTAATTTCCTCGATAAATAATGACATAATTACAGATTCTATCATTAATTATCATAAAAATTGCATTGTTCATATATGATAATTATCAACGGAATAACAAGTTTTATCGTTAATTATTGATGAAATTTGTCATTTGGTTGGTAAACTACAAAAATTTTAATAGATCTAATTTTAAATTTGCAATACCATGTTTACATTTTTGATACTAAACATTATACATGCATAAAACGTGTTACATTCCATTACACAATCATTCACAATCTATGGACAAACAACTAATTCATTAAATTATATATTCACAACTCATTGCAATCCATACACAAACAATCAAATATACTATCCAAATCCATACAAACTAACTCAATAAACTATCCAATACCGATACATATAAACCATGACCATAATTTACCACAAAGATATACAAATAGAATCATGTAAGATAGTACTATCAAATCATGTAGAAAGTAAAATATGATATATTAGTATCAGAATCATGTGAGATAAATTGATTCAATAATTAATAATAAGAAAATATATTAAAAACATAAATGTATAACTAATTTTACAGGTAAAAAAATTCTAAATAATATTTTGGATAATTAATAATGGTGATATATAGACCAACGAATTGTTTTGAAAAAATGTAATACAATTAGATATGAGCATATTATAACATCAAAATCGAATAAATATATCACATGTTTTATAAGTGATAAAAAAATAAATTGTAGTTTAACATACCTCATAAAGATGTTACTCAGCAGAGTCCCGTCAGTCTTAAGTCTCTTGTGACTCAAAACGATATCGTGATTGGATAAATTGAGTAATGACTACTCGCATCTCAGCCAAGACAGTATCATTTCTCGCATCCCTTTTGACCATCCTCTGCTCCACTATCGTCAGTCGAATCCTTATGTCTTGATTTTCTACCCTAAGTGACTCCATCTCAGTAAAAGAAGAACTAGGATGACCTCTAGATATCCTTAAACGATCAAATGACGCTTTGGGCTGTGAGCCAAGGTCGTACAGGGTAGAGTTTTTTATTCTTCTATCGACAACATTATAATAAATGTCATTTATTGCCTCGGTGGATAGAGCATGTTACTTTTATCCCTCTACTAGTGGTGTAGATGTTTAAGCAACTCTATTAGTCATTTCTTTTAGTGTGAAAAAAAAAGTATATGATTAATATATGCTACACAACTATTAAAACTAATCATTATTAACGGTTATATGTAATAAAGTTAATATTCTGAAGTCTATGGCTCGGGATTGAGGATAGATAAATGTGTCATCACTTTTTTTATGAGTATTGTTAAATACCTCCCAATAATTGGGACGTCTATGTAAAGTATGTTCCTATCTACACAAAAAGTAGTATCAAATTTATACAAATTTAAGTATATATGAGATTTTGTATAGT
>JBBMJZ010000104.1:11137472-11155118 GCA_037833815.1 Zingiber zerumbet | reverse complement strand
ATATAAAAGTTGAGAAGAGAGATAGCTGGGTCTACAGTTCTATTGTTGATTGGAAGAAGATTTCATGGTGTCTTATAAAATTAGGAGCATTAGTGTCGGGTCGGAAAAGGATCCAAAGTTCGTCCTTCGATACTCAAGTCAGTTCTCGGTTCAGTGGAGAAGGATAGTAAAAAATGAACAGTAACCTAGAATATGTAGAATAATAAAATAACGCATACTTCTGCCTGTGAATGAGGACCCTTCTTTTATAGTGTCACTGTAGTTTCTGTGCATGCATCCCAAAACATATGCATATTTCTAAAGCATCATAAGAAAAGACAAATAAAAAAGTATCCCTGATACCTTTCATTAAACGAGCACGGAAATCTCTAATGTGACAGGCTGCAGGCCTATAAAGTACTAGTTGTTTACTGGACATTCTCCGTTATCGGCGGTACAAACTTCCAAAAGAGTACGTTAAGATACACATGTAGGCTATATGCCGACCGAGCAACTCGGTCATAATTATGGAGCTAACGGCTTGCTCTTCACTTGACCTTATTGTTGTCGGAAAGGCGTATTACGTCCGATCGACCAGGACAGTGGACCGATCGAGTAACTTAGCATTTGACTTTGGACTGGCTACAAGTTACGGAGGGTGACTGTTCGATTGGTCTAGTCAGTCATTCAAGTCCAACAGACTCTAGAGGTCCGCTCGGCCGCACACAATTCTCAATTTCATAGTCCACTCGGCCCCATAAATTTGACCATTTAACTTTAACATTTGAGTCAACCGATTTTCACATTTAATGGAACCCATCTTTTTCACCATATCAACACTAAAACTAAATTGTGTTTTTACCGGGCGCGTGTCCAGCAAATACAGAGTTGTGTCATAGTGCTGCATGAGCAAAATGTCACCCTAGGCATCAAGGCAAATTTTATAGTCGACGAGGACATGTTTAACTCAGAATCAAAATCAAGAAGAGAGGCGAATAGATCACGCATGTTTTTTCCCTCTCCAATTCAAAATTCACCGAAACTCCATGTTTATTTGCAGCCGCCTGTCGGCCAGACATTCCAAGTCACCGTTTTTATTGCTTTTCCATTCGCAGCATTGTAGAAAACGGCATCAATCATCAATGGAGGAATAGTACAGAACAAGCCAATCAGCCCTCACTGCTTTTTTTGAAAGCGTCGCCAGCCTGTCAACGTTTTCCCGGCTATCTCACGCAATTAAGGAGCTGGTCCCCTTGCCGCCACCCGTACACCCCCAAAGCGCACTCCACTTCCCGATAAGAGATAATCAAACCCGCCTCAGAGACATCAGCGGCAGCCATGGCGACGCAATAACTCAGAGCTCACGAGAATCCACCGTCGGCAAGGACGCTCGTCAGGCCGCGTTGGACCCACACGCCTTACCTCCACAGCTCATCCCTGCCGTCCTCTGCTCAGTGAATGATTAACTTGTTCCTGCACTGTAACGGCACCCCCACAACAGAAGGAGAAAAGGGTTTTCGGATCATCTTTCTCAAAACTCATGTCCCCGTGTCCCACTATCGATCAGATGGATCAGATTATATCTCAATACATCATGGCATCTTTAAGATACGTGTAGTATTCTCATGATGTGCAAGATATTCTTGAGATGTAATCTGATCGGCAGTGGGACACAGGAACAAACAAGTTTTGGGATAGAGGATCCGAACTAGAGAAAGGATCGTCTAGTCCACAAATTACGGACTAAAAGATGGTCCATATTTTGAGACCGTTGATTTAGATAGACCCCACCTATTTAAGAGGCAGGATTTCTTGAACCACTTTTTATGGTTCAGGAGATGTGTCACTTGTATTTGTGGTCGGATTATGGGCACAATCCGATCACAAATGGTTGTGATCCCTTCTTAGGTTCACCGTCCCCATCAAGTTATAATTTTTGTTCGGAACGAACGATCGGAGGCCGCCTGAAGAACACTCTCACTCGACACCCAGTAACCTAACCACTTATCTACCACTAGAAGCCTCCGGTCACCCACTCCGAACAAAAACTATAATATGATGGAGACGGTGAACTCAGAAAGGAATCACAATCATTTACGACCTGATTCCGACCACAATCCGGCCACAAATACGAGTAACACATCCCCTAGACCACAAAAAAATGATCCAGGAGATTTGTACTCCCTATTTAAAGGTGAAATTTATCTAAATCAATAGTCCTCATGCAATACACCATCTCCTAATCCACAATTTACGGACCAGGAGATCTCGACTGCAACACAAGGCCCACCCCACCCCCACCCCCACCCCCAACTGTGTGACACTGTCAGTAATCTATTCTTTATATAACAAACATAGCAGCATTCCCTAAGTAATTTTAGAGCAACACAAGATCCCTCTACTCCACTATATTGTGGTTAACTATCTTGTGTCAAAACATAATACATAGTGTAACTCTGATGGGTTTTAAATGGAATTTTGCGATATCACCTCGCCGAACTTGAGGAAGAGCTGCGCGTCTGACATGCTCTGTGAGGTAACACAGCTGAGGGTGTTCTGGGACTTGAGGTTAGCGTACTCATCGACGTAGCTGGGCACTTGCGGCGGCGGCTGCAGTTGGCCTGCCTGCTTTGGGGTTGGATCTGGCCGCACAAGACATCTGAGCACGCGGCTCACCTCGTGCATCGTCGGCCGGTCTGAGGGTTGCCTTTTGGTGCAGAGGAGTGCCAGTTGAAAAACCTTTTTCACATCCCCGAGATCTTTGCATGTGGAGGAGACGTCCGGATCTACCGTCTCCATGACCGCATTGCTAGAGGCCTTGCACAAAATCTGTTAAAGAGACACAAATGAATGAGCAGTCGCATAACCTTGCCAATATATTACTTAAGATGATTACCAGCTGATGAAGATTAGACTCATTGTCGACGGCCTTCCTCCCGGTCAGAAGCTCAAGAAGGACAATGCCGAAGCTATAAACATCAGATTTCTCGTTCAATCTAGACGTCCGAGCATACTCCGGATCAATGTATCCGATTGTGCCCATCACATAGGTGGACGTGTGAGTCTTGGAGATACAAAGGCTCTTTGCAATGCCAAAATCTGTGAGATGAGGTTCATAATCTTTGTCCAGGAGTATGTTCGACGACTTGACATCTCGATGTATGATTCGAGGGCTACAGTCATGGTGGAGGTAAGCCAGGCCTTGTGCCGAACCAAGGGCGATACAAAGCCGTGCATCCCAATCCAGCTTTTTCTTCTTTGTAGGACCTGTAAGTTAGAAATTCAAAAAAAAGGCATTTGCCATCATCTGGCTTCTTCAATAATCAAACATGAAATTATAGAAAGAATGCAATACCATGTAGGATATCCCATAGGCTGCCATTCTCCATGTAATCATAAAAGAGGAGGTTGCCAAAGGGGGACAAGGAGTATCCTTGGAGGCTGACCAGATTTCTATGCTTGATACTCCCCACCGTCTCGAGTTCGGTTTCGAATTCCTTCAAGTTGTGGGGATGCTGAGAATACAATCTCTTGATAGCTACTGGCTTGCAGTTCTTCAGAACACACTTGTATACTGTGCTTGATGCACCATAACCAATAATATATTTCTCACTGAGGTTTTCTGTCATTCTCATAATATCCTCATACACATGAAGGGCCATATTCATGTGAAGAACCACCAGCTTTGGAGAAATAGTATTGACTGCAATATTACAAGCAGATTAAATATGAACACATTGATTTATATAACAAAAATTCTCACAAACAAGAAATCAATTTAAATCTATCAGGTTTGCATAAAAAGACTTTTAGGATAATAGTAGTTTTGTGGCACAATCATCCACAAGGCTACCTGGTTTTTGTAGTGAGCCATCTGAAAATGGAGTTTGTCTGTGCGGTCGACAGGCGAGGACTAAGACCACCAAAAGGATTAACAAAGCTCCCAAGGCACAGCCCCAAATGGCAGCTTTTGAGAATGGAGCTGCATTGGGGAAAAAATCTCTATTAGCTTTTTCGATAGTCTATGTTCTGTTACAATCTATATGTCGTACTTTAAGAAAGACAATATAAGCAATTAATACAGTTTTATGCGGGAAATTCATAGATTGTCGTACAAAATACAAACAACAAATACGAGATGCTTCTAGGAAATTCTTAGATTATTGTACATAGAGTTATACCTCTATGTGGTGGATGGAAGTGGCAAGGAGAACTTAGCCAATAGCCACAAAGACCAGGATTTCCTATAAAACTGTGCAAAAAGTAGGAAAAGGATTAATTAAAAAGTCCTAATGATCAACCTTAGAAACAAGAACATGAGAGATTAACATGCTATGCAATGAGCAACAGACGGTGAATTCTTACGAAGGAACTAAATCATGAATAGTTTACAATTCCTCACCTTTCAGGAGAAAATCGGGAGAAGTTGTATTCTGCGGGGACATCACCAACTAAATTATTATTGGACAGATTCCTGTTTGCCGAAACCAAATCAATTACAATCAAATATTTCATTTTCAAAACGCAGAAACTGTGATCTTTCTAGAGTCACTTACAGGGCAATGAGACTTGGGCAATTAGTGAGAGTTGTGATACCACCAGACAAATTGTTGTTTTCCAAATTCCTGCAACAAAATTTAGCATTCATACAGCAGAATAAAATTTCTCTAACCTTTCAAAGTGTCTGACTTAGTGGTTTCAAAAATAAACAGCAAATACATTCAGAAAGAGGTATACAGTGTGACCAGATTCTGAAGCAGTCCAAGTTCCTCAGGAATAGTATCGGACAAATAGTTTTTTGACAAATCACTGAAATTTACACCGAGAATAAACAATCAATAGAGTTACATGTAGAAACAAATATAGATATCTACAAGACCCCAGCAAAATAGAAATGTATCTTACATCTCCTCAATACTCCTCAAGTTTCCAAATTCAGCAGGTATGTTACCAGAAATTTGATTGTTGCTCAAATTCCTAGAAATTGGTAGATAAAAACATCAGAGGAAGTCTAGAATGGTTAAATATATTTTAGAGAAAAAGAACTCACAATTTCAGAAGGTGTTCTAAACCACCAATAGAGGGAGGTATGGAACCATTCATCTCATTGCCCGATATGTCTCTGCAGAAAATCAGTCTCATGTTATGAAGTGAAGAAAAAAAATGTAGTGCAATGCGATAGTTGCTCTTAGTGACTTGAACTCAATAAGATTACTCACAGAGTGTCCAAATTACTGATTTTTGACAATTCAATGGGTATAGATCCCTTTAATCTATTTGATGAGAGGTTCCTGCATTCCCAAAAAGTTTCTTCTTATTGAGCAATCAATTAAATGTTGGTAGTTTAAGGTTTACCAATTGTTTTATATGATATTAGCGAAACACTGAAGCTAACTGAAGACTCTTTAACCTTCAAAAATTACAGCCAACCATCTAATAGACTTTGAATTTTAAAATTGTCATACTAAACACAGGTATATTCAAATATAACATTAATATCATAAATGAGAATGCAATGGAGCATAAATGAGATTATACAAGAGAATGCGACAAAGCATGAGGCTTCCCATGCACATTTTAGCTTGGACAAACATATAACTCATATATCAGTTTTGATTAAGATTGCTTAAGTGCACACATTAGACCATTTGGATAGCCAATCTAATTGTTTAGGTCGGGTAAGAGTTAAATGATCTAGCAGGATTTATAGAGGTAAATTTTGTGAGAAACCTAGTGAAACACTCTTGATGATATTGTTTTTATGCTCAATAAGGAAGCAATATCAGTCATATTTATCCATGGTCAACTAAAATCACAAAGACATTAAATTGGAAAATGTGAGATCTAGAAACATGAAGAAACGGGAAGCTACACTAAAATATCAAGAGTTAGTATTGAGGAAATTTCAAAGCATAAACAAAGTAATAACATCTCACAGATAAGTCATGCTCTCTAGTTTCTTAAATGCTCGGGGAATGGTTCCATGTAGTTTATTGCCGTGTGCATTTCTGCAATGCAGTCAAGGAATCAGTTGTATGGAAAACACTTACAATGAATAAGACACCTGGATCAATTAAAAGAATCTGCTTACAAACTATTTAGATTCACACATGAACTCAAATTTTCAGGGATAGGTCCCTCCATATTGTTGTTTGCAATATTCCTACAGAGATTAGATTAGCAATCATTAGAATTATATTGTGAAAGAACTAACAACAATCCTAACGTCAACAAAATGCTTCCAAATTGGCATACAAGTCAAACAAATCAGTGAGGCTTCCAAGCTCAGGTGGAATGTAACCAGTGAGCTGATTATCATTCAGCTCCCTGCAAAAATGATTCAATTTAGATGCTAGAAAACCATAAATCCACCATTTTTTGCAGTGAAGATGTCCGCTTACAAGTAGTGAAGCCTTGTCATGTTACCAAGCTCCGGTGGGATAGACCCAGTCAACTTGTTACCTTGCAGATACCTGATTGACAGAAATGTCATTAATGTCTTCATATAGTCAGGCATCAATCGAGGTATGACGTTGAGAATATTTCTAAGATATGCCTTAGCAAAGCAGGCCAAATTAATGTGAGATAAAGAACAATCATCTTCAACAGAATTTAATACTCTATCAACAATGTACTTGTGAAATAAGATTTGCAACCAACTATTTAAGACTTACAGTTTCTCAGTATAGGTCAAGTTACCCAAAATAGGAGGAATTGGTCCACTAAGAAGATTGCAACTCAAATCTCTGCAGTACAAGAATAGTAGCAATTAAACATTGGAATCTTACTATGAACAAAATTTCAATATTGTGGCTGCTAAAACCAAAATTTAACCTAGTGTAATCTAAGCATATGGAACAGAATGATCAACGAAAGTAAGTAATGATGAATTAGTCTTATATCTTACAGTACAGCAAGAGCTTGCATCAAGCCAATCACAGGTGGAATGGGTCCAGTAAATTTGTTCCCTTGCAAAGACCTAACATAGATTATATCAATAAGAATCTTGCCATGTTTATGATTCAAGAATCAGTCGACCATTCTAGACAATAAATAAGATTACTGCCCCTTACAGTGTAGCAACTTGCAAAAATCCAATATTAAATGGAATTTCTCCAGTAAGCTGATTGTATGACAAATCCCTACATTGCAAAAATGATGTCATATTTTGCTAAGAGAATATTAATTTCATTTGTAAAATGGAAATGATACGTACAAAACCTGAAAACTGGTGCAATTTCCAATGCTCTCCGGGATATTTCCAGTCAAGCTGTTGTTCTTCACATCACTGGTAGAGTTCTTTTTGTAAGAAATAATCATAGAACTTGATTTTCCTATTGGTCATGAATATCTTAACATCATTAACTTACAAGTACCACAACCCAGTTAACTGACACATATCAGGGGACAAATTTCCTTCCAAGCTATTACCGCGGAGCCCCCTGACAAAAATCATGAAGTTCACCAGTGGAAAATGTATAATTAAAACTAAAAATATGAAAAAACAAATTAGGCATCTAGTAATAATACTACTAATAATGTAAAATTGTGGCCAATAAAAAAATCCCAGGGCTTCTTACAAGTACTGTAACACTTCATTCCAGTAGATAAGCCTTGGTATTTCACCACTCAATTTATTTTGAGCTAGGTCCCTACAATTTGGTCAATGGTAGAAGAATCAGATCCTTCAATAAATAGGTGAATGAGAAGACAAAATACTTACAATATCTTCAAGTTTGGAATTTGCGACAAAGTTGAAGGAATAGGTCCAACCAATTGATTGTTCTTCAATATCCTACAAAATTGGGGATGATTATCAGCAAACTTTAATGCTAAAAACTGACTAATGCTTTTTTACAGCACATGTGTATCAACTAATCAATTCTTACAAGTTCTCCAATTGCTTCAGCTTTGATATCGAAAAAGGTATGTCCCCGAAGATGTTGTTGTAAGACAAATCTCTGAGAGTCAAATTTATTAGCAAACTAACCCAACAAAGAAGGTACACTTGGGTGCACCTCAGTTAGCAGACAAATTAATAAACTTCTAGAAGGTTTAAAGCCATTTAGCAAAACACCATCATTGTGATTAAGAAAAGTAATTCAAGTGATCATACTCACAATGTTTTCAATGAAGAACAAGCACCAATCTCATCTGGAATTTGTCCAGACAATCGATTTGCCTTCAGATCACTTTTCAGACACACCAGAGAAATAAATAAAGCGCAACTCTTGGGTAGTTATGCATAAATATATATCATGCTCATAGAGGAATGGATTTGAGGTATCTTACATAGAAACAAGGCTCTTCAAGTTTCCAATAGCAGGAGATATCTCCCCGTCAAGATTCAAGCCAGATAGATTACTGAGATTTCACAGCAAATGAAAAATATATATATATATTACATGATTCAAGCTTTCAAGACATCTCATCATGAGAATAAACAAGCAGCTTTGATTTTGTATTCTTACAGTGCCACAACACTAAATGTTGCATTGTCACAGGCGACCCCTCGCCACAAACAATAGTCAGAAGATGGAGCATCCGTCCAATCATACAATATATTGCCTATATTACGGAATGACTTCTTGATCTCCAGTAATACGGCACCTAAACCAGGAAAAAGTAATGGATTGCAGAGTATAGTTAAAAATGGTTCCATATTAATAATTATAAGTTCTTGATCCTTATGATCAGCAGTGAAAATATTAAAATATGGTTCCACTAGAACGCATGACCATTAATTAAAAAAACAAATAAAGCTACTCTTTTAATAAGCTAACCATATTGCGATCATATAGCTACTAAAAGATTCACGCAGTTGGGCTGTTGCTGAAATCTTTCTTGAATAACCAAAATTGGAGGACATGTTGGATAGTGTAGTGCACTTAAACGAAAACTGAGAGGAAAACAAAGATAAGAAGTAAAAGAAAAAAAACAAAAACTTGATACTAGTATGTTTTAACTGGACAGGATAGTGTTCATAGATTCGTAAGTATATATAATATAATATTCATTGAGAGAAGAAGATTTTGTACCGCATACTGAAAAGACCTAGCAAGGCAAGAAAATCTGGCGTCAAATGGAGATAAAATTGCAGAGCTAGGGAAGCTAAAGCACTAACAAAGTAGTTGAATAGAAATAGACATGCGGAAGTTTTAAGTCTTTAGGAGAAGCCATTAAAGAAAACGATCCCAAACAATATAAAGAATCATAGTTGGATCAAACAAAAGGAGATAAGAAATTACAGGACCAGAAAGTGTACTTCCATCCCGATAAAATATTAAGAGAAGTAATGTGTGCCTCGAACAGATTATAGGAATAGAATAATAAGGTGAAGATCCAAGAGGCAGTCCTTAATATCCCCCATTTATTCTCTCGGCACACAACAAATAAACAAAAAAAAATCCAAACTTTGCCTGGACTCATGGCTCACCGTCGCTTGCTTCACCGGGTATCGAGCTCAAAGCCCCGAGCAGGACCAAGACAGCGAGCCCACCCCACCGCACGGCCATTGCCGGAAGGCGCTAGGAGGCGGGGATCCAAGATCCGATCTTTCGTGCCAAACAGAGTGGTCCACAGTGGAAATGAGGCAATGAGTGAGGGAGGGAGAGGAACAACGCCGTCTTCTTCCGCTGCCGCAGCTGCAATCCTACTTACTGCCGCAGCTGCCGCAGTACCAAAAAGGATTGGGCGAACGAAAAGGAGGGAGATTTCATAGATGAGAGAGAGAGAGAGAGCAAGAACGAGACGGGGATCACATCACGATGAGGTTGTTCGATGGGTCACATCACTCTGCAGCCCCTCTGAATACAGTTCATCGTTCATTCACCCTCTTTTACTTCTCCTCTGCGCTGCCTTTCTGGGAGAGAGAGAAAGAGAGAGGAGCTAGAGGTTGGTGCAGGCAGGTTATGGCATCGGCATTAGCAGCCGGGGTGGCAGAAATTCGTACTTTTTCTTCCTCCATTTTTTTTTTTCGGAGATTTTCCATTGACCTTTTTAAATAAATTGGTAACTAGTAACCAATTAACCCTTACTGATTACTCCATGACTGAGGAGCGACGAGTGATCTCCCCCTTCTCCCTCTCACCCTTTGTGTGTGTGGTAGCGCAGCAGTAGAGTACAGTGCAGTGGAGTTGAGCGTTTCTGTGTTGTGCCTTTTCGCCTCAACTAAGCTTCATGCAGACCGACAGAGATGTCATGTGAGGTGTGTAATGGGATTGGGTCGCTGACAGGATATGGGAAATCACATGGCATCGAAAGCTCTTTGTTTCCTTCCCCTCTCTTCCACTCCACTCATGGGCTTTTGGCTTGTTGGTGCTATTTCGATTGTTTGGTTGAATATAATAATAATAATTAATAAATTACTATTTCTTAAGAGAATGTATATTAATATTGGAGTGAAAATTAATTAAAAAATATAATAGTTACGGACCTATAATTTTAAAAGAAATAAATTCTAAATACACTGGTATTTTAACTAGAGATTAGATATTTAGTAAAATATTTTATATAAGTTAAGAATTTGTTACCATAGATAAGAGTAGATTAGATATTTAGTTAAATATTTTAAATAAGTTAAGAATTTGTTACCATGGATAGGAGTTTGAATATCAAATATCTCAGAGGAAAAAAGTTGTGTAATTTTCTGATTTACCTTCTCATATATGGTTACGAGGTTGGCTATGTGGTCCTAGAGTTATAGTATCACGGTAAGATATTTAAATTATTACCCTATGTATCTATGATTCAATCTTCAATTATGATGTATTTTTAGAAATTTTTTTTTTAAATGGAGGATACAATCAAAGGATATTAAACTTCTGGGTTGGCTGCCGCATGCATTTTCTGACTTACCCTGATGGTCGATAAAAAACTTCGTTGGAATGAGTTGATCATTTTAGAAATAATCAATAAGATCAACTGAGATTATCATAAAATTAATTATCTACCACCGCTCTGTGTCACCAAAAGCAGTCCTTGTGCGATTTATGATTATAAATGGTCAATTGGTTCATTGCACTGGCAATTAGAGGGATCTATCTCGAACTTGGGTCAGTTCGGCTCATTCTGATCTAGTGTTGTGTTGGATGGTGTAGTGTTAAGCTCAGCCTAATCCACAAGTGGTTTGATCAGCCTGCATGAGTCAGGCGTAAGCTATGAGTCTAATTCACAGGTAAATAAATATTAAAAGTTTAAAAGTTTTCCTATGAACAATATAATTATATATTTTTTATTCTTATTGAATTAAGAAATAAACCTAAATTTACTATTACTTGGGAAATTGCATTATAAAAACTAAAATTTGTTGAAGTTTTACCAATGTTATAAAAAAATACTGCAATAATGTAAAGATTTTAGATAAAAAAATAAGAATACGCATGAGAAATAAAAAAAAAACTGTTTTCTTTGATTTTGAGAAGTAATAATAATACTAATAACAATTTAATTTTGATTTGAAAATATAAATAAAATATAATAACTACTTGTTTATAAATTAGGACTTTTATTAGACATAGAGAGATGAATAGATTTAATCACTTTGTTTCATGTTGAGTTGTGGTGAAAATTTAAAATAAAGATATACCCTAATATTAATATCTCAATTTACTTGATTTTGATTTCTATCTCCTTGAGATGACTAATCACTATTCTAAATGTTAGTAGCCGCCCGTGATTTACCTCCTCCGTGTTGGCTCTGAGACGGGTTGGCGGGGGTGCTGGAGACGAGCGTATTCGCCTTTATGTCATCATAAGAGTTTACTTTGCACTCAGTTTTTACTATGAATACTCTCATTCTCAAAAATTTTTTGAAGGCGGAGAAATCTCATACAACACGTTCTTGTAAGAGCATAACAAGAAACAAAAAAATAAACACAAATACAATCGAAAACAATTTACAATTAAAATCATGCTTGCTTGATCTCTTGTTGCTAGTGTTGGTACAATTTCCCATGGGTCAAAGTTGACTAGATTAAGTAAGTTTGAGTTGGCTCAAGCTTGGGTCTTGATATTTAAGTTTTGATGTTTGACAATATATAAAGATTACGGGTGTAATTATTTATCTAGGAAATTGACAGTCAAAGGTTGATCAGAATAGTTAAGTAGGTCAAGGTTTATCAGATACTTGACTAAGATGTTCTAACTGAATGTTAGGCAAGGGCAAGACTAACGTAGAGGTTGACAGAAGAAGAAAATCTAAGTGGATCAGTATTGACCAAACACTTTGTGTAGAAAAGTCCTGTTAAATGAAGTCAGATAGGAAATCCTAGTGAGTGAAATTAGGCAGTGATGAAAAATCCTGATGAATTAAGTCAGATGGAAAAGTTTTAATGAGTGAAGCTAAGTGGTGAAAGTCCTAGTGAGTGAAACTAGATAATGAGAAAATCCTAATGAGTAAAGTCAGGCAGTGGAAATTCATATGAGTCAATGTTGATCGGACATTTATATGATGTTTAGAAGTCCAAGTAGGTCATGAAGGACCGGACACTTGGCACAAGTGGAAATCCTTGTGGGTCAAAGGATTGACCGGACATCTAGTGAGTAGAAGTCCAAGTGGGTCATGGAAGACTGGATACTTGGTATGAAATAACAAGTCCGGATAAGTTAAAAGTGACCAGACATTTAGCACGAGAAGATAAAGTTCAAGTGAATAAAAGGATTGACCGGACACTTAATGCCGAAGTCCCAGCAGGTCATGGTTGACATGATGTTAAGCAAGGAAAAGGAACCTTAAACTTGATTAAGTCAAGATTGGTCAATCGTTTAGGAAATCGATTGAACCAGAGTCCCAGTTGATCAATTGGGGAAGTGTCGATTATGTCAATCGATTAGTTGATCGATTGGAGGCTTTTCTCACTAGTGCACACAATGTGGCTGGATCGATCAATTGATCGATTAAGCCACTCTAATCGATCAGGTGATCGATTGTGGCTAGTTTCTTGCAATGACGCGGAAGAGAGATTGAATTAATTGGGAAGAAGCCAAATTGATTCTAAAGTTTTTCGCAACAACACAGAAGTGCTTTGAATTAATTATTTGATCGATTAAACCTTCCCAATCGATTGATTAGTTGATTGGGATATGACTTTTACACATGTTTGAATGGGAATCTGACATGGCAATTGATTGAAATCATGTCAATCGATTGGGAACCCTAAAATACACAGATAAAGGGTGTTTTCACTGTAGCCTGAAGGGATCTTTTCTCTGAGATCTTCTCTGTTATTGTCACCAATTTTTGAAGCTTCTTAGAGATCAGTGTTGTTGCACTTCCAAAGTTCAAGAGGTGTTTACAAGATTCAAAAGATCAGGCAAGAAAAGGTTTTTCCTTTGTATTCTTATATTTACTTTTTATTTGAATTGTATTTTTGTTGAAAGTTTGTATAAGGTTTCTCCATTTTCGGAGTGTTTATGAGAAAGATTTATTTCATAGTGAATGTGTTAGAAAAGGTCAGATCTTTAGATTAGTCACCTCGTTGGGGTGGATACCAAGTAAATTAAGGCGTTAACATTTGCTTCGAGTTTTCCGCTGTAAATCATCATTGACAAAGCGAACGGAGCTAATCACCCCCCTTAACTCCTGAAGTGTCCCAACCATTAGAAAACGCCCCTTGTTGACTTGAAAATACAGCAACACTTCGCTTCAGAATCTTGAAGAAGCGGTGTCGTGAAATCTCCATGAAATCCCATTTTCTATGGTTGCTTTTAGGTTTAGAGTTGCATCTCTCAATTGATTGATTTTATTCCTAATCGATTGTCACGTAAGATTCGATTGCATCTCTCAATTGATTGACTTTATTCCTAATCGATTGTCACGTAAGATTTGATATTTCAAACTTGCAGAACGACTATTTTTCACCCAATCAATTAATTGGTGAGGTGATCATACTAATTGATTAAGTTAATCGATTCTAAAGCCTTTTGTTCTCCTAATAAAACACTTAATTGATTGATTATGCTGAATCAATTAGGTTGTTCCCTTATAAAAATCTTGCCAATCGACATTACTCAATAAATTAGGTCAACTGATTCAACAACTTTCTATTTTCTTGTGAAATTGTTGTCAATCAATTGTCTCAATCGATCACTTTGGGTTAATCGATTAACTTAATCGATTAACCAACCCTAAAGTCATCCACGACATATTGGGATTTTCCGTTATCTAGCATTTGGTCAACCTTTATTTGCTAGGTCTTTACCAAGTGTCTGATCACCTTTTACCCACTTTGATTTTTCATCTCATGCTAAGTGTCCGGTCTTCTATGACCCAGTTGGACTTACCGTCTTATGTCAGGTGGTCAGTTCTACTTGACCCAATTAGATTTTTCTCTTATTAACTTATAGTTAAGATTTTTCCTTATTTGACCTCCAGTTAAAACTTTTCTTTGTTTAACCTTTAGTTAGTACTTTTCGTTGTAGATTTTTTCTCATCCAACCTTCCGTTAAGATTTTCAATTGCCTAATCTCCAATTAGAACTTTCTGTTATCTAATTTTTAGTTAGAACATTTTCTTACCTAATATTCCGTTAGGACTTTTCGTTATCTAACTTCTGGTTAGGACTTTCTGTTTTCTAAGTTATAATCTCCCATTAAGATTTTCTATTATTTAACCTCCGATTAAAATTTTTCATTATCTAATTTTAGTTTGGACTTTCGATCCTCTATTTAACCTTAATTAAGACTTTCCAAATTTAGTATATAATTTTATTTAACTTTTCTCTCATATATTATCAAATATTAAAATTTAAATTTGAGTTAATCCGAACTTAGTAACGTGATTGTACCAACATATATTACTCATTTTCAATTACGTATAATTTTAATTGTATTCATTTAATGCTTATCTACTTCGTTGACAACGTCCCATTATTCTCCGGTCGGTCAAACTTCCTATTTGTTTTAATAGTATGAAATAATTTATCATAGAATAAGAAAAAAAAAACAAAAATAGATAGAATAATAAAATCTTTGTGTAAATCTATTGAGAGCCCCAAATTGTCCTTTTAATTTTTTTTACACGGAATCACTGCATATAGAAACAGAATTCCAACCTACTTGATACTACTTTTCCAGCTCGAGGTAGGTGGGTCCCGTGCTGATAATTATACAAATTATACAATTTTCTAATTCGTTATTTTTAAAAGACAAAAATGCGGAGGTGATTTCATCATCCTATGCGATCATATGCGATTAGTCAAAGGAAAAAAGAAATCCCTCGGTCAAATAAATATTATTATTTAATATGGCAAAAAAAAAAAAAATAGGGATCATATATTTCTTTAATCCCTGACGTACAGAGCTTAAAGATCAATATTATTATTTAAAAAATATCACAGATCTGTAGACCATTGAAAGACGATCAATAATTATGTGCGTAACTCGGGATGATTTAATGATTAACGTACAAAGTATTATCATCATAAAATATAAAATTTAAATTATAATAAAATTAAGATAAAATATTATTTTTATGTATTAATTATTATTTTAAAGACCAGTAGCCGTCTCTAATTTTCTACCGTATACTACCGTTGAATGCTTCTTGCCGTATAATGTCCTCCCAGCTCTCCGAGACAGAACACTCGTTTCTCCGAGATGTCGAGTCAGGGCGACTCAGCTGCATTGAGTCCACGAGTTGTGAATTGTCAAACTTATACTTTTTGCCCAATAAAATCATGCCACTTGAGCGCTATTCTTCTTTCTTTCGAACCTCGTCAAAATTGAATCTAACAAAAAGTAAAATAATATAAATTAGATCTTATATATTTATTTATTTTTAATTATATTTACCATAAATTTTTAAATATAAATATATTTTAAAAATATGATTTGAATTAAAAAGATTATTATTTAGATTAATTAATATTTAAGGAAATAAATATAATAAAAAGAATTTGATGAACATATTAAATCTAGACTTCGATTAAAATTGACTAATAAATATAAAGAGTTCGTAATGACGTAAAATTAAATTTTATGTATTCATTTAATTTTTATAATTATATTCATACTCTCAAATATAAATTTAACTTAATATATAAAGAGGGATACAATTTTTAACACAAATATGTTAAAAAAATCAAATTTGTGTTAAAAAATTATTACTTTTAATATAATATTTTAAATTTATATTTGAGGGTATTGATATAATCAGAAAAACTAGACGAACACATATAATATGATTCTATATCATTATGAGCTTTCTAAGTTCCTTAATCAATTTTGATTGAAATTGACTGACATATTTAGAGAGCTCGGAATGATAAAAAATTAGATCATATATACTTGTATGATGTTTTTTTTTTGACCATATCTATTCTTTTAAATATTAATTTGACATGCTCTATTAAAAATATTTTTTTTTTTTGAGCTCCAATCGAAGTTTTTAATTAATTATTACAGTAAAACAATTAATTTGAGATTTTTCGAATAAATATAAAAGAGTAATTGAGAATGTAATACGCAATTGGATAATTTTAAAATTTAAACATGTGACTTTGAATATTCAGAAGCTTCATCTACCTTGTTAATTCCGTAATTTATCCGGTTGATTCCATAATTTATCGTATACTTTTTGCCAAACAAAACCAGACGACTTGGGAGCCCCATTTTTCCAATACCACCTCCCCTCTCCTTGCTCCCCAAAACTGGTCCGCATGAATCTACCGATGAAAACTCACTCGGTGTGTCCGCGGGTTGGCATGAAAAAAGCCAGCACTAGGACTAGACAGAGACTCCAAACTGGATTGGCGTAATATTTATCTTTTTGAATGAACTAAAAACAAGATAATCAGGGTAAATCGAAAAGTGCACGCGGAGACCAGTCCAAAAATCCAGCGTCCTTTGATTACGCCGCCTATTTGGAGAAAAAAATTCTATAAATACGCCGTAGCTGAGGTTAAAACTGTAGATATTTAGGAGACCATCTAAATATCCTATTATGGCAGCATGATTCCAGGGACATCTTTTTGAATTAACTAACATGCTCGAAGCCACTCCATTTATCTTGCATTTTTGTGATCTAATCATGCATTAAAGCCTAAACCAATGACCAGATGGTGTCAATAGAGTATTACTAGCATACAGTCCTCACAAGGGCTCAATGGTTGAATAAGGGCTGTGCAGATAGATTAGTGCTCTGTGTACTCTAATACGTAGATGAGGAGGGGAAAAGAATTCATAATGAAAAATTATACTCGTAGATGAGGAGGGAAAAGGAATTTATAATGAAAATTTATCCTCAAAAGAAGAAAAGATAAAGAGTGAAGAAATTTCTTTATTTTCATATTTATTTATTTTAATAGAGGAATATAGATACATACAACATAATTTTATAAATAAAAAAAGATGTATACATCATTTTTTTAGTTACATAGTATAATTTTATGAGTAAAAAAAGGGTGCATGTATCATTTTTTTTATATGATGTAATTTTATAAATAAAAAAGGATACATACGTTATTTTTTTGTTCATCCGTTGATTTTTATCCGATTTTAAAATGATCGATTTTAACTACAAACTATTCGCTAATAGATTTAAAAATTATTTTTTAATTTTAATTTCTGCTTTTTTCAAATAAACTGACCATAGAATCAAGGAAAGATGAAAGTCACATTTTACTTGATTATTCTAAATTCGTCCATAAATCTTATTTATTGGCCACC
>JBBMJZ010000104.1:11077229-11122551 GCA_037833815.1 Zingiber zerumbet | reverse complement strand
TTTATTAGTATTATTTTATAATTCAAGTATATAATTTTAAGATATATATATATATATATATATATATATTTTGACAATAATCGATCTTAAAAAAATTTACTATCGATCATAAATAAATTAAGAATTATAATAATGATCACATAGCAATCTAAACTTGTTAGGGATACTCCAATGTACACATTGTGGAAGCCATACAATTTGCGAAAAAGAAAGACAAAATTTAAATGGACACCTATCATTTAAAGCGATCTATACAAAATACACTTATATTATCAGATCATTTGGCCATATATAAACTAGTAACTAGCTTCAACAATTGTAGAAGTTAATATCTAAATTTTATATGTAGAATCTAACAACTAGTTTCTACGATACATTATCTAATCATTCAAATCGTCTACAACAGTGACTTTATATTATTTTAATTTTATTTATTTTAGTGATAATTTAGTTAGAACAATATTTTAACGAGCAAAATAAATAATTATGACTCCATAACACTTATTACATTTCAAATGAACATTATTTGATCACAATCACTTTTCAGAAGCCAATATGTAGCTTCTATAACATACAAAAGCTAGTGCTAATGTTTTTGTTAATTGGGCCACTATTTTAATTTTTGCATTTTTACAATACGACTAATTTTGAAAGTGACAAATCCGACATTATAGATATTTATCATCACTCATAATAGTAAATCGAAAATCACAAATGATCACATTGCAATTAGCAACTTGTTAGGGATGCTCCAATGCACACACATTGTCCCTGGGGCATGGTATTACGGTAGGACATTCAGGTTGTCACCTAGACACTCGCGGTTCGAACCCTAGCTACGGTATATTTGCAATAATTTTTTCTTCAAATAGGGAGGCGTAATTAAAAGATACTGCGCTTCCTGCTTTATCCTGATAGCCGGTGGAAAATTTCCGTGGGACCAGATTAATCATCCTGAGATAGTCAATGAGACTATGCACATACATTGTGGAAACCATACAAGTTGCAGACAAGAAAGAGTAAACCATTTGTTAAACTGAGTCAAATAGCTAGGGCCCAATATACACACCCTGAATTATTATTAGTCACTCCATTCTAATTACAACAGAAAGGTACTTCCAAGTACAAACAATATATGAGAAAACAAACAAGTCTACTGACTCCATCTGCCAGAGCAAGCAAAATTGTTAGGATTTCCTTCTACTTGAGGTGGTGGCTTGTGCTACCTTTGTGATGACAGACAAAGGAATGATAGCCTTATGGCCTTGGTTACCATAGAGACCGATCCTTCCGAAACTAGCAGAGGTGCTATTCATAGTGGCATTTAGCACAAAAGTTAGGCTCTGTTGCTGGCCACTCGCGATAAAGAATTGTGTCGGAGCGACTGAAAGGGAAACTCCATAAGGAGAACTCCAACTGACAGTATAGTACTCATCATCCGCTATGTTAGTAACTGTCCTTAATATAACTCTGGATTCATTGAGAAACGAAACTGTGACTGATGGCAAGTTCAGGTCTGAGCCAGTAATGCTAGGTGCCCCACAGGTGCGACCGGTGTAGTTTAGCACTACAGCACTAGATCCATTGATGCCACAGAGAAAGGAAATGAAGTCATCATAACCTGCATACAAGTTGGTAGCCACCAAAATCAGGAATTTAAATTTGCATGAGCTAATTGAAGGAATAATATTCATGTGGCCGACTCCAAATAGTTCAGAGAAAGACAACTTCTTGATGAATCATTAGCATGCACTTACCGGAATCGAAGATGAGCCCTGGGTCTAGAGCAGCTGTTGCATTAACAAAACCACTGCCCATGTCAAAGTGTGTTGCAGGCGATTGTCTGGAATCTGGATTTCTGTAATCTCGTTGCGCCATTATGGGGGCACCTTCCCTCTCATAGAGTGTCGCAGTCGTGGAGAGTGTGGATGCAATAGCTGCAGGACTAAAGCTTGGAAATCTCTGCTTGATAAGAGCAGCAAGCCCTGCTACGTGTGGAGCAGCCATACTTGTACCAGATATCATTGCAAAATGTTCACCTGAGTGTTTGTACAAGCTCATAAAATTCAAATGGTGACAACTAGTTGAAAGCTAAAAGAAATCAATCTCCCAGTTTGATCATATCCTAGACTTAGCTACTAGAGCAATTGGTAAACTAAAAATATATAAAAAAACTCAAAACAATGAGGTTGCCTTATGTTGTATATGTATTCGAATAGTGGATAGTTTGAATAGAGGGTGGAGAAGTTAATAGTTGGAACATCATATCTTGATCATACTCATACGAAAATAGCAACAATATTTGGTTGTTGAACAGTTATAATACCTTGAAAGTCAGTAGAATCAGTTCCTAATGAGCTCCAAGCACCCCATATTAGATTACCCGGAGCTATAAGATTAGGTTTCATGATATCAGCATCAGCTAGTGATGTGTCTTCTGGATCTGGTCCTCTGGCAGAATAGTACATCACTTTGGGGGCAGAATTGCTATAGTTAGCCTTAAGACCACCTAATATGTTTGCAGTGCCACCAAACTTGATAATGGCCTTTGAGGTTTCGTCTCTCACTAAGGAACTATTATAGTAATTCAGAAACATCTGGACAGAAAAACACAAACAAATAATCACTAAAAGAACTAGAAACATGACAGAAAAGATTTACTAAATTAGAGCTCAAATCACATGGAGGTTACTGTTTAGTCATCGGTATCAAGAACTTTTTGTTACATTGCCACAAAAATATAAACTCAATATTCCTAAATCTGTACTGATACCTTGGAGTCATCTGTAGATGGTATTACCACGCCAGGCATATTCATAGGAGTTGGGTTAAGATGAAACCCGCTGACAAATGGATCCATGTAGAATATAACTCCAATTGCGCTGACATTTTTAGCTGTCTCCAGGGCTTGCTTTATAGAGGATAGGCCCAGAATGAATCTGATAGAATAACTGCAGATCAATATTTTGCCATCAGTCAGATCTTCGTTTAGATAATTAGAATCTTGGCATTCTCCTGAATACTCATTCACTTCGTTTGTGCCATTTTTCAGAGCATGAATAGCAGCAATAAGAGGATACATTGAACGATTGTCTGTTCCAGCTACAGAAGGCAAATAGCAACAGGGATGGTCAGTTGATGTATCAGTGAAAGAAACCAAGTCACAATGAAATTATCTCAAGGAAGAAAAAATAATGCTTACGAGCAAGTCCAATTCCTGAGATTGTTAGATTGTTGCCAAGCACTAGACAGTTTCTGTATTCCCTATCATGAGCAGAAGCACCCACAGTGAATATCCAAGGGCTGAAGGAAGATACACTCTTAGGTGAAGGTCCGGCATTCCCTGCTGCTTGCACAACAAATATTCCAGATTTTACAGCCGAGAGCAATGACATATCTATAGGATTGAAAAAGGTCGCTAGCCCAAAAGGACGCCTGTTTGGTGTGATCGATAAGCTTATAATGTCAACACCATCTTGAGCTGCCTGAAGTTGCATGCCACACAAGTTACTATACAACAAATTGCTGTTCTATGCGATCAAATAAATAAGGAAATGTTTCTACCCATGAACTGACCAATCCACTCCCAAAATGCTAGATTTTATTAAATTCTGCACTAGATTTCTTATGCCATAACCTTCCAACATGATGACAATTTATTGCTATTTCAAAGCTACTCAAGTCAAGTATCTTATTTGTGGAGCTCAAATTCAATCTTTTCCTCCTTAACTTTTATTTTGATCACAATCAAGTTACAGAAATATATCAATTTAGATGACAGAAACTGGGTTGTTGTTAAATAAATACAGAGTAATTTAATCAAATAGAAGAAAAAAACTTATGCCATTTGATTTGTGGAATAACTGATGCATTTTCACCTCGTCAATTGCAGCAACAACATCAGCAGCAAAACCTCCAAAGCTTTTGTAGAGAGCTTTATAAACAGCTATGCTGTAAAAAAAAAATCATCATCAGGTCAATAGTAAATAGAATGGCACATTCTAAAAGATTAACACTTACTTAGTATTTCGACTTACTGTGCATGAGGGGCCATTCCACTGGCATTTCCAAAATGATATCCAGACACATTCACAGGAACTTCATGGTTGCCAGCAGCAATTGAAGCAATGTGCCTGTATGCATAGTGAAAACATTGCATAAGTAAAATCTAAACTTGAAAGACAAAAGCAAGCTACTGAAAGAGATTGTGCAGGAAAAATCATCCAATGTGAGAGTTGCAACTTTCTTAGAGAATAATGTCCTCGAAAAGTACTTACGTTCCATGGCCATCCGCATCGGAAGGTGAAGCATAGTCCTGACTCACATTGAAAACGCCCCTAATTATAGCAGATGCTGCAAAGTGGCGAGCACCAACAAGCTTTCTATTACATGATCCAGATGGGAAATCCCTCGTGACTTCACAAACCCCAGAAAAATGAGCAGGTACAGGATACTGATTGATGGAATGAGAGTCTGAGAAGCTTGGATGAGATGGATCAATTCCTGTGTCGATAAACCCTATTACAATTCCTTCTCCAGCAGATTCTGGTCCACCTTCTTGAGCCCAAGCTCCTTGAGGCAGACCCAGGAATTGAGGAGTGTGTGTAGTTGCAATCCTAACTGAAAAGTCCAGCACTATGTTTGCCACCTCATGCTTCCTAGAAAGCTTGACTGCCTTCAGAGTTAACCAATTCAGAATACAAATTAAGAAGTCGAATGCACTAAAAACAACAAAGATGGTTCTGAGATCATTACTCATAATATGGAATTTATTATATGGTTGCCTAAGCTATTGTTCTTTCGTTAGAAGAGCGATAAATGGTATTTTTGAATAAATTGAATGTCAATGTGGATCAGGAATTCATTATTCCTTAATAACATCTGAGTTCAAGTTCTGGCAAAGATAACAAGGTACATGGAAAATGTGGTTTTCTGACTTTCTTACAAACTTGTTATCCAAACTACTATAAATTAGCTAAACAGAAGTAAATATTACATTGATGCAACAGTTTACAGCCGGCCAATTAAGTAATAGCACGTTTAAGAAGCTAGTGTAACAGATGTGACAATTTATAATGCAAAGATGAAAATATAATGGCTGAAAGTGAGTTAAAAAATATCGAATGTTACTAATTATAACCTTAGAGAGAGTTCAATAATGAGGCTAAACAGTCATGAATCATTTTAGTGATTTATGACAATGCAATTGATTACCTGTTGATGTGTAATAAGCACAGCAAAACCATTCATCAGATAATGATAGCTATACAGCTTCAAATATTTCTCCCCTCTCAATGCCTTCCTCAGCAGTGAATTCTGGAGGTGAATGAGATATGAGCTGTAACTTGTATATGTTCTTGAAGCATTCCTGGAGTCAGGACAGAGATAAAAAGAGTAGTCATTTTCAAGAATTGTGAAGATAAAGTGAATTGTGAACAATAGAAGAGATTTCATGAATGAGGGAAGGCGAAAACTAAATAGACGGAGAACATAATATCTCAATCGCTTCCATGCCTAACAAAGAAATCTCTTTGCATACTAAGCAACATTCATTTACTTCCAATGTCTTGCATTAGTAAAATTAAATTAGCATGGTCCAAGAACTTTTGGGTTAACTATTCTGAAATCGAAGTTACAGCAGTAACAATTATGAAGAAAAGTACTGACCTTGGTTTGTTGAGGGTAGTGAACGCTCCTGAGTTTCCGTAACCTATTGCACTGCTCCGGAACCTCTTCAACTGATCGTAGTAATGAGCTGCGGGGGGCTGCTTCATGGTGACAATGTACACGACCGCATCCTCCTGACAAAGAACTCTCGCCCACAGACCCAACGAAGCGAGAAGCAATAGCGGCACCATCGAAAGGCCCTCCATTTATGAAGCACCACAAATCCTCAAAGCTCCAAACTCATTCCTCGAATGCGGAAGTGGAACCTCCAACCAAAACTCGATCTTGAGATCTCGTATCCACTCCCTCCATGAAAATCCCTTACAAACTACAATCTTGCTTCAATTGGAAAAGACAGAAGAAGAGAGCGTTGAGAATGCCAGTTCAGAAAGCCCAACGAGCTACTAAAAAGAGGAAAGAGAGGCGGAGAGAAAAGCGAGCATCCAAAGCCCTTTCTGCTTTGCCTCTTTTACTTTTGGATGGTGGCGAGGAGAGTGAATCTCCTTTTTATATTTGCTGCTGCTTGTGAAGCGGCTGCTACCACCCAAGGAAAAGGGGCAAGAAAAGCCAAGAGCAAAGCAAGACACAGGGAACAATATCAGCCAAAGCAACGCAAGAAGAACGTGGTGGGTTTCACAAAGAGGGAAATTTATAAGCTTCTTTCTCTCTCAACAGAGGGCTTCATCTCGTTTGTTGATGCCGGAGGCTTATGACCTCTCACTTTCCGTGTAAGAGACCCTCTCCAACGTTTTAATGTTTCGGTGAGGGAGGAGGTACTGTAGTTCTGCAAACGTTTAGCAATGCATGGACTTATCAAACTGGCAACTGAACAGGACGTCGTCATTCTGCAATTCGAATCTAAGTATGCAAAAGAAGATCACTGATCACTGTTCTCCTCAAATATTAATTAATCTTGTCACCCGCTAGATTCAAATTAGTTTCAGAACCATCTCCACGTGAACATAAATGTCCATGTTGATAGCAACTACTCAATCAATCAAAATTCTAGTGATCGGGGTCCAAAACAATGGTGCAGCGGTAGGATATATTTTAGTTATCGATTTCCAACTTCGGCTTGACTGATGAGCCGTCCGTAACTTCTGTGGGACATCCAAGATCAATCGGAGTAAACTCAATATCTAATATGAACTAAAAAAATTTTATAACAGATAGCAGAATCTAGCAGGTTAAAACGCACTCTCAAGTTCCATTCATCTACTCACTTAATATAGCAGAATCTAACAAGATTTAGAACCGCAAAATCAAAGTTTTAGCTAACTCCCATCTCATTAATACTCTCTCTCCCCCTGTGCATTGCTTAAACAGTCCAAATGCGGTCCGCAATTATGCGATGTTCAACTTCAGAATTACTACTCATTACGAGTGCTTTCTCATTTATTGTCAGCAGATAGTAAACTTCCATGGATTAGTCACATTTTTCCAGATTTAGTGTTATCTTCGATATTTTTTCAAAGGTCCAAATGCCACTCGTGGTTCTATCTCTGGCTACTATAGAGATTTTTTCCCCTCAATGAGGTATGTAACCACGTGATACTAAGTTTTTAGGCTGTTTATTGTAAGCGCTTCCTGATTTTTCTTTATGGTCGATGGAAAACTTTTGAGAGGCTGAGCCGGTCATCCTGGGTTCAATGTTACCTGGTTCAACATTATAGTGAAACAGAAGGATAATAAATTGTCATCCATACATCCACGGTTCGTTTCTCAACTAAAGCGTATTTATAGTGATTTTTCTTCTAAATGGGATATGTAACTCCACCATAAGTACTTTTTGATTTAACCTGTTGATCGATAGAAAATTTTTATAGTACCAATCTGATTACCTCTATTTAGTGTCAACCGTCCAAATGCTCTTTTGTGATGAGGAGGGACAAATTAAAGTGGTGTGTTGTTGGGAGGAGCCGTCAGGGTGGAGGTTGGTCCACTGCTGAGTCTGGGTGGTGCTTTTGTTTGGTAATGGCAGAAGCTGCGAGAGCGTTGTGGTTGTGGTGCCCGTGAGTTTTGTCCGTGTCATAGGATTTATAGTGTCCTACTCCTCTCCGCACTTCAATTTATTGTTCGACTGGGCAAATGGATAAAGAATCCAGTTCCAACACAGAATTCCTTCGATGACCACTACTAGCATTTTTATGTTTCTAATCACAAAAAGGATTATCATAGCCAAATTTGTCTGATAATTTTATTCTAATTGTTGGATACATAAACAACGGATTTTATGATCAGGAATTGAGTCAATTCACAGCTTCCTTTGCCACATTATTGATAACATAAAACATACATAGAACAATCACCAAATCCTCACAACCCAAATAGAACAAACATAGACACACACTTTTAGAGATTCAGGAGTGGCGTCTTGATACTGCTGATATTCAGCAACCAGATCATTCATATTGCTTTCTGCCTCAGTGAATTCCATCTCATCCATTCCTTCACCAGTATACCAGTGAAGGAAGGCCTTCCTCCTAAACATAAGAGTGAAGTGTTCACTAACCCGCCTGAACATTTCCTGAATGGCAGTCAAATTCAGTATAAATGTTGATGCCATCTTCAGCCCTTTTGGCGGGATGTCACACACACTAGATTTGACATTGTTTGGAATCCACTCTACAATGTAGGAGGAATTTTTGTTTTGGACATTGAGGATCTGTTCATCCACTTCCTTTGTGCTCATCTTTCCACGGAACATGGCTGAAGCAGTAAGATACCAGCCATGGCGTGGATCAGCAGCGCACATCATGTTCTTAGCATCCCACATCTGCTGCGTCAGCTCTGGCACAGCTAGTGCACGGTACTGCTGTGATCCTCTTGAGGTCAAGGGTGCAAAGCCAACCATGAAGAAATGAAGCCGAGGAAAAGGGATTGAATTGACTGCAAGTTTTCTCAGGTCGGAATTCAGCTGACCAGGGAACCTTAAACAGCATGTGACGCCGCTCATGGTAGCAGAGATAAGGTGATTCAGGCCTCCAACTGGCACATATAAACACCATAGAGAATATCAGAATGCAACCAAGAGAGGATGATAAAAAAGAACCATACACCTCACAGGCTGTTGCCAAAGAAATGGTATTGAAGAAAGTCAATCAAACTACAGGAATACAATAACAGATACGAGTATCAGTCAACTTACAACTAGGTGTGGTGAGCTTGAGCGTGCGAAAGCAAATGTCATAAAGAGCTTCATTGTCAAGAACCATACTTTCATCCGCATTTTCAACAAGTTGATGTACTGAAAGAGTAGCATTCTATGGTCTACCACTGTCTCTGAGACCTTTGGTGATGGAAACACAGAAAAGGTGAGCATCATTCGATCTGGATATTCTTCCCGAACCTTTGAGATAAGAAGAGTGCCCATGCCAGATCCATTACCGCCTCCCAAGGAATGATATAACTCTATGTAGCAGGTTGATCATGCATATAATAAAATCGGGAAAAAAATGAAAATACAAATTGCAGCTCAACTTAGCTCAAAAGATCTACGTGCAAAAGGATAATTGGTTACACTCCCGGAAAAATCAAACATATTTAAAGCTACAAAATAGGAACAAAGAAAGAAAATACAAATAATTAAGTGAAAGATAAGGGCACATATTCCATCTAAATTTTGAGATAATATAGTGATTTTTTTCTAACGCATGACAACTTGGTCAGTCTTTCTAGCTATCAGAAGAAACATATGGGAAACACTAATATTATGCGCATTCCTGGGACATATAACTTCAAATATCTCAGGCACTGACCAAGGGAAATCTGCCACATCATTTGTGTTCCAACTACAAATCTCATTGGTAGGTAAATTTTGAATAATATATTGAAAAGAGGAGATATATAATTAAATTGTCAGTGAGAAAACTGTTCTTCAGAAGGAAAAAAGGAGGCACTTTCAGTTAAGATTTTTTTTTTTTTAAAAAAAAATCTAAAGAGAATAAAGGTTTTTCTTTGAAAAAGAATTGGATAATTGCCCAAAAATATCCCTTCTTTTAAAACTGACCCATTAAGGCACCCTTTTCCAAAAATGTTCAATAAAGACTCACTTCCCAACCAAAATGGCCAAGATAGTTCTAGAATATTCTATGGTGAACGATTGAACATTGAAACATCGTCAACATTCCATTGTGTTGACCTAACCCACCGGAGCACCCTCTATAGCCAGTAGCTAGCAACCCACTCACCGATGAGGGTTACTGAGCCAATTAGAATTAATTATTTAAAAAACATTCAAATGCTACATTAGATACCTTAACCACTAAGTCAAATAGCTATTTAATTAAAATTGTGCCCCGGGACTATCATACAGTAGAAGGATACTCAATTGTCATCTACGATTCAATTTCCAATTATGACACATTTGTGAGGAATGAGACGAGTAATCAAAGGAGGCTAGGTTTATAGGCCATCCGCCGCGAGCGCTTTTCAATTTTACCCTGGCGGCCAGTAGAAAACTTCCATAGGGTTGGGCTGATCGTCCAAGATTCAATGTTACCTAAACTGGTTAATTATTTTTTTATTTAATCAAATTTTGCTTATATAATTATATTGGTTTGAATAACTTAACACTAATAAGAACAATATGATACATATCTTTTATCACATCAATAGAATTAGTAGACAATCAATATCCATCTAAAAGGAAGAAAATAAGGTATGTGAACCTATAGATCTCTATATCTACAAATTCAGAAACTTACTTTCTTGAACGAAAGATGAAATAAATATGGCTACTAAATTTTGCTCACTAGAGAACCTACACAGTAAAACTTCAAAAATTTGAAAATTTTGTGCCATACCAAAATTTGTCATGGATGCATAAATATTGTTATTTATCCTCAATTCCACAGCGTCAGACATCTGGAACAGGAATTATCTTACAAAAAACAAACAAGAACAATCAAAGGCAGAAATACATGGTCCTAAATTTGATATGTATGCATTACGATATATATTGCCAATTAAATATACACTCTCCAAAAACAATCATATTGGCCTCGAGATCTCAGATACTATACTTGATGACAGTATTGACACACACACACACAAAAAGGATAAGAACTAAATGCCAAAGTATAACAATTTTCAGCCAAGAAAATATGACAACAAGAAACAATGAATAGCGTGAAAGGGAACATAATTGTAGATGCAATTCGGAAAATTTTAATTTCATAACTAAACTTCCATTCCAAGTTCTTTTTTTTTCAAGGGGAATTGGGGTCAGCTGGTAAGAACTACGGACCTTGCAAGCAATCGCACTTCTCGACCTCCGCGCGCACGACGTCGACGAGCTCGGCGCCCTCAGTGTAGTGCCCCTTCGCCCAGTTGTTTCCGGCGCCTGATTGACTATAGATAAAGTTGTCGGGGCGAAAGATTCGACCGAAGGGCCCGGCGCGAACGGAGTCCATGGTGCCAGGCTCGAGGTCAACCAAGACGGCCCGCGGCACATACCTCTAGCCAGCAGCCTCGTTGAAGTAGACGCTGACGCGCTCAATCTATAGGTCAGAGTCGCCAGCGTACACTCCGATCCAGTGCTGTTGATGCCGTGTTCGTCGCAGATAACTTCCCAGAACTTGGACCCGATCTGGTCTCCGCACTGTCCCGCTTGAATGTGGAGGATCTCCCTCATATTCCTCCGGTGAAGGAAGCAGCACCGAGGAGGAGGAGGAGGAGGCGGAGATGGGGCGGAGGCCGACGAGTATCCAGCTTTTCTCCAACGCTAAATCGACTTCCCGTCGAAAGAAAAATACATAATATATAATTTTATATTAATTAAATCATATAAAATAAATAACCGAATAATATTAGTATAACTGCAATTTGTTTATTCTTGCATAAAAGTTTCCAACAAACGGACCAATGTGCTCTGTCAAAAGCATCAACTCTAAAAAAAAATCAAAATAAATTTAAAAAAGGGAATAAAATCCGTAAAAGGATCGGACGGTGGGCTGAGACCCATCCTTACGTCATGGACGGTGCCGAAAGCTACTCCGCTTTGTCGCGTCCCAATCAATCAGTCGAAAAGGGCAAAACCGCCGCGTCCTCCCTCGCATCACCGTCTATATTCCATCGAACGGCTAAAAACAATAACAACCTGTGCGCTGCGGTTCGACTTCCAGCGGATAAAGAGAATTCAGCGAATCTTTTCTCTTTATTATTCATCCTTCCCTTTAATTCCATTTCGCCGTCTGCGTGCTTCCGCCACTCTGTTTGCCTTCTCTTTCTTCCTCATCCACCTCAATCTTGTTTTTGCAAATGGCTTTTGTTCGATCGTATGTAAGTTGTATTCCCCTGTGATCGTTGTTCCTCTTTTGTTTTTTTTTTGAAAATTTAGGCTTATTGACGAAATGATATCATTTCTTGCTTCATTTTGTATTGCTATATTCTTGATGGGTTGTATTATTTTTTGTCTTACGATCTAGGATTTTATCTAGGCCGGATCCTTGTATGTTCGCGAAATTGTTACCGTCGGGATTTTTTTTGAGTGAATTCTTCTGGCTTTGTTGCGGGTCGAGTATGTTGTTGGGTGATCATGTTTACATCTTATTAGATGTGAAATTACTGAGTTCTATCTTCTATATGGATTATTGTTCTCCCAGCGATCGGTTTGTTTGTGCTGTTTTATGTGAATTTTGTTTAACCATGCGAATCATTGCATTACTAGTCTCTGATTTCTGATTTTCCTTGAATGTTTTGCTGATAGTTTAGATTGATTTTAGTATAAAAGTTTTACCTTGCATTTCTTTGCAAGCGATCGAGTACTTACAAGTTCGCAAGAGTATCATCAAGGTCTTTTCCAATTAAGTCTTCAGTATAGTCAGATCGTGTTTCACATACTAAGTCTACCTGCATCCATTTCTTCAAATTCTTTAAATAGCAAACTTATGAAGTGTCCGGTAGTCTTGATATTTATTTGGCCGATTCTCCTCTGCAAAGCTATGACCATTCTTCATGTAAAATTTTCTTGGTCAAAAACCTTGATACTATGGAATGTAATCACTTGAACATAACTAGTCTGTTTTTACAATATCTAGTTTGGACTTGATTGCTATATATAAGTTATAGTAGCTGCTAAGTGCTAAAAGTTTTTGGTGCTTTGGCTTGAACCAAATGCAATAAATAACACTTTGTGTTATTAGTAAAATAAAGTGATCTTGAACATTATTGTCTTTTCATATCTATGGGATAAGAAGAAACTCCTCAAATCATTCAAGAGCTACCATTTAGCTCTTATTAGTCTCATACCTTTTAGTTTTCTCTTTGCTAAGAATCCTAAGTTCTTGGAATTTACTTATTTCTCTTATAATCACAATTGTGGATATTGTGGTCGCCCAAAGGCATTGTGAGTTATTTTTCATTTATTTTAATTATTATTAGTACTAATCGAGTAATTGCAACTGTTGCAAACGGTTTAAGGGCTTTTGCCCCCTTCCTTATTTGTTTATTTGTGCTAGGCTGCATGTTTTAGCTTTTTGCTGTTTCATATTTATTTGTTATAGTGATTGGACATAGTTATGATACGCTAATAGATGCTTTGGACGGAACTTTAATTGACATGTTCATTAATGTGGATCAAGGTCCATAAAGATTGTGGCGTGGGTGTCTTTCTATGATCTTCTAGAATAGCTGGTACCTGGTTTTGGTTATTGATTACTAGCAAGTAGTTAATCACATAAGGCTTTGTGATTCTCATGCAACAGAGAGTTTGAGCAAATCTTCATAAAAGTTTATAGTTACTCGTGCTGCTAATCTTGAAGTTTTTAATGCACTCTTTGGATGTTCAAGGTCTTTTTGCACACCTGAACGAATTTTTTATGAAGTTGTCTGTAAATCTAGATGATTCTACACCCTTTGCCAGCCATTTATGTAGTCCTTGTACGGTGTTTGGCATATGCCTGAATCAAACAACGCCTCTCTTTTATCTTGTCTCTGTAGTTGAGAATGGTTGTATTTTCTATCATGCATCTTATAATCTCTTTGGAGAACATAATCATATAGTTTAAGTATCAAACTATACTCTGGTTGCTCTCTCATTATTTTTAAAAGATTTGTACCCTTTGTTCGATGTCTAACTATCATTCGACTTTAGTCAAGTGCATCTTCTGGAATGGGTGTTGCTGAGGATTGCAAAGAAATATTCCGAGAACTTCAGAGGAAGAAGAGTCATCGTTATGTGATTTTCAAAATAGATGACAAGCAAAAGCAGGTTGTTGTGGAGAAGACTGGAAAAGTCACTGAAAGTTATGATGATTTCACGGCATCTCTTCCAGAGAATGATTGTCGTTATGCTATCTATGACTTCGACTTTGTCACTGAAGAGAATTGTCAGAAAAGCAAAATATTCTTCATTGCTTGGTAAGTCTCTTCATTCTAGCAAGTCTTTATATATATATATATATATATGGCTGATCTTTTCTCATGTTTGAAACACGTGTACATATATTTTAAGCTATGAAATGAATCTACAATGCTCGAAATGGATGCATGTGATTAGGATCTTACTCCTATTGTTATTTCTAAGTGGAACTAAAATTGAAGCTAAAGACTAAATGGTTAGTCTGATCTGTCTCAAATGTGCCATTTTACATGAGCCTTTTTGTCTAATAATAACTGGAGCCTGTTCTAGAAGTTGCATCATATTCTCCACATAGCTACAAGTTGTACATATTTGTGCTGCATTATATTCTCTCTATACTTCTTTACAATATCTTTGAATTCAAAAAAAAGGGTATAACTATTCTCCTGTTGCTTCTGCGAACATCAGGTCCCCTGCTATATCTCGAATCCGAGCTAAGATGTTGTATGCTACCTCAAAGGATCGGTTCAGGCGAGAGCTTGATGGTGTTCACTACGAGCTTCAGGCTACTGATCCAACAGAGCTCGACCTCGAGATTCTGAGAGAACGAGCCCATTAATTTCAGGATGTTATCTATTTATGAACTGCATTGAAGGCGTTGTTATAAGTATTCATTTTATCGGGAGGTTATCTTTCGAGTTCTCAAGTTTCCAGCAATCACTGGGTTATGCTGCTGTGATTTATGTATTAATCAATTGTGGCATCAACAGAATCGTGTATTGATAAATGGTTGAAGCAAGAGCGTATTTGTACAACTTCGACTTTATGATCAATATTATTTATCGGTATTATTATTTATATAATCAAAGATATGAAAATTATTGAGTTGGTATCTAGTATTTACTACAATAGGTTTGGCGTCAATTTTGAAAATATTTTTTTTATAAATAAATTATAAAATAAAATTTTTTTTATAAGAGCATCCATGCCAGTTTCTCTATCCAAAATGTATAATTTAGGGTAAAAAAGTTATTTTATTAAATTTAGATATCCACTTTATATATCAGATTCTCTATTTCTTCTCTCTCCTCTATAATGTTTACGGAATGAAATCCATTCCCTAAATTTAGAGAAGTATTGTTCATAAATGTATAATTTAGGAAATAGATAGGGTAGCTGATGCAAAGATTTTTTAGCTATCATATTTAAAATTTAAGATAAAATTTTTAAATAGAATATCTGATATGAATACGGCCAATTAGATCCACTGTCATCCATTCCCACGCGCAGACATCTGTAGAGATGGGCCTTCCATTTTAGTTTGTTTTTTTAACTAAAATCATCCTAAAATTTCCATACAAAGCTTTTAACTTTATTAAGCATATTTATTCATCTGTGTATAAATTATTTTAAATATATGATAAAATATAATATAATAAAGTTCATAATAAAATATAATTCTTTTTAAATTCAAGATGAATTCAATTAAAAAGGAGTTAGAAATAAATATTTTCTGAGATTTTAGCGTAATTTACTGTTATTTTAACGTATAAAATCCTTAATTTTATTTTCCATAATTTTTCTATTCCGTTTTGATTCAAATGTGGGTCCCACAGTCACGTGGCTGGGAATTTTTTTGATGGAAACGGTTCGGCGACCTCCCACTCGTCTACTAAAGAAAACTCCGTTGATACTTCGTCGCCACTCCCTTATCGCACAAGCCGCGTTTGGCGCTGCCGCAGTAACTGCTGCCTGCCGACGCCGACAGCCCGTTTGCCAAATTCTGGCGTCGTCGGTGCCCTGCTCTTCACCCCCTCTTTTTTATTGCTTATTCTTTTGTTTTTTCTCCTCTGGTTCTGTCTCCACATAGAGTTCGCAAATGGCCGGGGGCGTTCTCCTCGGCGACGTCATCGGCGGCGAGGGAATCAACCCGAACGTGGTGAGAATCGTCCTTATTGTGATGGCCCTCGGCCTCGCCGGATACATCGTCGGCCCTCCGCTCTACTGGCACGTCGCCGAAGCCCTTGGCGACTCCTCTGCCTGCCCTCCTTGCGCCGCTTGCGATTGTTCTGCTCAGCCCCTCCTCTCCCTTCCTGAAGGTTCTCCCTCACCCCTCTACATTCTCGTTATCTTTTATACAGTCCCTGATCAGATCTGACGACGATCTGGCGCATCTTTCCTGTTAGATCTAAGGATCTCTCTTTCTCTCTCTCTCTTGGTTTCTAGATATATTAGTGAGTTGATCATAATTATGGATTTCTTGTGTTCTAAGGTTCTGAATTATATTTTCTGTTTTCTGTTTGCAGAGTTGATCAATTTGTCCTCCACAGGTTAGTCTCATGTTTTTCATCCCTAATCTTTAGTTGTGTTAAATTTACATTCGATGAATAAATGAGATTTTTGAGTCCGAGGATTATCTGATTACTTACTTTGGGAGACTGGTATTAATAATTTCTAAATCGGCGAGCTTCATAAATTTGGTTAGCTTTTGATTAAAATGACGACTGTTAAAGTGTCGAGTGCTTTATTTACTATTTCTTTTTTGATGGCAAATAAACGGCAAGATAGATGCATCATGGCGAATATCTGATCCTGAATAATTGGATATGTTTCTAACTATAATCTAGTGTCTTTGAGCTGCAACCATTCTTGTTCCTTGGAAGTGATTGCATTGAAAGAGTTACAATTTTTCAATCACTTTGGATTTTGCTTGTTATACATCCATACTAGTCCATAGTCCATATACATGTTATGTGAATTACCTAAAACATTGATCTTTGTTAACATTTTTCACTCCTTGTCATTAAAATTTGTCAAATGTTTCTGAAAATAGTCTCAAAAGTGAAGATAGTCACTGATTGGCTTAAAGTTATGGAGTTGATTGTGTCCATGTATTAATAGGATGTCCTAAATTCATGGCGATGGTGATATCAAGTCTAGTATTCATAAATGCCTGAAAAAGCTGTATTCAAGTCCATCTTAAGGTTAGTTCTAGTATCTTCTGACTTTTCTGAACCTGTCCAAACCAACAACTGTAATATCTGGTTAAGAGGTCAAATACCCAACAAAACCCAACTCTGAGTAATATCTAACAGGAGAATGCTTGTTTATGTTCTAGGTGTTGTGGAAGAAAACATAGGATATTAAATAAATAAATAAATAAATAACGGTATAGAAAGGAAAGAATTGACATATAAATGCTGCAAACTACATGTAAGAAAGAGAGAGATAACAAGCAGGAGATCTGCAACAAGAGTCTTGTTTAGATATTTGGGCCATACACCAACCAACGACATTTCAGTATAGTTCCACCCTAACCTCTAACCATAGAAGTTTCCAGTATCCTATGTCATGTTCTGACTCAATCGTAGCATGGGAATTACTCTCTCAATTGACATTCAATGGTAGAATGGGAATTTATCTTTCAACTGATGTCCAATCTAAGTTGTATGGAAAAGGAAAATATAGTTGATCACGTCACACGAACCTCAGTGTATTACAAGACAGAAAAAAAAATTGCTGCAGCTGATCTTACATTTTTAAATGAGGAGATGGAGGAACTGAGAGATTGGGGAGTAGAAATGATGCAATATCACCATAATGTGGAACTAGAAGGCTCCAAGGCTAGTTGAAGGTTAGTCACCACCAGGCACCAGTAATGACTTCAAAGTGTAGAAAACTAGTCAGTCTGCGTGTCATCAATGATGCTGTTGTTGGTGATGCCACAATTTCAATCCAGTGCTTGTCTGAGTCAGAAATAATCAACTATAGCACAGGCAACTTGAACATATAAGTGAGGGAGGGTTCACCAAGTTGTGTAGACGGAGTAGAGTGGTCTCCCATTTAGAAATCTTATAGCCAAATTGGAACTCTAGGAAGGTTATTTGTTCGATAGATATAGCAACATTACTATGTTAGTTTAAGCACAGGTGAATGATGGATGAAGGTCACACTTGATTAGATTTATTGTTATGTTTGTAGGTCATCTTAAATTTCTTGACAGATGGAGAAAATGGAACAAGGTATATGCTCATTTTGATGACTTCCTAAAAAATGTGGGCGTACTTCCTCTAGCAGAGAAGTGTTCAAGGCTACATGGTTTTGATGGTGCTGACTGAAGATGTCTGAGGACTAATCAACATGTCAGATGGATTTACATAAACAATATTTTTTTCTCAATGGAATTTAATAAATTATGCTATACGGGCATTGTCTGACACCTATTGTGCCCAGGACTAACAACAAAAAATGGGTTTCTAAGAGGATGAAGCATGTTGTCTTATGCACTCTGCCTAAGACATGTCTGTGGAGGTTGTGTGCTGTGTGCCCGCTAATGAATCAGTTTCATTCAGTTAAGACACTTGAATAGGTAGCACTTGGTAAGTAATAGTTTTTGGTTTCTTTGCATAGATTCATGTGAATAGATGAAAATTTGAGTCAAGATCTAACAAAAAACTTTTGCCAAGGGCAACATCCATTTGAGCATCCGCATTAAGTGTGCTAACTTTAGAATTTCTCCTATGTCATGTATAGCATAGTAGTGCATACATGTTACCCTGTAGATTTCTCAGTGTCACACATAGAGAAAGATGAGATTCAAAATAGTATATAACAACAACAATGAAGCCTTATCTCACTAGGTGGGGTCGGCTCAAAATAGTATATAACATTAGTTTTAATGAGGCTTAACAGGTTTGATTATTGTGGTCATTTTGCCATTACATGTTTAATTGTAGCCTACTTCTAGTGATTTTCTCCTCATCTTGGACTTTCCATGTATATCTGTATTTGCATTTGGTTTATGTTGTTGTTGGTTGTTGTTTTGCCATAGGTTAGATCATATAGTTACAATGGCAACACACAAAACATGAGCTGGTGTCCAAGTCAAGAGACGTTGCCATATCATGTATCTAAGTTCATATGATTGTATTTACAGAAATTTTATGACTAATAATCACAAAAAGTTGCCCAAGGGTTTAAAATTACTCGAACAAGAATTAAATATGACTGTATTTTCTGATAAATCAGAACTACTTCCTAGAGGAATTGAATATGCAATTTAAAATTTTCTTTCAATCACAACACTTGAATCACATGGTAGATCCAAGTGCACATGTGTAAAAATAATATATAAAATATGCAGTGAAAAGATAATCAAACGGGAAGAATAAGTAATTGACAATTGATCCTGTCCAAACTTGGTGAATTCGGCTGGTTGGAGATGTGATTCCTTGGTGGACTGTGTGAAGACTACACCTGATCTGTAAGGACAAAAACGGTGTCGGACTAGGGAAGGGGTCCCCCCGGCGTTGGCTCCGACACTCAAGTCAGTCACCGGCAGCAGCAAAGAGGAACACGAACAGTAGACGAGAGCTCTAAATAGTAGAATAGGTGCGCGCGTACCTCCTCCGGTGGTTGGACCCCCTTTATATAGAGTTGTGGTGAAGTACGAGCACACATCCCTAGGCATATGGAGCCGTAGAAACGTGTGGGCACACGTCCCAAGGTGTTTGCACATTTCCATACTTGTCCTATGAAAGGACGTGTCAGTAGAGCGTCTCTTACACCTCACCTTAACGGGGCGTGCAAACCTCTGATGAGACAGTAAAAGCTTCTGTCGTACGATCTGCTTGTTGACCATGCTTGGTGTCAGCGGCATTATTGCCCAAAAGGATATTGAGAGATATGTGATCCCTTTGTTCGGCCGAGCGGGATAGCCACTCGGCTGAGTATTCCCCCGCTTGGCTTGACTGGGCCGCTTTTCCATGGGGTAACGCGATCTAACAGCTTGTGTTCGTCCGACCAGGCTAACGCCCCGATCGCCCTAACGCTTCTCTATTCTATGATGAGCGTCTAATGATCTTAGCTGCACGGGCTTATTGCTCAGACCAGGTCATGGTCGGTCGAGCGCCTCATTCCCGATCGGTCATTGCAGTAGAGACCCGCTCTGGCCAGATTATTGCCGATCAGCCATTGCAGTAGAGGCCGACTTGGGCCCCTTCAGGACGTGCTTGCCGGTTCTCTGGCGTTGACTTCCTTGACTTTGACCTCCACGTTGGTCTCTATCTCTGTCCTTTGACCCGCACTTAGTAGACTCTCCTTTATCAGCACATCAACAATGATAAAATAACTTGCGAAGATAAAATAAAATAACTTGCAATAGGATAATAAAGTGAGATGTGATGTCAAAAAAATAATTTGCAATGATAAAATTGAGTGAGATGCTATGGGAAAATTTAATAAATGCAATGAGAAAAATAATTAAAGTACAACGAGAAAATAATTAAGTACAATTAGAAAATAATTAGAAAGATCGATAAATAGCAATAAGAAAAGTAATTAAGTTGCAACTAAAAGAGTAATTAAATTGTGCTGAGAAAAATAATTAAATTGCAATGAAAAGAATAATTAAATTGCAATGAGAAAAATAATTAAGCTTGTTATAGATTTGAATATTACCTGTTATATTGTCTGGCATAGATTCATATATTCACTCCCAAATTATTGGGGGCAAATATGACTTGATGAGGAGGGGGATCATAACAAAAGTTGTCCAAGGTTATTTGTTATTAATACTTATGTGGCTTTTTCAATGTAGGCACTATGACTATGTTACTGCAATTCAGCATTCTTGTTTCATCCATATCACATATTACCACCTCGTCTCAGTTTCTTTACCATTAATTATTTCATAGAGATGAAAATGAAATGACAGACAAACTTTCATCTAGGGTTGTAATGAACTAAGCGTTCATGAACAAGCTTGGTGTTCGGCTTGGTAAGAACTTGTTTATGTTCATTCAATATACATAAGATTAATTAAACAAACAAACTTAAATAGCTTGTTAAACTAAACAAACAAGCTTAAATAGCTTGTTAAACTAAACAAACAAGCTTAAACACATATGTGTTCAGTTCTTTAATGTTCGTGAACAATGTTTAAGAACCATATTCATAATAAAACTCTTTTCAATATGCTAAATAAACAATAAAATAAATAAAATAAACAAATAAGTTTGAATTATCAAGCTCAATAACCAATCAAACAACTAAAAGTTTCAAACAATTAAACAAGTTTGAATTGAGAGCTCGAAAATATCTAAACGAATCAAGCTCAAGCCAAGCTTGAATTGAGAGTTCGATAACATCTAAACGAATCAAGCTCGAACTAAGCTCAAGCCAAGCTTCAAACAAGCTCAAGTTCATAAAAAATAAACTAAGCTAAGCTTGAACAATCATTTCGAAAGCTTGGTTCATTTTAAGTTCGGCTCTGCTTGTCTTGGTTTCCTTATCAAACAATCTTGAACACCCCACAACTTGGCTCGACTCAGCTCGTTTATAGCCCTACCTTCATCCTATTTTATGTAAAATAGTCTTTTCTAGTTCCATTATAATCATTGCTCTGCAACTTGGGCTCTATATGGTTCTTTCCATTACACTGGTGATCAATGGGTGCCAAACTCCTAGCTTTGATTAGGTTAAACTATTGATCACTGAAAACGTGGTGCTGAATAGCTAGGATTTCCTCAATCTACATCATATGTTCTCGTTATCTCTTCTTGCTTTGATGCTTTAGTTAAATAAATTCTGCACTAGCTGAATAAGATGATTTCTTATTCAATGATGCTATTCTTTTAAGAGGATCCGAGAACTAAGCATATGCATCTGATAAAATATAAATAAAAAAATGATTGCTGTCGTTATTTCTTGCGCTGTATGAACATATTTAGCAAGGTTTTTAGACGGTAGTATGACTACCCTTTGTGGTTGTGACTAACAATAAAGTCGCAAATGCTAACAGATGCACGTGTTGCTAGCAACAGTGAACTATGTAATGCATGATTAAACAATGCTATCATGCTCATTACTTGTTATATGTTCGTTTTCATCCTGTTTGCTGCATCATCTTTGTTCAGTTATAGTTTCGATGGATTGCCCCTATTCACTCAATCCTTTATAGCTTTTGCCTTCCTTTGGTGCAGATTGTGCAAAACCCGACCCAGAGGTCAGTGAAGAAATGGATAAGAATTTCATAGATCTTCTTGCTGAGGAATTGAAGTTGAAAGAGGAACATGCAACTGAAGCTCAACATCGTGCCGATGTTACATTGCTTGAGGCAAAGAAGTTGGCATCACAATATCAAAAGGAAGCCGACAAATGCAGTTCAGGGATGGATACTTGTGAAGAAGCCCGAGAGAGAGCTGAGGCAGCACTATTTCAACAAAAGAAACTAACAGCGCTGTGGGAGCAGAGAGCTAGGCGGCGGGGATGGAAGAATGCTCGTTCTTACTGATGAATATTATGATCCATCTCCCGGTCCAATGACTTAACCCAGTCCTAGAATCTGACGTATTTGCTCGCAGCCTCCAAAGTGATCTCCCAATTTGTCCAAACTAGATTTTCTCCTTAAAAGGAAGTGCCCTAATGAAAAATTGATTATATATTTATTATAATGAGTTTAAGCCATATATATGCAGGATAATATCCCACTGCAATCCACATTGTTTTCCCCTGTATCTCTTTTTGTGTCCTGTTATATAAAAAAAACTGAAACCCGCTAATTAGAGGCTTGAAAGATTTTGTGTTTTTCTTATTATATTGAGTGTGTTTGCAGTTTATTTATGCATAATAATATAATACCAATAACGTATTAGTTGCCAATATTTGCATTTAGTCGCCTGAATATCACGATTAACCATCTTTGGCGGTTGTGCCATTTGCGTTCTTAATAGAATCCAGAGCAACCGAAGCCTGCACATGCCCAAGCACCGAGCCTTGCCAAACGAGAGTCATGGAGTAACTTGGAACCTCCCAATTCAGATTGAATGATCCTCTGACAACCCTAAACAAAAGGCACAAGTTGTCTGTTACTCCGCTCTGTTTTCTCACATGGAGCTCTGGCCACTGGAAAGTGAAAGCGAACCGTTGCCTTCTGCCAGTCCCCATCCTGCTGACAAGGGAGCTCTCTTGTCTTCCCCGTAGCTTCTCATCGTCTTCACGGCAAAAGCAACAGTTCGACTGGAGATAGGACCCAGCCAAGAACAAGCAAGTACTCTAAGCAACAGTTCGACTGGAGATAGGACCTCTGCGACTTGGAAGCTCTCGTACCTCCAATAATGGGTGGTCAAAATGAAGCATATCCGAGCAGCACAGTACTCACCCACCCACCGATCCTCCTCTGAAACCGAGGCTGGAATTGTAGTTTGATTTGCAGTTCTCCTTTACCGTGAGTGTGTGTGGCTCTCTTTTCTTATCTTCTCCACTCCATTCAACTTTATTCCTTCACACCTGTGCATCAGTCCGGTCTTTTGCTCCTGGCACGCCATGTCCCAAGAAGAGATCAGCTCCCTTGCATGGCTGGAGGAGCTGCAGCTCTCCGACGTTCTCACGTCCGACGCCGTTCGCTCGCTGCACGAGACGATCGAGCACGAGTGGGACTTCCTCCGCCGCAGCGCCTGCCAGACAGCGGCCGGCCGCGCCCTGTGGAGCCACGTCGTGCATGACCCCATGGCCGCGGTGTTTGCAGGGGAGAGCTATCTCAGGAGCCTCTACGAGAAGATGAGGCAGGACAAGCTCAACAATGCCCGGGAAATCTCCGGCGTGATTCTCGCGATCCGAACTCTGTGGTTCGATTCCCGGATGGAAGCCGCCATCGACTCCTTCGCCAGCAGGGCCCCTCAGGTTGTTCTTCTCGGTGCAGGTCAGTGCGCAGTTAACCGTCACTGCAAACAGCTACATTTAAGTTATCCAGAAGTTTTCAAATTCACAGGCATGGACGCGAGGGCTTACAGGCTGAGCTGCCTCAAGGAAAGCACGGTGTTCGAGGTCGACTTTCCGGAGCTGTTGCAGATCAAGGCGTCTCTGCTCAAGGAAGTAATGGCGTCTGCCAAAGAGCACCAGATTGCGATGCGAGCCAAGTCGCTGACCAGAGTAACAGCCGACATCAGGGAAGGAGACTGGATGGAGAAGCTACAGAGGAGCGGGTACCTGCCAGAGAGGCAAACAGTGTGGGTGCTCGAGGGCATTCTTTACTACCTCCCCCACCTCCACGCCACGCAAGTCCTGAAGACCATAGCCGCCAGTTGCTCCTCCACACACAGTGTTCTCCTAGCGGACTTCATGAACAAGGCTTCCATCTCGCTCTCCAACTCCACCTACCAATTCTATAGCGATTGGCCTGATCATTTGCTACCTAGCCTTGGGTATGGCCACGTTAAGCTGTCGCAGATAGGGGACCCCGACGCCCACTTTGGGCTGTTGACTGACTCCCAGAACCTGTTCAATAAGCTACGGAGCTTGCCGAGGTCCATGGAGATCCACCCGGAAGATGGAACACCTTGCCGGAGGTTGTATCTGGTGGAGGCTTCTGGGTGCTTGAAACAGGATACCTAACTAATGAATCAACAGGAGATTTGTGTTTTTGTAATTCTCTTCTATGATTTTGCATGATAAATAGACGATCCTAATACGAAATTTATTTTGGATCCTGCCTAAAGATGGATCCTGTGCTTAAATTGCAGAAGTAGAGACGATGAATAAGGTATTCCTATGTTCTTGGTGGTCAAGGCTTCAATTTCAACGATAGATAATTGTTTATTTTGAATTCAAATTGGAGGAGAAAATACAAGTGGCACTTTTACCGGGGCCAGTGCGTCGGCCCGTTGGGCCCACGGTCTTACCTTCCAATTCATTAACCGCGGTTAGCTAATCCTGGTTAACCGAAACCCTAACATCGCTCCCCACCACCCGCCTCTATTTAAAATCCATGGCCGAGGCACGAAATGGAGCTCAAGGCATTTGACGGCGTCTTAGCACACGCCTCAATTTCTTCTGCATTTCCATCTTGTTTTTTTCTTTCCCCCCTCGATTCCATTCCTGATCTGCCAAGATGAGAGAGTGCATCTCGATCCATATTGGGCAGGCCGGTATTCAGGTCGGAAATGCCTGTTGGGAACTTTACTGCCTCGAGCATGGCATCCAGGTTTGTTTTTCCTTATTTTTATTCCCCATTGATCTTCTAGTGTTCTTCCTCTTTGTTAGATCTAAGAATGTTTATGGAGGCTGTTGTTGGATATAGATATTCTTTGTTGATCTGCCGATACGTGCTGTTTTTGCGTTGAGCTGTTTTTCATTGATGAAGTCTGATTATTTTGCTTGCCTGTTCTTATTGTGGAAACTGGGTCCGTGGTTTGCTTGCTATTTGTGATGGTATCTCACTTTTTTAATGTGATGCTGCATTCCTTTTGCGCCTCCAATTTTTTGCATTCTAATAATGAATGATAATAGAGATCTGTTTTGTTGCTCGATGGATCTAGTTATTCCCGTGTGATGATGCCCAAATGCCAAAGATATGCATTGCTAATATAGTTGGAGTCCCATCTCTGATATATGTGAATTTGGTCCCTCTATTTTTTTAGTTGTTAGATCCATTTCTACAGTTTAGAGCACTCTATTTTGAATAATTTTCCTTCCCTCTATATTTTATGAGTGAAAGTTGGAATTGTATATTTTTCTGGCTATTTTAACTTGTGTTCTGTTTGATTAATCTTCTAATTTAATGTCAAATCCGTTATCATATTTTTTGTACATTGCGCATATTTAATATTGGTAATTCGGATCTGCACGCTTTGTAACAGATCATTCCGTTATTGTACATTGCGATAGTTTAATGCTTCTTGTTTTGGCGAGTTGTCAATTAGCTGATCAGTTTCTCTCACGTTGTAAGGGTAAAAGAGCATTGCGCTTGACAGTCGGACAATTTCTATGCGTATATGCATGTGGTATTGAATGATGTTCACCAGCATTAACAATACGCTTTTCTCCAGCCTGATGGCCAAATGCTTAGTGATAAAACCATCGGTGGCGGCGACGATGCATTCAACACCTTTTTCAGCGAGACTGGAGCTGGGAAACATGTCCCCCGTGCGGTCTTTGTTGATCTAGAACCTAATGTCATAGATGAAGTAAGGACTGGCGCATACCGCCAGCTCTTCCACCCTGAACAGCTAATTAACGGCAAGGAAGATGCTGCAAATAACTTTGCCCGGGGCCACTATACCAGTAATTACATTAACGCCTAAGTTCGTTTTGGTTTTATGCAATTTAAATCAATTGCAACATGTTTAACAATTTTTATGTTCCTTCCATTGCAGTCGGCAAAGAAATTGTTGATCTCTGCCTTGATCGCATCAGAAAGCTAGCCGACAATTGCACTGGTCTCCAAGGGTTCCTGGTTTTCAATGCTGTTGGTGGAGGCACTGGCTCTGGCCTTGGTTCGCTTCTCCTTGAGCGTTTGTCCGTGGACTACGGCAAGAAATCTAAGTTGGGCTTCACTGTCTACCCATCTCCTCAGGTCTCTACCTCTGTGGTTGAGCCCTACAACAGTGTTTTGTCGACCCATTCTCTTCTGGAGCACACTGATGTGTCCGTTCTCCTTGACAATGAGGCAATCTATGACATCTGTAGGCGTTCCCTCGACATTGAACGCCCCACCTACACCAATCTCAATCGCCTCGTTTCTCAGGTCTGTCGCTGCTGCTTCATGCGGCTGTGAACCCTCAAAATGTTCATTGGCAGTTAATTTATGACTAACCTGTTCGACGACAGGTCATTTCTTCTTTGACCGCATCACTGAGGTTCGATGGTGCTCTGAACGTCGATGTCACAGAGTTCCAGACCAATCTGGTTCCATATCCAAGGATCCACTTCATGCTCTCATCCTATGCCCCTGTCATCTCTGCGGAGAAGGCTTACCATGAACAACTCTCCGTTGCTGAAATCACCAATACTGCCTTCGAACCTTCTTCCATGATGGCAAAATGCGACCCGCGTCATGGGAAGTACATGGCTTGTTGCCTCATGTACCGTGGAGACGTCGTGCCTAAGGATGTTAATGCCGCTGTTGTCACCATCAAGACCAAACGCACCATTCAGTTCGTCGACTGGTGCCCGACTGGGTTCAAGTGCGGGATCAACTACCAACCGCCTACTGCGGTGCCTGGCGGTGATCTGGCCAAAGTGCAGAGGGCTGTGTGCATGATATCCAACTCCACCAGCGTCGCTGAAGTCTTCTCACGCATCGATCACAAGTTCGACCTCATGTACGCTAAGAGGGCCTTCGTGCACTGGTATGTTGGTGAGGGAATGGAGGAAGGAGAATTCTCTGAGGCTCGTGAGGATCTTGCTGCACTTGAGAAGGACTATGAGGAGGTTGGAACAGAGTGCCCTGTGGATGAAGAAGGCGAAGAGGATGAGTATTAAGTGTTCTTTGCCAGCTGACTTTGTGAAGCACATCGATGTTTCAGGCTTCGTGCCTTTGTTGCCTGCCTGCTGGGCGTTGCGTATATGCCATATCGTCGAGCTCACTGTTTCTGTGTCTGTAATGCGTGAGGCTGAGCGGGTACCTTTCTGTTATTAATAAGATACACCGTCTCCTATACATCGGCTCGTCTGATTTAGCGTTTGAAACTGGTTGGAACACAAGTGACGTTTCTCACTCGTGGCATGGCCCTACATATAATGGAGGGGCCTTTACTGGACCAATCAGTTCGAATCAGTTTTGGACCTCACTTGAGCAGATATAGTATCATTGGCAGCGAGTCATCTGCCTACTAACCTTATCTCCAAATTCCTCTCCTTTCCTTTATCATACGAACCTCTCAATTCCCCACGGCAACTGTTTGATTTTCCAAAACTTCAATGGCAGCCATCTCCGCAGCAGCACTCTCAGCCGCGGCAGCGGCCGTTGCATGTTCCGGAACGAGGAGGAGGACGCCCACAGTGCGGTACGTCGGAGGCCTGAACTCCTTCTCAGGGCTCAAGGCCGACAACGAGGTGTCATCCCTCGGCCAGCCGACGACCGCCGCACGGTCCTTCGCTAAGGTTGCGAGCTCGCTTCGAGCGACGCCGAAAGGGAAGCGGAGCAGCGGCGGAGCATTGTCGACGACCTGCAACGCCGCGGGGGAAATTTTCCAGATAGCGGCCATCATGAACGGCCTTGTCTTGGTCGGCGTCGGCGTCGGGTTCGTCCTCCTGCGAGTGGAGGCGTGGGTGGAGGAATCGGAGTAGATGCATGCGTGTAGCATTATTAATATATTGTTAATTCTGTCTCCGCAAACTTTTGTTCCAGATTTCCAGACGTTGATCATTTGGTTTATTTGCAAGCAACAGTTTCTTTTCTGAATATATATGTATATCATTCATATATTTGCAGATTAGAATGGGTAATCTATGTAAACATGCCTTTAATTAATTTTTTTAATAAAAACATCTCTCTTTCCATTACCTTGAAAGCCAAACTTAATTGAGGGAAAAAAAGGATCAATTTAAATGGAGACCCCCACACTGCTTTACATTTTTTAGCTTCATTAGTGCTCCTAATTATTATATAGTTCTCCACTGCTTTAGTTAATATGGCAAATGGTGATTCATTTTCTTCTAGTCTACCATGTCGTCTAGAAGAGGGCTCCTCACTTGTAGTTTGAATCTACTTAACCCTAAATCTTGGTTTCCTCCTACTCCCTTCTAAAATGACTAGGGATGTAAACGAGCCGAACCGAGCCGAACAGTATTAGGCTCGAGCTCGGCTCGTTTAAGTTATATTCGGGCTCGAGCTCGGCTCGAGCTCGAATCGAACTTTTATTATAAGGCTCGAGCTCGGCTCGTTTTGGAAATATCAAGCTCGCGAACAGTTCGAGCTCGGCTCGTTAATAGCTCGATTATCATAGTTAACGAGCCTAATTCGTTAAGCGAGCTCGGGCTCGTTTTCGGGCTCATTTTAGAGCTCATTTTTTTGGCTCGTTTTAAAGCTCGTTTTAAGATTCGTTTTAGAACTCGTTTTTTGGCTCGTTTTAGAGCTCGTTTTTTGGTTCGATTAAGGCTCGATTTAAGGCTCGTTTTAAGGCTCGTTTTAAGGCTCGTTTTTTGGCTCGTGAGCCTACAAACGAACATGTTCGCGAGCTCACAAGCCGAATATCCTTAAGCTCGAGCTCGGCTCGATAAAACTGTCGAGCTCGAAATCGAGCTCGGCTCGATAAGATAAATAAACGAACTCAAACAAGTTTTTTATCGAATTGAACTTCAAATAGCTCGTGAACCGTTTGGTTCATCTATCACCCTAATTTGAATTATTCAAAGTTGAATGGAAAGTTGGAAACATATTGGAAATTAAAGTATATTTATTGTATAATATAATAAAGAATAATAAATATATAAAGTTCATCAGCGGCTGGCAAATAATTGGATAAAATATCATGAGTTTGAATTCGTCTTGAAAAATTATTAAACACGTTCGATTTTTGAAAGCCAGGCAACGAGTCTGAGGAGAGAATGGCGGCGGTGACAGGAACTCTACTCTCACCGTAGTGGCACGTAAACCATTTCCTTCGCGTTGCCCAGGGCAACAGTGGATAGCCATGGCTTCGGTCCTCCGCCTCTCGCCCCCACCACCCCGCATCGTCTGCTTCCGCCGCCAGGCTGCCTCCGGGAGGCCTACTCAAGTCCGGTGCGAGGGCAGGAGCCCTTCGCCTGCGAGCCGCGAGGGGTCCAAGTCGGAAAACATTGTTCTCAAGCTGGCCTGGTACGGCTCCGAGCTCCTCGGTATCGCCGCTTCTCTCTTCCGGCCGTCTCCGCCGACTGCCCCCTCTGAGGAGGTCTCCGCCGGCGCGATCGAATCGCTGACTGGCAGAGTGCAGGTTGCGGAAGCCATCAAGGGGGACTTCGCCCGCTCCTACTTCGTCACAGGTTTGTAAAAGAACTTCCATTCCTAGGGTTTCCAACGAAGAACGTTTGCATATGTTGAACTTTTGGATTTAGTCTGCTACACTCCTTAATTTCGTTTCCATTCATGAACTATGAATTTTGGATTGATGGATTTTAGGCCGCTACACTTCTTAATTTCATGCTCATTCATGAACTAAAATTTTGGATTGGCATAGGATTGAAACTAATTTAAATTTCATGGAAGCTTGTGTAATTTTATTCACCGGCTTAGATTTATGGATATTTTGAACCAATCTTTTGACTCCTATGATATACTCAGTGAGACAGGTACCACAAGATTGAATTTTTGTGGTCACCTTTGTTGTAAATCACATGAATTTGGTAGCTACAACACTTTCTGGGATTATGTCGATAGAAATTATGGGGAACATAATTGTATTTAATATGACAATATCATGTAATGGTACCATAACATAATATTGTAGGGAACAATTGTAATGGAACATAGTAATATATCTAGGGATGTAAACGGGCATAATATCCATTAACAAGATTGATACTCGACTCAATAAGAGCTTAACCTCGATAATGCCCATGAATAAAGCTTCTGAATATTTTACCAACCAAGTTATTTGTAAACTAATTTAAAGTTCCATTATGATCTTAGTTTGTTTGGTTTTTAATTCAAACATTTCAAGAATATAATCTGAGTGTTGTGTTTAATTTTTTTTACCTTACGAATGTTACGATTTTTTATTATCTATAATATCAGTAATAATGGAAGTTTTATTTATTTGGTCAATAGTTTAACTATGGGCAAACATCTTGCTACTTGAGCTCGGCTGATGCTTCACCTTGGCTTGAGCTTAATAGGAAACAAGCTTCAATAAGCTCGATAAGGCAAACAAACGAGCTTGAACATCATCAAACTCGACTTGGTTCAGCTCGTTTGTAGCTCTAAATATATTGATACAAATCATCAGGAGAATAATAATCTTCCTTTAACAAGTGCTATCCTTGTAGTTAATGTGGGAAAACATCACTTCAATCAATCTGAGTGTTTAAATTTCTGTCATTCATCACACTGGAGTGACTCTCCATCAGCATTCGATACTTCCCTTGCCCACAATTACAGGCACTTGTGTACGAGTACTATTGAAGTGCAACAATGACATTTTTTATAGGCCTTTTTAGATCTTTCTAAAATGCTTGTCTATTAAAACAGGTAAGTCTTTGATCTACTTTTGACATTCACTTGTAAAGTCTATTTTGTCATTGGTTTTTGCTGATACAGGGAACTTGACACTGAATGCTTATGAAGATGACTGTGAATTTGCTGACCCAGCAGGTTCTTTCAGAGGTCTACGTCGTTTTAAAAGAAATTGTTCAAATTTCGGATCACTCCTTGAAAAATCTAACATGAAACTCACAAAATGGGAGGATTTTGAGGTAAAGTGGTTTTCATATTTCGTAGGATACGATCTCTCCCCAAGTAAATGCAAGGCTGCAAAAGTTGCATGCATCTCACTCGTCAGCTATCATCCTCATTCTGAGTTGATACATTTGTATATTTATCAAACATTACAGCCAAAGTAGTTGATCTCAGGATAAATCAATTGGACATTGGCGTTTCAGTTGCATCATGTCATTTCCTTGGAGACCAATTCTTTCCGGTATATCTGATCCCGCCTTCAAGAGTATACTTTTTCTGTTATCCCCCCATATGATTAATTTCTTGATTATGTACATGAAATTGATGTCCTTTGTGTTACCTGAGTATTTCATTCCAACTTCTCGATACATTCATTCCCTCGTTTCATCTGTTGTTTTTGTGCAGCTACTGGCTATACAGAATACTATTTCGATGCTGAATCCGGGAGGGTTTGCAGGCAATGAAATTATTCTGCAACCGCAAAGTCAATAGGAGTTCGATTTTTCATGAACAGATGATTGTGAGTTTGGTTCTTGTGCAGGCATGTGGAGCATTGGAATGTTCCAAAAATGGCACTTCTTAAGCAAATATTCAGACCAAGCCGCTGGGTATGGGAGACGCGTTGAAAGACTTCAATGCAAAGATTGGAAATTCGTAGAGCCATGAGAGATCTCAGTTGCTACTAATGGTTGACAAATGTCCGCCGCAAAGCTGTTCAATGGCATGTTCTTTCTCATCTCTAGTATATAAATGTCAAATAGAAGCTCATTAGGTTGTTTAGGGTTTTAGTGAGTGATGCCATATAGTGCATGACTATGGCACTGGAATACAACGATAGGGCATTCAAGTTATCGCTAACTATCCTGAATTTATATAAAAAAAAGAAATTAAATGGAGTGCGCAATTAAAAGATGTTTGGCTTTTTGACTGTTTATTGTGAGCGCTTTTCAATTTATTTATTGAGGCTAACTGGATTTATTTAAATTTTTTTAATTGTGACACACTTAATCTTAATCCAGTAAAACGACAACTGGTTATAATCCTGGATTTATCTTAGTGAAAAATTTCTGCTAGGCTGGATCAATCATATCCGATATTAATTGATTGAAACAGTTAGATGGATTAATAATAATAATAATAATAATACTATAAAAGAAGGGTCAAGGTCGCTCCAACTCATCGTCATATACAAAGCAGATCCTCTTAAGGGAGTTTTGTGAGAGAGAGATCAGAATTGAAAAGCAATGGGGAATCCAACACAATCAACCTCCGTTGGGGTGATAGAGGCTGTGGAGGAGATCATGATGGCCTACAGGTCCCTGCCACCAAGGCCGTCCATAGAGGAAGTTGAGGCAGCCAGAGCTGTGATCAGGACAGCAGACAGTGAGCAGGAGCTCAGAGTTTGGGAGATTGCCCAGACGCAGAGGCCCCCTGATGTGCCGCAGAAGCTCTTCTCTTTGCTGCAGGAGGTAAAGAGGAACCTAGCCCTGTTGCAGAGCCAGCAGCATAAGAGGGAGGCCATGGCCTTGGTGGAGCTGGATGAGAGCCTTCAAGTGTTTGATGAATTGATTCAGAGAGTATCTAAGACTGTCTCAGGAGAGGAAACTGAAGAGGAGGAGGAAGAGGAGAATTGGAAGGATGAAGTTAACGATGGGATTGGTAGAAGTTTGAGTTTGGTCGAAAAATTGAAGGACGAGAAGAAAGAGGAGGCGAATTCTTTATCAAAGCTTGATGATGCCCACTCAGGTCAGTTTATTCTCTGCTTTTGCTTATTTTCTCTACAATGGTTGCTTTCGTTTCTTAATTCTTTCTTCAATTATGTTGAAGTAAGTTTGTTGATTGAATGGTTGTTTGTGAAGAGTGCTTCTTGATCTCATAGAGTTGTGAGCACGGGGCAATTTGAAGGTCCCAAGGCAAATTTTTCTTCAAGCCTTTCAAATTCCATTGCATTTTGCTAAAATAAATAAGTAAAAGAGAGCAAGATTCATGTCAACCTTTAAGGTACTATCTAACAATTTAAGATCATGCATGTCTTTGTGATTAACCATTTGATTGTTGCTAGGTAAAAAAATTTAGGTAATATTATGATATTTTCTTACTTGTTGCCTTGTTAAAGATTCAACTTGGTGTTTTGGAATGCTCAAAGAGTCAAAGACGACCTAGATTTCTTAACTTGATGGATTGGCTCATTTAGAGTTTAAAGTATGATTAATCTAAGCGACCTTAATTTGTTCAGCATGATAAGATTCACTCAGTCAACTCAAACTATTCGGATATAAACTTGTTGTTTCATTGTGTCTATTCACTCTACATAGATGTTTGAATTTTTGGTATCCTCATGTTCTCAAAATCTATCTCATTCTCCCTGTAGTTAATGGCGATACAAAGTTAAGCCTCATCCAAGTGGCAAACTTAATTGAAACGTCAGCTAAGAAAGGAGTTCGAGTCATTGATCTCCAAGGCAAGCTAATGGACCAAATCGAGTGGCTTCCAAACTCACTTGGAAAATTACAAGAAGCCACTGAATTGAAGATATCAGAGAACCGAATCATGGCTCTTCCAACGTCTATTGGAAGCTTGAAATGCTTAACAAAGCTTGACATCCACTCCAATCAACTCATAAACCTACCTGAATCATTTGGAGAACTATCCAATCTGATCGATCTCGATTTGCATGCAAACCGCCTAAAAACTCTGCCTTCTACATTTGGGAACCTTACAAATCTAGTCAACCTCGATCTGAGTTCTAACCAGTTCATTGTTCTTCCCCACACAATAGGGAACCTAACAAATTTGAGATGGTTGAACATCGAGACAAATGAACTTGAAGAGCTCCCTTACACTATTGGATCGTGTACTTCTCTCGTCGAGCTCAGGTTAGATTTCAATCAGCTAAAAGCATTACCTGAAGCAATCGGGAAACTTGAGTGCTTGGAAATTCTTACACTGCACTACAATAGAGTTAAATCATTGCCTAGTACTATGTCTTCACTTTCTAAGCTTAAAGAACTCAATGTCAGCTTCAATGAGCTTGAGTCGATCCCTGAGAGCCTTTGCTTGGTCAAAAGTCTAGTAAAGTTGGATGTCGGAAGGAACTTTGCTGATTTGAGAATGTTACCGAGATCGATCGGGAACCTAGAGATGCTAGAAGAGTTGGACATAAGCAGCAACCAAATAAGAATATTGCCTGATTCTTTCAGTCTTCTGGCGAAACTAAGAATGTTCAGTGCAGATGAAACTCCATTGGAAATGCCACCGACAGATGTTATTAAATTAGGAGCTCAGGTAAAATTTAAGTCTCGTTCTTCAGTTCTTTCGATACAAATACGATTCTTTCTTGACAAATTCATTGTTTTTTTTTTGCTCGGTAGGCTGTTGTCCAGTACATGGCCGATTCAGTTAGAGCAAAGACTGAGGGTAGTCAACATGCTGAGCCAAAGGATTGTTTGTTTTGGTTGTGTTCATTATGTTCGACAATAGACGAAGAATGACAAGCGAAGTATATAAGTTGTTACACCTTTGTTTGATTTTTGTACATTGCAATCACCTTTGAGTTTAAACCCTTGTTTGTTTGTAAGAGCCAGAAATAATGTAAATATCTTCTTCTTGTGGGACAGATCATGATTGTTTATATTGTGATAAGAAAGAGACAACAATTCCAACTCAATTTCTTAAGTGTATAATATCTATCGAGATTAATCATTCTTTTTTCCTAGTTTTCAATGGAGAGACAAAGACAACAATTTTGTGTGTTCTTTTTTGCTTTCTGAGAGTTAAAAACAATGTCATGTTGGTGACCTTTTACATGACATATAGAAAAGAACATCAATTGTTGTTTTCTAAAAGCTCGACCTCAATTCGATAATATGTTTAACAAATAAGCTTCAATTAACTCAATAAATAAATAAACAAACTAAAATACAACTAAGCTCGGTTCAACTTGGTTACACTCTTAATTTCCATGCAAAACTCAGTCTCACAAGAAACTGATTATTTAACCATTATCAATCAATAAAAATCTGTTTCCAGAGAATGAAGAACATCAAGTGCAAGAGGAGCTAAATGATACACTTAGTCTGAAATCATCAAATTGATCAACTGAAAGAGACTGCATTTCTGATAACATTTAAATCTTTCAAACTGTTATCAATTAGAGACTTTTTATCTCCCTCCATCAAACTAACATGTGTCAATAGATTTTTACTAACCAGTGATTCCTTACAGGAGGAAATTATTGATAGGCTTATTGCACGATAACACTTACAAGAACATCACACTTAAAATGTGCCTAAAGATGAATAAAACCCTAAACCATCTCAAATCATCTGGCGCGTCGTCAATGATGAACCAGAGATTGTTCATTAAACCACCTTGACCTTGTTCTATGACCCTGTTCTACCAAGCTTGTTTAGCTGCCTCTGTAGGTACTGAAGGAAAAGGGAGCATGCAACAAAGGAACATGAAAGTGATCGCCTGTCTGATTCTCCCGCACCTGAAACACAATGCAAACGTAAGGAAAGAACCCTGACGGTGCATATTTGCCGGTGTCGAAGCTTATCCGGTAAAAGCCAGGAGTAATATGATCGACAATGCCCATCAGTTGGCCACTACGGCCATCGTTGTTTGTTGTTGATGAGCCTACCAATACCCAGCCAGTGGATTCTTGGTTTGAGAACAATGGCTGCTGTGAAGTTCCCTTCCACATCTCCAAGTGAACATCCATGCCTGAGGCTGGAGAGCCCCGCGCAATGTCCAGGACGTGGGTTGTGATGGGTGGACGGGTGCGAGAGCTGCCGCCTGAAGATACATGAAATGTAAAGGAATTAAAGAAACATGAATATTTCTTACACAATTTTTCTTCACTTTTTCTTCATTAACAACAGCAGCGAAAAAAGATATCATAGAAGAATGCAACATTCAAGAACATATGCATATGATATGATTATATATAATGGAAATACACTGACCGAAAAATAATTATGTAATGACGAAAGCTAGAAATGTTTTTCCGGGCTCAAGATACAAGAGATATGAAGTAAATACCACCTGCTGTGATGGAAGAATTCACAGGAAGAGAAGAGGGGGCTGAACTGTTTGATCCAACATCAGATTTTACAAGCCTAGCAAGACGCAGTTCGATTATTTTCATCTCCTCTTGTGCTGCTATTTCAAGTTCAACAATGGGCCTATTCAAGTAGCGTTTCTACAAAGGAAGATTCGGTAAGTAAACAATTAATCCAATCTCGAGATTGTCATGCAAGAAAGCATGTAACTAGTAAGAACAGCAGCATGCAGATAGTAGATAAATGAGACAACTAAAAGCTCACCAAACTTGTATAGCTAGAGTTACTGTCAGTGTTCAAAGCACAATTACCTAAATCCATACTGATCTATGTCCAGACAAGGACATAAATAGGCCAATTAATGACAAATTTTTGATAAGTTGGATAAACAATTAGATCTGACGATGTATAAATAAGTAATACATAGTCTATAGTAACTTGAAGTTGAACAAATAGATAATGAGTGAGTATTTAAGCAACTTGCCCAAGCATTCCAGGATGAGGAAGACTTTCTCGACCTCCACAGTATGTACAAGATGAACAAAACAGTTGTTATTTTAAACACTCAAAAGCCAGAAACATAAATATTGCATGTAAAAATTGGCTGAAATTTTTTGTTTCTTTCAAATGAAGCTGTTGGTATTGTCAAGTGCTACACTTTGTACAACTACAAAAACCGAACTTTAAACATTTAACATGTCACAAGGTGCAATAAGCTAGTGAAATAACAAAAAAAATTTGAGAGGTTGCATTCTATGCAGAAGAAGAAATAATAGTGTCATAGAACATCTCATATCTTGCAGGTGGAAATTCATACTTCCGCCTTTCGAGACTGTAGTTCAGCAGAGCATGCATATTAATTCCACACAAAACGTCCGTCAAAGAAGAAAGTAGATCAGACCATCTTACACAATTACGTCTGTTTACAACTATGTCCATTGTTTTCCTATAATTCATACTCAATATCTTTGTCCACATTAAGAAAAATGTTTATCATGTTTTGACCACAAACTACATATTTTCAAATTATAAGCAACATAAGAATTTCTTTGAACTCCTCTCTCTTTGTGCAATCTCATATAGCATGATAATGTTAAGATGATCTAGCCAGCCAGGAAAATGAGCACATTGTGCTGATTTATTACATCAAGAAGGTGCTTCTCGCAGTCACGATTTCCAATTTCTATGCAAAGCTTAACAAAGTCTGCATAGTTTGATGTCTAAATTTAGTTAGTCGATTCTTTGAGGCGATAAAATGGACAATAGGAGGCGAGCTAGACTCATATTCATGGCTTACATGTAATATATATCTTGTTATTAGGATGGCAATTATATTGTGAAGATTAAGATATTATAAGAGCTTCAACCTTAAGACACAGCCGTAGTCTTACCCGACATTCAAATCTACTGTGTTTGAAGAGTAAATGCGAAACCAAACCATTTTTCTGAAGCTGAAACGTGTGGCATGAACAAGAGATGACCAAACTAAACTTATTCTTTTAGCAATTTACCTTCAATTCAGCAAGGATTTCCGGTGTGCCCCTTCCAGAGGCGCAGATGAGGAACACAAACCCAAACTTCTCCTGGTAACGGATATTCCAGTCCACCAAATCCTACAGTTTGACGAAAGAAAAAGAATTCAATTCTCAAATTAAAAGAATGATCTCTAAAATAAAGGGGGGAAAACATGATCAGCTCCACCTGCAACGTGGTATCAGTGGCAGTAGCCATTGCAGCAGATTGTTCTTCCTTGGACCACCTAATCCGGCCAACAATAAAAAGTTAAAAGGATTCCAGAATAGAAAAAGGAATGAGAGGGATTGGAAGAATAGTGACTGCGAAACGGAGGGAGAGATGGATCCGATCGGCGGGTGAGCCGCGAAGGCCTCGAGCCATCCGGCGACGTCGATCTGAAGAATTAGAAGGTGAGGAAAGGGGTAGGCGAGGGTGATCGAGAGTAGAGAAGAGGGGGGCAAAGGTGCGACCTTGTTGAACCAGATCCCGCGGGCGGACTCGATCGCGTGGTTGAGGTCGGAAAACGGCGAGGCGGAGGCGAGCTCCTTGGCGAAACGCTTGCTGCCGGAGCACCGTAGCACATCCTCCTCCGTCCACGAAAAAGACGCCATCTTTCCGGCGTTCCTACTCGGCTCCGTCGATCCTCTCCCTCTCCCACCCGCTCACTCTCTACGACCTTTACCAACGATCATAGTGGGCTATTGGGCCTTTCTGACCCGGCCTATTGCGGTCGCTAGAATAGTTTGGTTAGATCGAACAAATCGATTTCGATATTTAAAATTTTCGTTAAAAAAAAAATAAAATCATCTACATTTCGATATTTAAAATTTATTATTCGGTTAAATCGAAATAAAAAATCATACGGTAAAATAAATTCGAGGCTGGTCGATACATTTCGTTCCAAAGTCCCAAACGCAACTCGTTTCGATCCGACCGAAACCATGCGCCTCTCGTGCGAACCAGGAGATTCTCTTCCGCCTCATCCATCCGCAATACGAAAGATTCTCCTCCACCAACCCCTCGCCTATACACTAGTTATATAAACATCGATACCACACATGAATTGCCGCCGCCGTCGCTGATTCAGAACAAGGGGCTTTTTTTTCCTCTTCCGGCAAGGTAAATCTCTCGTATCTCCTCCTCTTTTCCTGTTTTTGTGTAGATGCGCGCTCCTAATTCTCGCAAAGCCTGGTTTTCTTTCCCCTTAAACAAATACATTGTGGATCCCGGACGCAGGCGATTTTAGGTTGCTTGAGCAAAGGTTTCCCCTTGATCTTCTGGTCCTGTCTTTCCTCTCTATCTAGAAAGGCCTTACCTTTTCTTTTGTTTGGATGAATGTTTTTGAATGTTTTTTTTCCTTTTCCTTTTGGGAATGATGATTTATAAGAAATTTTGACTGAAAATTTTGCGCCTGAGTATGGGAGACATGGGCGAGTTGAACAGTTTTAAATTGATGGATGACAATGGGGATCTGAAATTCAAATGATTAATTGTATGGTAATGGAGGCGCATTTCGAAAATGTGGAAATTGTTTCTCATGTGGACACTTTCATAGACCTACAAGTATCTGATTTTTGTGCAAGCGTCACTGTGCACAAGATCCAGGATAGTAGTCTAGGTGTTTCTTCATTTCTCTAGATTCATTCTTGTGGATTTTTTCAGTCTGGATTCCACTATATTACCTATTTTCAGAAACAATAGGATTAATATCATGCTTTCGAAGATGTACCAGTTCACAATATTTGCAACTCCTCTTTCATGCTTCTAATTATTCTGAATGTGCCTTCTGTTTCACTTGACATTGTCTTGGTTAACTGAGGTTGGTGATGTTTGACTCTTGTTTTATATTCAACAAAACAACATAATCAGGTGATTAATCATTGATGACAAATTTATTCTTTCTCCGATGGTTAGATTTCTCCAAGCTGGCTAGTTTATGAGTAGCATGTATTTGATTTCAGGAAACTGAAAATTCAGTAAAAGGTGACTGTTTCATCAGGCAGTGAGATTGTTATGTTCATTAGCATGTTGTTTATTAGCTCGAGTTTGTAAACGTTGTTATAATGTCATAGTCATTCAGGTTCCTGGTCTTTGAATGTTGTAGATGTCAGATGTAGCCAAGGACCTCACTGCTGGAACTGTTGGAGGAGCTGCGCAGCTAATCGTTGGCCATCCTTTTGACACCATCAAGGTTAAGCTCCAAAGCCAGCCAACGCCACTCCCTGGCCAACTCCCCAAATATTCCGGTGCCATGGATGCAGTCAGGCAAACATTAGCTGCTGAAGGGCCAAGAGGGCTATATAAAGGGATGGGTGCTCCACTTGCAACTGTTGCAGCATTTAATGCTGTTTTGTTTACTGTGAGGGGGCAAATGGAGGCATTATTGAGGTCGCAACCTGGTGCTCCCCTAACGGTGAATCAGCAAGTAATAGCTGGTGCCGGTGCTGGCGTAGCAGTTTCCTTTTTAGCATGTCCTACAGAATTGATCAAGTGCAGGTTAGTGGTTATTAGTCTTTATTTCTTTGTCTCTAAATGCATGTTTTCTGCCTGTTAAGTTTCTAGTAGCCAGTAAAAGCAGTACTGTAAATATGTTCTAAATGATAAATAAGTTCATGTGGCTCCTGTTTATATGCATCTTTTTTCCATATTGCTCCTCTAATTTGGTGTATTGGTGTTATCTGCAATGTAAAACTATCAATCTTGCCATGTCTATAACATCATTAGTGTGGTGGTTATTCCTTGTTCAAAATCTTAAAACTTTTTCTTGTCCATAACAACCTCTGAAATTAATGCCATGGATAAGTCTGTTCATTTCTTTTGGTCACCTTGTTCCCAGCTTGTAAATTGGCTATTATATCAAACTACCATGCAATTTTCCTCACTCGATATTATCAGATATTATGTTTATATATAAACCGTAGAGGTTAACCTAGTCCAACTGCTGTTCAATTCAGTGGAAGGCCATTTCAAGTAGAAAAAAAATGCCTTCCAGTGTCAACATGGAATTTTATAATGAGGAAGATCCAATGGGATCAACCTAATTGGTTCTTACCAATAACTGGCGCATTTGATGACCAAGCCCATTAGGCATTTTGTTATCATTCACAATACACCAATCAATTAAAAGAGGCACGTCTATCTGTAAATGGGATCATTGTCATACCTCATTATGTCAAGGCTTCGTGTTTCATGCAATGCATATATACATACAACATTCAGAGTGCCGGTGACCGACTGTTAGTATCCATAGATGAAGAGTCCACTGGTGACCGACTGTTAGAATCCATAGACGAAGAGTCCAAATATTAGAAGTTTTATGTGCTCTATTGGCTTTACCACAATAACAGAAACTTAAAATTGGCTCTACATCAGACTTTCGGTTCTCCTTTCTGTTTGGTCCTTGCGTTTCTATGACATACTAAATCAGCCTCTCCTTAAATGATGTGTTAATTTATCTTGTAGGTTTTCTTCTAATATTTTAATATAAGAAAGGGAAATGCACTCAGGTCGAGCTCAATTGTTGATGATGTGCCTAAATTTTATCAAATTAGACATGAGGGACACTTGTGTACACATTCATGTCAGAAGCTTGTATTAGAGTCTGAGTAACATAGATGAAATCAGTCTCCACAGATAATCTACGATTATAGGTTGAGTCTCATATCTGAGACCACTTGAAGCAAAAGAAGATTGGTCGTCGACCCAGAAACATCGTGTTCTATGAACGTCTACTCGTTTGAGTTTGCAAATGGTTACTAAATTTCCTGCAGCAGTCTTCTGTTTCTTGATTTTGATGACACTCTGAAACAGGTTGCAAGCTCAGAGTGCTTTAGCAGACTCAGCTGCAGCAAAGTATGGAGGGCCAATTGATGTCGCAAAGCATGTTGTTCGCGAAGCCGGCGTCAGAGGCCTGTTCAAAGGCTTGGTTCCAACCATGGCACGGGAAGTTCCCGGAAATGCAGCCATGTTCGGTGTCTACGAAGCCCTCAAGCAGTACTTCGCAGGCAGTCAAGACACTTCAGGACTGGGAAGAGGTTCCTTGATTGTCGCCGGAGGTCTAGCCGGTGCATCCTTCTGGCTATCAGTCTACCCAACCGACGTCGTCAAGAGTGTGATTCAGGTCGACGACTACAAGAAGCCAAAATACACTGGCTCGATCGACGCCTTCAGGAAAACTCTGGCTTCCGAGGGAGTCAAGGGGCTATACAAAGGTTTCGGACCGGCCATGGCTCGCAGTGTTCCTGCTAACGCAGCATGCTTCCTCGCATACGAATTAACCAGATCCAGCCTCGGATAATCACTTCAACAAGTACCTCTCGATCCTTCATTCAACTCGAAATATTGTTATTTGCTTCTTCATTGAAGAATTCTCTTCTGAAATCTTGTTATTGTTGCAAAATGGTTATTATGCTCTCTAACTGTTTACTTATTCTCTCTAATCACTTACATCATTGCCTAATCAGATAATCAATTGTCAAGCAGAATGAAACTAAAACTGTTAAAGAAGCAGAAAAGAATCGTTTACTTTCTCTGCTTGGTTAGCACAATTACTTAATTTAATTTATTTGTTTATGCATTAAAGTTAAGCATACTGTATATTAAATTCTTTTTGCTGTCTGTGTTTATTATATTGCCAAGTTGCCAACTTGATCAAGGTCATTCTCACTGACCAATGGCATTTAGGAATACAGCTGCCTGCCTGCCCTTTTTAATTATTATTTATTTATTATTATTGTTTTTTTTATATAAATGTGGTCACAAAGGGCCACTATGTGCCTTGAGAAGATAACATATTTTAGTGGGCAACAAATTAAAATATTTGAGAAAATTTTCATTAAGCTCCTCCTTCCCATTTTATTTTATTTTTCCCATTTTATCCTCTAATATTTTTATTTAAAACTCCAAGATGTTTTGATAATTTTTTCTTGGTGAAATTTGTAATTTTATCATGTCACATGCAAAGCATATACCTACTCTAGTAGCTAGGAGTGTATAAAGTATTAGGAGTAAAAAAAATTCCTTAAATATTTTATACTGGATAATGCTAGAAGAACAATTTCAGATTTCACTTTAGATCCTTAAAACTTCAGAAATTTATAAAAATATATATATTTCAGTTAGGTAACATTGTTTATTTTGATTTTTTTTATTTAATAAATTTAACTTATTTAATTGTGGACCATCTCCAAGGCTACTCCAAAGAATATTCAAAGGCACAAAAAGATTTTTTTTCTCACTTTTTAAAATTAAAATAATTTGTTTCACATATTTAAAAATTTGCTAGAGATTTGGTGACATGATGTATATTCTAAAACATCAATAGTTTTTAAAATAATAATATTAATAATAATAAAAATAAAGATATGAAATAATGGATGGCCTTGCAAGTCTTCTATGTGTATATTTTAAACATCATTAGTTTTTGGTCCCTTTTCTATTTTTCTCCCAATAATTTGCTAGTTTTCAATTTGCCCGTGAAGCATTGCTAGTATTTGAATCAGTTTAATGGACTAAAGTGAAAAGTTTGTGAAAAAAATAAAAGTACATGAAGTGAGAGATGTACTAAAATTAAAGCTTAAAACAATGTTTGAAATTACAATTTAAACATAAGAAATAAATGGTTGGCACTGATATTAAAGTAATATTTCATTAATATTTTTACATATAATCCAAGTTGCATCCTTATTTAAGATGCTTAAATGAACTTAAACAAATGTTGATACAATATTAAAGAGAAATACAAACTCATTTATGGCAAGAGATTATGAAAGTCCAACTCCTAATTAAGAGATTGAGATTCATCAGCAATTCCTAATTCACAAAATGCATAATAATAATAATAAAAATAAAAAACTATGAACAAAGAGATCATTTGGAGAAAAAAGATTTCTCTTTTTTGATTCAAAGTTTGAAAAGGAAACAAAGAAGAGAGAGAGAGAGAGGGGAGAATTATTGAAACGTCCCAGTTTGATGCAGAATATGAACAGCAGAGAGGTTTTCTGCGATTGCAGCAAAATAGAAGGATGTTTCTGTAATTTTCCCGTAGAAAATACCCTATTTCGCTGCCTCAGCTCCGCCGCCGCTCCTCTGCGGCGGCCGCGGCCGCCGATACGGAGGCGAGTTTCTGGAGGTTGAGGCGCACGACGGTGTCGGCGAAGAGCCGGGTGTCTTCCTCCGTGTTGCCTTCGGGCACGTCGACGATGTAGGACTCCAGCACGACCGCACGGATCTGGCCCCCTCCGCCGCGGAGCTCGTCGACGGTGGTGACCGATCGGTAGTTCCGGAGGCGGTGCTCTCCGCCGACGATGGTGAATCCCGACACGCGCCGGTCCTCGTCGAGGACGTCGAGCCGCTCGGTGCTGGTGCTCGCGGGCAGCCCGGAGATGACGCTCACCTCGCGGAGGCACCCCGGCCGGATTTCCTCCCCCGCCCCGCCACTGATGGCGCAGCTGCGGATGAAGTGCTTGTAGACTTGCGGGCTGTCGAATCGCCGGACCACCGACCAGACCGCCGCGGCGGGGGCGCGGATGCGCTGGGCCAGCAGCGAGGAGCACTGCCCAGGGCCCACGCGGTACCGGTGGTGGGAATCGATCCTGGGACGTAGATCCGCGTACTCCTCCGCCGTGAGGCCCGCCGGTACGTCCTCCGCCGTTGCCTCCGGCGATCGGGATGGCTCCCCGCAACTCGCCATGTTGTTTAATTTCCGGTCCACTTTCACGCTTAATTTCTTTCTCAACTCTCGATCGAGTTTATATACACACAGTCCGCATAAAAGGCAGAATTAACCAGTAAAAAAATTATATTTATTAATATTCAGATATGATTTTTTTAAAGATATATTAAGTTATTAAGCAAGGGTTAGTGGTAATCTTGAGTTCAGATCCTTTCTTCCAATGATCATGTGTCTACGGATCCCGTCCTCTCGGTCTAGTGGCTGATGCATGAAATATTACCATAATGAGATCTGGGGTTCAAATCTCAGCAAAATCGAGATAAATGTCTCTCTTATGTACTAGTCACTATTCCAAAGGCTAGTATCTTGGGTAGTAGCCGTCCGTGATTTACCTCATCCGTGTTGGCCCTGGGACGGGTTGGCGGGAACGCTGGGGGCAAGCGTATTCGCCTTTTGCCACCACAAATACGGAGGGAGGTAAATATAAATATACAGGCGTTAGACGTATGATGGAGTAAATTTGAAGTCGTCAGTTCTTGAGAATTAATTAACTCCTAGTCATCACGCCATTATGCGCCCACGTTGCACTCTGAGGACATTATTTTTTTATATAAAAAATATGTACTATTATGATTTTCTTTAGTTCTACATCTTATGATGGGTAATACTACAAACGAAGAAGCTTTTATAAATACCATAGGTTGACGACGTTAAAAAATATATATTTCTCGACCTTTTTACTAATATCAAGTGTATTATATATTTTTATCAGTTTAATATATAATATAAAAAATTAAATTAATTTATTATAATTTACCATCTAAATATTTATTTAAGTGTATTCGTATATTATATTACTCATTACAAATTAAATCTTTGATTTGAGGTCTAACTTGACATGATGGCTTAATGTTGCTTGGTGTCTTATCTTTGTTGGTAATCATGTTAAT
>JBBMJZ010000104.1:11063062-11076803 GCA_037833815.1 Zingiber zerumbet | reverse complement strand
TGCCACGGTTATGGCATATTCCTTGGAACTTCTTGGCCCTCCCCTGGCTCTGTCCTTTGCTAGGATACTTTCTTTTTCTGCTAATGTTTGGTTTCAGCAGATTTGCCTTTGCAAATATAGGCATTTTTATTGATTCTGATTGCTTGCGATTGTCTTTTTCAATCCGCAATCTTACAATCAGATCCTCAAGTCTTATCTCTTTTCGCTTGTACTTTAGATAATTTTTGAATTCCCTCCACGAAAGTGGAAGTTTTTCGATTATTGCGACAACTTGAAAGGAATCATTCATTGTCATGCCCTTGGCATGCAAATTATGTAGGATCAACTGCAACTCTTAGACTTGAGTTGTCACAGCTTTAGAATCAATCATCTTGAAATCTAAGAATTTGTCGACGAAAAAATTTTCAATCCAGCATCTTCTATTTTGCACTTCCTTTCAAGAGATTCTCATAACTCCTTTACAGTTGTCATTGGAATATACATGTTATATAACGTGTTATCCAAGTCATTGAGGATATAGTTTTGACATAAGAAGTCATTATGTCCCCAAGCATCATATGTCGCCCTCTTAACTTTTTCAGTCTTGTCTTGAGATATAGAGGGGGCATCTTTACGTAAGAACCTCGCAAGGTTCAACGTGGTTAGATAAAACAGCATCTTTTGTTGCCACCTCTTAAAATTCGTACATGTAAACTTCTCTGGCTTCTAGCCATGCCTCGGTGGAACAGAAGCCATCCAGAAGCCGTCGATGATGAATCCATTAAGATTGTATAGAAGAATTCATCTTAAAATTGTTGGAATCTTTTGATAATGGTGCAATCTTTCTGCGGGCAAAATGACGTTATACCACCATTTTGGCGAAATCAAGGCTAGAGATAGACTCTATCTTTTTAAAACGAATTTGCCCCGCACACGCTGCTTATAGAATACGACAATTGTCTCCTAAGATACAACAACTTTATTTTGCGATAGCAGCACTACAAATCGCAAAACCTCCGAACCGAAAAAGCTTCTTGAACTCTCCAATGCAAGTATGGAATGCAATGCTTGCTTTGCTTGGAAGTAATTGAGTGAGTGAAATGAGGATGTGATGAACCTTATTTATACTAAATGAAGGGGTATAGAAATCTCTTGGTTCAATTAGATCTCATCCATCCATTTTGAATTGGATGATATAGATCACATCTTTTCCTAAGAGACACACTGTCTCTTCAATAGATGTCACCCTTTAGAAATCAATGAATGAGATTTAACCATCTAAAGGGCACTTAAACTTTTCAAGTTAAATGTCAATCTTGATCCAACGATCAAGATTTAATTTCTCATTTACATTAAATTTCCAACAAAGTATTCAAGGTTCGTTGATGATATCTTCCTAAACCAACATATTTCTTGGTTTCACCAAAACATGGGGAAGACTCTTCAGGTAACATATGGCAACCGTTCTTAAAAACATGCATCTGAATGCTCGATTTCGAATTAAATTAGCTATCATATCAAAGAATAAAAACACTTGCAGGTTCTGCAGTCCTGTAACTATAGTTGCTGTAGTATGTGTTGTGGGACTTGGGCTGTTTGAGAGAGGCTTCCCTCAGGTCTGATCTTTTATTAATCAAATCCTTCAACAAAAGAGATTTTACTTGATAATAATGCATCCATCTGTTCAGATAGGAAAATGTGTGGTAATTGGATTACCAGCATTGTTATTGCTAATGTTGCTAATTATAGCACAACAGGTAAAGAATTCCAAGATATGAGACAGTTGATAGAAATTATGTTCAAGCACATATTTTTGATTTATTGTGCAGTACGTAAAACACAATCATTTAAGCACATACTTTGTGCTGGAGAGGTTCTCCATAATCTTTTGTGTCAAGGTTGCATGGGCTTTTGCTGCTATGCTTACGGCTGCCGGCGCATACAGCAATGTCCCCGAGAAGACTGAAGTTCATTGTCGAACAGATAGATCATACCTCATATCCTCTGCTCCATGGTAAATCTCCATACAAAATTGTGCCCATTATGCAGCTGCTCGTTTAGCCAGCGTGACGCCAGCCTCCTGCTCAGTTGAAGTGTTGGCTTTCTTCGCCTCAATTCCATTACCAATAAACTCTTATGTACATCAACCATCGTAGCAACTTGAAACACAATTTTTCATCAGGAAAACTTGGGGCTTTCTTCGCCTCAATTCCATTACCAATATTTGCCGCAATATACTTTGTCCTCTTTGGATTTGTTGGTGAGTAATGAACAAAAAAACTCAAGTCATGCCCCCCTTCTTCCTAATTTTCTTCAGTATCCTACTAATAACCATCTTTTTTCGATGTTATAGCTGCTGTAGGTATCTCCTTGAGGAATCTGCATGTCGGTTCCTCAGTACTTCAATGAATTCACAGCTTCAGCAGGCCATGGACCTGCTTAAACAGATGCCGGCCGGATGGGCAAGTTGTTGCAATGTTCATTCGTCGGTAGCAAAGGACACCATTTCCTAATCCAGGTATGAAGTGAATGAGAATTGATTTGTTGTTGATTTGCAGTTCAATGACATACTGAATTCAATCTTCTCATGGCTCCAACAGTAGGATCAAAGGTAGCTATCGTTCTAGACAACACACAGGACGCAAAGATTTCTTACTCAGACAGGGGTTTCTCATGGTTGAAACCCTTCGACAGGCATGATGCCAGAAATGAGGAATGCTACAGCTTCCCTATTAAGTTGCATGAATGGATACCGACGCGATTCCTTGATATATTAACCTTATGCCAATAAGCCTCGGTATTACTTGTTTTGATGCATGTCTGAAATGCTTCATAGTTTAGTTTTCTGAAGCCCTAATTTGAGTATCCATAAAGTTTGTGACAGTGTACAGCCTTTAGAGGCAGTGTTTGTTCATTCTAGCAACTTGCCCTCTAACATCTTCTCCAGATTTGTTATTCTTGTTTGCTCTCCTAATAATAAATCAGTTATTGCATTTATTGAGCATGGTTACGCACAATAGCTAATGGTCAACCCTAAGCATAAAACATTTTAATATAATGACACTGAGTTCAGAAGTCCAAATTACCCAAGTGACATTAAATGGAAATCACTAGATGCATGGTGAAGTGTTAGTTAAGAAATTTAAGCTTGAATTACGAGATTGATGCATACCTTAATAATCACATGTCGTGGATTGTAAGTAGACTGTCGACATAGATAATGTAAAATTTGATATCACCAAGGGTAAATCACGTGCATGAGTAATAAGTTTTGCTTAGAACTTTGGTTGAGTTTGACCAGCTCCAAATCAAGTTTGATTTGAGTAGGATGGTCCAGCTTAGGTATAAGTCATAATCAAATTTAATTTTGGGCCAAACGAGCGTTTCATTTGATTTGATTTTGATTCTTACATTCTACCTATGCTATAGTGGTAAGGACATTCAGTTATCTCCTAAGTATCTACAGTTCAATTCCTAACTACATCATATTTGTAGGAATTTTTCTTCCAAACGAAACTTACAACTAAGGAATGTTGTACTTTTAAGTCACACACTGCCCTAATTAATTGTTTTTTTGGTACGTTAATATGGACTGTGTAATAATAGAGTTCGTACTTCTCTAGTTGCTTCTTTCTCTATTATTGCATTATTTACGCATTTTGGGCTGATCTATTTTGATATTCTAATTATTAGGTCTAAACCCAGAGGTTAAGGCACTTTGATTAGGTCAATTCTATGGCATGCCTTAATTTCGTAGTTCTTGACGTTACAATGAAGTTAATTAAAGCTCTTGACTTTTTGGAATGATATACCAATATAATCCTTCTCCTTCTATCTATACCACAAGTCACGTAACAGTTTCCTAACACCATTACTCTTGAGATGTATGATGAGAAAGTGTAATCCCATGTCAGAGTAGTGCAGATTCACAGATTTCGGATCACATATTCCCAGTCCTGAGCTCATCTTTGTTTGTTTCTAGGGTTGGGTGAGAGTGCAGTTTGTCCTTCTCACCTTTAATTTATTTCAGTGCACAAGTCCACCAAGGCTCCTCCAGTCCTCTTTAAGAAGAAATTATATTAAAAGACTACATGTAATCCTAAAGAATAATCAAATTTGAACTAGCGAACGCAGAACATTCTGCAAGCAATAAATTCTATCTATGATCTATTCATAATAGATATTCACCTCAAGCTAGCATTTATGTGTGTGAAACAAAAAAATTGAAAGCTAGTAATAAATAATGAAACAGAAGAATCAGAAGGTGACATAACCAGAGTGTGCCAAAACAAGGCTGAGAGTCAGGACGAGTGCAAAATGGCTATTGTATGAGGCAGCAAAAAGAAGCAGGTGAGCTCACGGCAGAGAGAATATTAATGAGCGGGGACTGCCACAACCGCATCACAATCCCTGCAGCCTCGTCATTCCTTTTGCTCGTTCTCTCTCTTTTACTGAAAGACCTTTTTTTCTCTCTGCTGCTGGTCGCTTGTCAGTTGTCTGCTTCGGCGATCCTTAATGCTGTGCCACCAAATCAACGAGGGCGAAGAATTGAAGTGGTCCTGTCCTGTAGCCATGCGTCGTAGTAAGTGCACCATTGGGAGGGAGGCGCTCATAATATGCCTGAGTTTTTCTTTGGGGTTAACAAAATCAAAACGAGGGTAAAACAAATAAGAAGAAACTTTTTCTGTCAATTTCAAGACTCACCGATAAGGAAAAAGAGGAGAGTTGGTACACTTGTGTAAAAAGCTTATCGTGCTACACTCAACTACTGTTCATTCGAGAAAGAACTCGGTTCGAGGGGCAAGGTAAAATTGGTTGATGTACATACCTTTCAAGATGTCGATCTCTGGTTATTGGGAATAGTTCAAGACAAGAAGATTTTTCGGGGTCGCTAGCTAACTCACAATCTATCTTTCTTATTTCTTGCACGGACGTTCAAGACGAACGGACGTTCAAGACGAACGGACGCTGCCACTCCTCCTATCTTCGCTCGTCGTCTGCTGCTGCGGCTGCGGCTGCGGCTGCTGCTCGGTGTAGTACTGCTGTTGCACAAAATCACTTTGGAATTCTTGCGCCGGAAGAAACGCCATTAACGAGCCACCACCCATATGCTCAAATCCCCTCCGACCGTTAAATCTCGCGAGTTCCTGTTGCTGGTCGTACCTCGTCATCATATCTGCTACCACGGCCATGCCAATTTGTTGCGCCTCCATCGACTCGGGCGGCGGCGGCGGCGGCGGCTGCGGGGGAGGGTCATGTATAAAATTTTGGGCGTGGTGGTGTGCGGCCGCCGCATCCTGCGCCGCGAGACCAAGACCCATCCCGACGCCCATCACAGGGACGCCATATGGAGAGTCGGAGCCGGGGGGGCCGTGGGCGAAGAACGGGCTAAGGGTGGCTGGGCCAAGGGTGGCTGGGCCAATGTAGGTGGAGAGCTCCTTCTTGGCTTCGTAGAGCTCGAGTTGGACATGCTTGAGCTTTTGCTGGAGGTACGAGATGTAGGCGACGCAACCATAGATGGGGTCGTGCAGCCTCGCCTGCGCCTCATACGCCAGCGAATTGGCGGCGTGCTCCCTCTGTGGCGGGGGCAGGTCGCTGAGGATCTTTCCGACGTTGCTCGCCCCGAAAACCTTGTGCACGCACGCGAACTTCCCTGGCTGATCCGGGGGGAAGTACGGCGCGAAGACGCACCCCGGCGTGCACTTCCGCCGCAGGCATTTGCACGCGGCGCAAGGGGAGTGGGTTGACATCGCCGGCGATGATTAATTCTTGAAAAAAAAAATTGCAAAAAAGCATTTGAATCACACACGGATCAACCAGGACACGCTCGCTAGGGTTAATCAAAAGCATCAACGGATATTCGAGATATTAGATCGTACCTTTTTCAAATCTCTTAGTTCAAAACAGGCTCAACCGCATCGGATCAAGACACGACCGAAGATAAGAAATCATTTCTCACATTTGAGATCGAATTGAAGCCCTCCCTTACCAGACACAAACTCGATTAGAAAGAGGAAATGAGATTTGATGTGCGGCCGTGTAGCAGAGGAGATCGAGAGACCGGCCGATCAGAGGCGACGCCGTGAGCGAAAAAAGGGGAGGAAGTCGGAGTGAGAGGAAGGGGGAACGGAATGAACACCGCTGGAGAGAGAGAGAGAGACGGATGGATTTGCGCCTCGTTTTCAGATCCGAATACGAGTCCTGGCGAAGACGAATAGCCTTAAAATAAGCAAAAAATCACGGTGATAAAAACTTTGCCTTATTTCTAAACGAACCGCGTTCAGTGATTTGTACACGTCGGAATAGCGAACCGGTCAAACAAAAATCTTGATTGTAATTAATTTCTACCTTAAACACCGTCTTAGCTCCATTAAACACCCCTCCTCCGTCAATTGCTTCATGCCCACCGCACCACGTTCTCTGGCGTACGTCGCCAGCATACAAATTTGTAATTTTTTTTTCATTATATATTTTTATCTAGTAATTAATTAAGTTTTATAATAACGTTTCCATTAATTGTTAGATCTTCTCACACGGCCGTCGTCGTCGTCGTCTCTTGCATTCCTTTTGGTGCCTTGCATCGATAGCACAGCTTCCTGCTTGCGAAGTTGTGCTGGTTGCAGCCCGACCTGCGCATACATATATGTGTTTGATCATCTGATTAATTAATATTATATCGTTCATCTTCTTGTGCGACCTAATTAATTAAGCTAATTAAACTCCATGCACCTGGTGCACAGCCAATCCCCAGGCTTCCACCCGCTGCCTGGTCCCTGTTCCGCACCTCCCGAGCCATGCACGACGTCGTTGCAGCCGTCGTAGATGTTGACAACAGAGCAGTTGCTGGGCGCACCGCAGAAGTGGCAGCTCGATCGATTCGCGAAGTTATGACCGCCGCAGAGGCAATACCAGTCGCCGGGCAGGAAGTTGGACCCGGCGTCGGTCGATTTCACGGCGCCGCATTGCTGGCAGGAGTCGCGCCAGCTGAAGTTGTGGTGGCGGCATGATCCGCAGCTCCAGTCCCCTGGCCGCCGCCGGCTGCTCATCAATGGAGATGAAGAGTCGGATGGTGCTCTACTTCTCTTGCTCTTGTTAACAATTGCCTGACTTCCCCTGGCTTTTATACTTCCGTCCATGGGCATCAATCAACATAATTGAGAATAAAATTTACCCGTGCAATTGTTGATTTCATTCCAGGGTACTGTCCCTTCGTTCTCTCATAATTTAAGAATCAGGCATCGTCATTGTCTCAACTTTGCAGGATTCTTATATTCGACCTAAACCTTGTTTAAAAGGAAAGTCTCAATTATTAAGCACTTCTTTAGTGGCCTCCCCTGTTAATGAACCATGTCACGTAAGTTTACAACTCTGCAGTGTAAGAATCAGTTCACATGGCCATGAAGACAATATCTTTCAGTTATCGCCTTTAGCACCCCCTTTAACAATAATTGAAAAGGGGCATCCAACTGTTTGCGTAGGTTCACTTCGCTTAAGGTAACGTTCACTAATATGTGCAAATAGATAGAAAGAGCTGAGTCAATATGATATGCACGTATGATAAACTAGACAGGATGGGCAAGGTCGATATAAAATGGTAAACGCAAATCAATAGAAAAATCAACAAACAAAACAAATAATACAAGCAGAGTTAACAGCGTCGTCGCCTTCTGGTTTACACTACGACATTAGGATATTTGCATTCCACGAGCAAGATGTCAAAGAAAGTTGTGTCAAAAACTGGCTGTAGAGTAGAACAGTATGTCGAGCAATCCCATGTTGCATGTCACTGAACATGGGCACGCTTGGGCCTCCACTCCGTCCGCGCCCTCAAAATCTCTGCCCCACTCTCTAACCGTAGAAGATGCTGACAATCGAACCCAGTCTCCAGCGATCCATGGTCACCGCTGTCGCTGGAGATGGCTGCCAGCGATTGCAGCACGCTGTCCTTCCCGCACTCCCTCCTATACTCCATCGTTATGCCTGCAAGCTCATGGCTCTCCAGGATTGAAATTGGCGCGCTCTGCACATGAACACAAACACACACAAAAGAAACGGCATTTTTTATTAATCCATCCTTTGCAAATGATTAGCAGGCCCACCACAAAGTGACGTTATTAGATACAACCGGATAGTACTCCTAGAAAATTTAACATAATTCAATAATTGATTTTTTTTAAGTTTGATACAGTGAGATTGGGAGAAAAGAGAGGAAACATGTGATGCAGCAGTGGTACTCAATGGACCAACGCCGTGTGCTGTCAAACAGATAGGATTGAGATGTTTCATCAACTTTTGAGAGTTGTGAAGATTCTCCTAGGTGTCAGTAAAGTTAAATCAACAAGAATTGACACTCGGTTGTTTGAGAATTTGTGTGCCAGTGAGATTTAATATCAGATGGATGATTTTTTCCGAGTAGATGAAGTCTGACTGTATACAATGGCTCTGTAAAAGTGTAAGGCATTGATGACTACAAGGGAAAGATGAAGCTAGATAGGCAGCTCATTGCTTTTCTAAACCTTTTTGTGCTCTCCTCTTTTGGCTCGTGCAATCTACTCTCATCTTAAAGAGATACAGGTTTGTACATTCAACAACAGTGTGCTAGGTGGCAGTTCGAACAATTTCAGTCTTTAAAGTAAACTTTATGAAGTGGAAATAATTTCTTAGTATACATCTAGGAATAGACTTGGTAAGACACTAGTGATAAGTACTAAATAGGATAATCTCAACCACAATGTCATATACTCCATCAGTAAGCATGAACATCGAAAACAGATTCATTATAATCTACTGAAAACATTTGAAAAAAAAAACAATATAATTGTGGTGTCTTCAAAATACGAATTAATATTTCCAATAAATAATTGTATCATAAAACAAATTACCTCAAGGATCCAACCAATGTATTTAACATTGTTAACATGTTGATTGACATCCAAATCACCCCATCGAGGCTGCATTCGACAACAACACAAAATATTTACAGCACATTCGGGGACTGTTTAAACATTTGAGAGTTAAGATGCATATCACAGACTTACATTTAGCCCAGTTCGAACATAATCTGCATTATCATCTTCAATCTTTGAAAGTTTTCTGCCATCATCATCTATTATAGGATCATGGTCCATAAAATAGGATCCTATTTCTGCACGGACTTCATCTGGAATTTTTGACAATCGCCTAGTCTGTTTGTTGATCATTACCCACACACTGCATGTGAAGGTCAAAAGGAAACCACATTAACCAACATCAAATTTCCAAAAAAGAAATTGCAAGTCACTGAAATAGCAAAAAATTGCTGTGAAGAAAAAAAATTGTCATAATGTACAGTATACACACTAACACACAGAAACCAACCTAGTCGCTCTCAGAACAGTTTGGCCAGTTCGATAGTCACGAACATGCCAATCACGGCGCATACCATTTTTCCCAGATGGAGCCACCCATGTATCTACTTGAACAACATCTTCCCTGAAAATAGATAAAAGAACACAAAATTTAGAAACAATGCATATTAAACTTGTTACACAAAGTACATAATAAATCAATTTCCTCCATAAGCAATTAGAAATCTTATTTTTGAGGCATAGGCAACTGGGAGTATATCACAGAAGTACAAGATTTATCTACTTGAGCAAAGCAATAAACTTTAACAGGAGAATTTTGAAAAAAAAAAATACAAAAAGTGAAGCAGCTTGATCAGAAAAATTAAAAAGTTTCCAATCCAAAATAAACAATAAATGAAAAAAAAATGTTTGAGTAAAACATGATAATAGAATCAAGCAAATAGCTTCACTAAAAGGGCAAGTTCTACCAAGAACAATGGTACTAGAGTTTGAACCAAAAAACAAAACTTAATATAGGCACAAAGACACTATTGAAGCAAAGTCACGACAAGTATGGCCACAACCAATTTTAGTTTGAATTTCTGTAATGAATTCAATGTATGAAGAATTGACGTGTGTGACAATAACTTAAACGACAAATCTACTATGCAGGAAAAAACAACCATTGCAAAACAAACAATGGAGGACAAAAGGAAATTTCTCTCATTAACTTAGGAAACACCACGACCGTTTTTGTAATGAGAAAAAGGAAAACAACAACAACAAGATTTGACATGAAAAGATAATATACCATGAAGGATATTGTTCTACAAGGACCTGCATCTTGGTAACAACCCAAATCAAATTTCTCTTAGTCATTTCAGGGGTTGAACCAAAGCCAGCACCCATTAACCCCGCACTTCTTACATGGTTCAGAGCAGTTTCCTGCAGAGTATGTATACCAAATGCTAAAATTGGAATAATGAAAGCTAAAACGAAAGTGAATCAAGCAATCATTCACCACCAAACCAAACCAAACCTGCAGATGGTTCATCAAGGTCTCTATAGAAGCTGTTCGATCTGCCCCTATTTCATATGACCGAATGGAGAAATTCTGTCTGAACACCATGCCATCCTGCATGATCTTCCCGAGGCCAAATGCATCAGCAAGCATGTCAGGCCGCTTGGGCTTCCAGTCAACAAGTGTAAATTGTTTCTCTGCAGCCAAAAAGATAGTAGTTACGGCAGCAAAAAGAAAACTCCAGTCTGGCAACTGGTTGTAGAATGTCCTTGGAGCTGAGGGTGCTTCTTCGTTGATCTGGGATTCAACTTTCAGGCTGACTTTTGTCCCATTGACCTTAGGAGGTGCTTGGGCATGGGCCTTAACCTGCATAGCTCTAGATGACGAGGCAGGCTTGGCTACAATGCCTCGGACGCTCAAACTTTCAGGAGATTCATTAATGGACCTTGATGCTTTACATGACGCCATAGACGAGGACGAGGGGGCTGGAAAGAAAGCAGAAGCAGCCACAGACGCAACCATGATGAAAGCTAAAAGTTGAAGCACTTCTCCTGCTTAACCCAAACTGAAGAACAGACCTGGGAAACCAATTATAAGATATTAGTAAAGAATTTCATCGACATCTCATAAAGCTTAAATTTTTAGAACAAAACGATAAGAACAAACGGTACTTAATCAACTAAATCTAAATGACAACTTTTTTCCTCTCGAAAACGAATGGAAAGCTTGTGGTCAGTATAATCAGCATTGGCTAAATAATTCAATCGACAACTCGGTGGAAAACAGCAAAATAATAATAATAACGAGCAAAAGAAACCGCAACAAATACGACAAAAATAAGTACTTCAAGAAAGAGATGCACCTCTACGTCTGTAGATTTCAATAGCTCAACACAGGCAAAGAAAAAAGAGGCTAAAGAACCTTCCCCGAAAAAAGAAAAAGTAAGTTAGGTAGGAAAGACAATTTCCTTTTCCAACTCATGGAAAAAAAAAGGCAAGAGTCATCCCAAACTCAAACCTAGATCCCTCGATTCCGGTTAAAAATCAAACAAAATCGAAAATCCGTGGCCCGGAGCCACACTTTGCAGATTGATTGCGTGAGGAGGAAGAATCTAACAGAGAACGGAATGCCGTGAAAAGTAAAACAACAAAACGGAAGAAAAACATATTCGCTCAAACCTCCGATTGAACGCGACGCTTGGAGAAGCAAGGAGACAGTCGGCCGGCTTCCTCTTCCCAAACGAACCACCGCCTGCTCTCCTCGCCGATCCCTTCGACCTCTCCTGGTGACCTTTTCTTCTCGATCCGTCCAATTTCCAACGTAGAGCGACGAAGAGGAGGAAAAAAAACAATAATCAGGAGCCTTCCTTTACCCTTTTCCAAATTCCGAAAACAGCGGTTTTTGCCGATGCGAAAGGGCCCTTTCTGATTTATATAGACTCACGCTGTCAACTCGACGACCACATAGCCTTCTCTCAATTTACTCTCGAAGCAACGGTTCTCATAATTCACTACATGCGGATTCAAATCCGCCGTCCACGATTCTACTTAATCCGATCTGTGCTCTTCATCGTCGTGGCTGAGACAAAATTGGCAACGTATGATTCAGGTTAGGAGGTCGCCTCCGCTCCGCCTGCCAGCGCACCCTTTAATTACAAAAATGTCATTAAATTCAATGTTTTTATTTTATAATCGATATAAATCTAATTTATTTGATTATTTATTGTAGCAAAAAAGGATTATCATCACATGGCTTCTTTAGAACTGTCGTAATCCAATAAAATAATGATTAATTTATGAAATCATGATTAATTGATCAAGTTAGCTAGCTCGACTATCTTGCAGCCACTTGACACGCGAGTTAGCTTTGAAATCGAAGCCAATTTGATTGCAAAATTGTGCCTAAGTCACAGTTGCTTGATTGGACGGTAAAGTTAGTTGGATTTGCTACCAAACTAACTGCCAGTTGTGGTGATTTTGTGGTCATCTAATGGTTGCTTAACCGAGCGAGTATGATTTTAAGTCAATTAATTTGACATTCAAATGGCAGGAGAATATTTTTAAATAATGATAATAATTCAAAGAGTAAAGCGATTATTAAATTGAATACATGGGAAATAAATTAAAATAATTGCAGATGCCGTGGAACATATGACACGTTAAACTGTGCAGGTGACCGAAGGTTGGCTGATAAAAATCCATATTAATTCCATCCTCGATCCTTCCATCTTGTTCCGTGTCCAACGGACTTAGGTCTTCTTTTGGTTGGTCCAAACGAAGGGTAACCGGCTGGACTTTAAAAATTAACTATTTTATATTATCTGAATATTAATATGTGCAAAACGTAAGTGTATAATTACAGTCAAATATTAAAAGATTGCGATCTTATAGGAAATATAAAATTGAGTACTAATCAAATTAGTAAAATAAATTATCGAGACCATCTTAATTTATAAGAGTTGCTAGAGAGAAAATGAGTTGAGCGCAAATAAGAAGTGGTTGAAGAAATCTGAATGGGAGAAACGATCCTAATATTCTGATTTCATTACTATGATTGTTACATTTTAAGTCTTATTTATTTTCTTATCTCTATTGATCCTGTCCGAGAGTTGAATCGACGAACGCTGGGGACGTGGCGCTCTCTACTGTCTTCGGTTGACGACGTGGGCCTTCGGCGAACCTGCAATGAAGCCGAACCGGGAAGAGGTTCCCGGCGACGACCCTCCGACGCTCAAGTCAGGTAACGGCGAGATGAAGTAGAAACAGAGTAACGAGACTGTAGCTACAGTGAAGATGAATGTCTCTCTCCGTCGAGGTCTGGGGGTCCTTATATAGGACCCCTGGGAGGCGCATGCACGCTTCTCGAGGCGTGCACGCTTCCCAAATCATATCTTAGAATGGAGGTGTCAAAAAAGTGTGTCTGATGTCATACCGCAACCGTCCGGGCATATCTCTGACGTGACAGAGGAAACTTCCACCGTACGATTCTCTGTCCGGTCTGGCCGCCGACCATGCTGTCCTTCGACGGCACATGTCTCAAGAATGATATCCTCAGCTGTCCTCTTGTGCACCTTTTGTCTGCTACTGGTCGAGCGGGAGAGCCGCTCAGCGACACCGGCGTCCGGGAGTGGTAGCATATTGGATCGAGCAAGCAGGCCACTCGGTCATATCTCGGACGAGAATGTAGCCTTCGTTGGTCCGCAGCTCGGCCGAGCGGACCGGCCGCTCGGCGCACCAACTATCGTATGAGAACTCATGAGCGTCAGAAACCCGGCATGCGATCGGACTGTCTTCACGCCGATCGGGGCACTACCGCGGACGATCCCGATCAACCAGGTGGCCTTCCGCTCGGCAAAGCTTTAGGTTGACTGTCTTGACCGATCTCCGTGTGTCATCGACCCCTATTCGTACGGACC
>JBBMJZ010000104.1:11039050-11056570 GCA_037833815.1 Zingiber zerumbet | reverse complement strand
CATTTTTTTAAAATTGTTTTTATTAGTTTTATTTTTAAAAGGAAATAAAAACAATAAAATATTAAAAAGAATAATTTATTAGAAAATGTGGGACCAGAAAGAGATTGTTCGTAGTTTTTTAACAGTGGAAAGATGTATGACGTGGCAACCCAGGAGCTCTTACTACTCTGACAACAAAGACAAACAAGAACAATTTGAAAGAAGATAGGAGGCGACTGCATCCTGTGCCCATTCTATTTTAAAATGTATTAGAGCACTTGAATTCCAGCGTGAAAAAGTGGAGCATGAGAGCCATATAACGTGGCCTGGCACCATTAGATCATGCACAATCAATTCCAAACAACAAAGTCGGAAATACAATTTTAAGGTCGTTTCTCCACGGGACAGATAATTTTGTGCTGAAGCTGTCCACCATTTGACCTTAAACTGGAAATGGGAGCTTACGAGTTGGATGAGTCATCAACTCAGCGAGTTGGCCATGTCTTTTTGCCAAGAGCAAGCTAGCTGCCCGGTTCGTCACAACATATGGAAGATTGGAAGACGATGACAACTATAAATGGCTCACGGCAGAAACGTTGGCTTGCTCTGTTTCTGACATGAAAAACTGATCCGAGTTTTCGTAGCTTCTTCTTCTTCTTAGTTTGTTTATCGAGTTTTTCTTTTTCGACTATAAAGTACTCGCACTAATAAACAGTCATTACTGTCACACGATCGATAACGATAATGTTCACTTGCAAATGGTTACCATTCCTTCCAGTTCGCTAGTGATCAGCATCTTATTTTCCCACTATCCGCGTAGCATTTAAGCAGACTGACGGGTATATAATAATACATATAGGTTGGAATCATTCGATCAACTTTTTATACTTTTGCAATTGGCATCGATTTCTTTTTACTGATACGGTGCAGGGCGAGAGTAGCTCATCCAGTTGAAGGCCTCCTCCATGGCTCTGATGAGCGTGACGAGTTCCTGTGACACGCCGTCGTCCATTATTCCTCTCCCATTGCCAAATCCATGGCTGAGAACGCCTCCATTGAAGCTGTTGCTGGTGCTGTTGTTCCTGCTCACCGCCGGTTTCTTTTCGCAGAACACGAACCTGCACACCGGGCACTTGCCGTGGAGCTTCACCCACGGCACCAAGCAGTCGTTGTGGAACATGTGGTTGCAGGGCGTGACGAGGACGTGCTCGTTGGCCACGAATGCCTCCAAGCAGACCGCGCACTCCTTCCCTTCCTCCTTCTCCTCCTCCTCTGCCTCCGATCCGCCATTGCCGCTCCAGCCGCTGAAGAGGCCGCGCCTCCACGCCCTCCGCCGCGGGTATGGCGGGTTGTACACCTGCTTCCGCAGTTTCTTCATCGCCTTCTTGTACTCCTCCTCGCTCAGCCCGGGTTCCTCCGCTGGCTCAGCCTCTAAGCTAGCGGGGGCGAGGTTCCACTCGCCCCGGATCCGCTGCGACGAGTTCCTAATGAACTGAGTCAGCCTCGGGTTCACCGGCCCGTGGGCGTCGTCGTCGAGGACCAGGATTCGGACCGGGGAGTGAGGTTGTGAAGGGAAGCTGATAAATCAATTTATATATCTATAACAATCATCGACGTGCGTAATCTACAAAATTCTATAGCAACTACATAATCAATCATGATCAGAGTACCGTGAGAGGCCAAAAGGTCCAGTTCTAACACGTTCTTCGAACAATCTCCATGAACTATTCGAGTCGTCTTCCTGCGGTAGGGTGCAAAAAAGATATGGCCGGAATACCTATGGAATCAAGAGAGCTTAATTAGTTAAAAGCATAGGGGCCGGGGACTCACCGGCCAGCGATACATGGGGCCGGGCCACTGGCTCAGGCGTTCGGGCGACGATGAACGCTGCCGCTCTCTGACGCCCCTCCTCCATGGACGTTGGTTGGCCAAGGTGACTGGGAGGCTGTTGGAATTGTAACTCATGGTTAGCTGGCTAGCTAGCTCTCGTTGCAGGGCTTCCTGCTGAAAAAGCGAATGGCAATAACATGTCGTAAATGGTCTTATTATCATTCTGTGCGCTACTGCGAATCTGCTTTTTAGTTTTTCAGTTTTTTTTTTTTGTAATAAATTTTTCTCTGTCGTGGAGGATTTTCAGGCGGTGGATGCTCTGCTTCAGTCTCCTTCGAGCATAAAGTGATAAAGCAGTCCGCAGGTTCCAGCATTAGCATGCTGCGGATGCGTCTTGTATGCCATTTGTTTCATTTGTGACGATTCTTTTTCATAGACGTGATGCCAAGGCTAAATATTCACCCGTGAGTAATTGTATAGCTATACGGGGTCAAAAAGTGAATAAGTTAGCTCCTAGTGTCTTCGTCAATTCGTCTCAATACTAACACGGAGGAGGTAAATTATAGACGATTACTAACCTTTGAAATAATGGCTAGCACATAAAGAAGATATTTTACCTTATTTTTATCAAGATTCTAACAAATGCCTAGCTAGATGACACATATACATGGTGTTGAGATTAATAATCAAATAAAGGTTAATTATTTTTTTATTTGATAGTAAATATTTTTTTTTTACCGATTAATATTAAAATGACCTGCTTTTGCGACAATCTCATAAAAATTGAGAAGCTAATTTCAAGGTAATTATTAAATTATGTTGCAGGAGTTTATGCCTTTATGGAGTTTTTAGTAGATTTTTTAGGATATTTGGGGAGATATTTAGTGTCAATTAATTTTGTAATAAAACAGAATAAGAATATAATAAAAGGTTTCAATTGCGACGGACAAATATCTCGACGTGTCGCTTATATCTGAATAGAATTGTGGGGTTCGTTGGATAATGTCTGTACGGGTACTGTTCCCTCCTATTTTTAATATCAATCTTATGTAGGGGTTAGGTTTAGATTTAAGATTTTAAAATTTTGGGTTTATATTTTTTAATACCAATTATATATTTTTTAAAAAATATATATTAGGATTTAAAATTTTAAGATTTACTTTTTTTTTTTAAAAAAAACATGGTAATTGATATTGAAAAAAATATAAACCTTAAATTCTGAAGCTTAGACCTTAAATAATTATTGATAATCAACGTTAAAAGCGTGGGAGTGAGCATTGCTAGGAGATCATACTTACTAGTCCATAGAAATGTGAATTAGGGAATGAACTATTTGTAATTATGGCCGGATTTTTTTAGGCATAGAGTAAGGGATAACTTTTGGCTATCCGTTCCGATTCAAATTATAACTTAGGGTACGATAAAAATAAAGATGGATCAAAATTGTAATTACAAATGATTTATCCCCTAATCTATTTTTATGGGGGAAGAGGAGATCTCGCCTCTAGGATCGAACCAACCTACGTACAAGTAGCAAATCTTTGTTATCTAGTCTTTTATCTAGAGGTGAGCAGTCAACTCGTCAACTCACCAAATCGACCAACCCGTTCATACCGATCAAAATCAAACCGAAAAAAATCACCAAATATAGGGCCGAATATAAGACCATAGTATTATATTATTTGATCTAGTAGGACCAGATACATGTTTACCACAATGACTGAATTAATCCGATCCATAAATCCATAATTATTCCTATTTGTGACAGTTACTGTAGATAAGTTGTTATATATTATGACAGTTACTACTGATTAACTTCTACATTATATAATAAGTAATGTTTATTATCATTTTAAAATATAATAATAATCAATAGATATAAGAATAAATATAAAGTCTTGATATTACATTATTTAATCTAATAAAGAAGATAATTTTCTACCCTAATAACTAAACCAGCCTACTTATTATGTTCAACGTGCGATCAAATATGCTTATTAGGCTGCTGCGATGGACGTTTCACTAAACTCGATTGCAACCGGCGAACCTGCGAAGGGCGTCACCTCAAATCGGCTACCTAATTTTGACCTCTGGACCCGACGCCGTCCAGAGGTGACACTTTTACACGACGCCGTCGCCGCCGCCGACACTCCTCCTTCTAGATCTCTGCCTACGCGGTCTCGCTCGCCCACCTCGCTCGATTTGTCTTCTACTCATTCGGAAGATCCATCCACCGTCGTGAAAGGAACGAAGAAATTAAGCATTCTGTCATTCCTGGATCTGTTTTTTGAACCGTTTTGGGTGGGTTCATCTTCAATTGGATTGATTTGGCGCCTCGTCGGATCTGAGTGTGTTGATTTCTGAGTAGATATCGCAAGGCTTTGTTGATGATGGAGCTGAGCAATGGACTAGGAGATGAAGAGACGGTTGAAGCAACAGAAGCAGCTGCTGCTCATACGGAAGAAAAAGTCGGGGAAGTTGGTAAAGAAAAGGAGAAGGATCGGAAGCTATCGCTGCGTAGGGAGCCCTCTTTCTCGCGGTGGTGCAACGAGGATGGGATCTTGCGGCCAAGCGCCGTGGACGATGATGGATCCCCTAGGACCAGCTCAGCGGCCGAAGAGTTCGAAGAATTCGAACTGCCGTTGCTCCATCAGAGGATGCCTGATGAAGTGGGATCGCAGGCAGAGGACCAGAGCATATTTCTGGGGATCGTGAATGGGGACACTGAGAAGTACGTGCCTTTGGATATAGAGAACGATGTGCACGTCAGCGATTCTATGACAAAGCTCGTGTCTTTGGAGCAATCCAGAAATAGCGCAATTTCTTTTGCAATCTTGCTAAAGACTCTGTTCTATATACTGGTTTGGTACACATTAAGTACCTGCTTGACAGTGTGAGTGGCTAGATCCCTGTGGATATCAGATTTGATTCCTCTTGATACTGGATTTTTTATTAAATTTCTCGATGTGATTTTCTCAAATCACGGTGATTTGTTCTTTAGGTACAATAAGACATTACTAGGTGATAATTTGGGGAAATTTCCAGCTCCACTGTTGATGAATACAATTCATTTTTCTTTGCAAGCCATTTTCTCGAATGTCATTGTGTTTATCCAGTCTCGGAATTCTGAAAGCAGCAATAATATCATGACATGGAAGGATTACTTTGCCAGAGGTAAAGATTACATTTTTAGGTTGAAGTGTTTATGGATTTTCTGAATTGATCAAGTTCTTGATCAAGCCATGATATTTTTGCAGTGCTTGTATATCATGGTGTGATTCTGCTCTATAGTTCCACTATAGAAGTTGGTGCCAATGCTATACTTGATTAACTTAAAGGACATTTGAATTCATTTGATGAACTTATAAGTCCCAATAGCATTAACTCTTCACATGCCAAACCAAATATAAAAAAAGAAAATTATTGCATTAAGCTGTTTTTTTTCCAGTTAATTGATGACATTTTCTTTGATCAATATCATCATCAAGCCATTTTTGTCCTGACTATATACGGTTGGCTACATTATCCCATGATACCATTGAACTCTATGATAGACAATTCACTAGTGATATTCAAATTGATTAAACAATTTTTTTCATATTTTTTTTCTTGATCTCCCCAAATCCCTTATGCATTCCACTTTAATTGATTCAACTTTCATAGTTATAACTTTCACATTTAACTCTTCGAACTAACTATAGAATGTATTGGTCGTTTTTATACATGTATCATGTCAATCTATTTTCTCTCACTTTATCATTTATTGGAGCTATACTTGCTTTGAATACCAGTATTTTATATTTATTTTTATGCACATCATCTGAGCATTCTCTTCTCTACTACATTGATTTTTTACATGTTATTTCTTGATAGGCCAACACTTTGGTATATTAATGTCATTTTCTTAGATAGGTTTTGGATTTTTCTTCAGATTTTCCTGTATTTGTGTTTCAAGTGATTTTTGTTGTAAGTCACCCCTATATAGGGGAGATGGTACTAAGTTGAATTTAGGTTACATTTGGATTCCTAGTCTGGAATGAGCTAGAATTAATACTATTTCTTTATATATATATATATATATTTTAAAAAGTTTTTATAAGGTTTTTTCTTGTGATAACTTGTCAAAAAAAAAAAAAAAATGAATGATATCCTAAACTTTCAAGTAAAATTTTGGATACTTCTTTCCCAGAGTGGCTTTTTCTTATTCATCTTTGCTGCTTTGTCACCTGAAATCCTTTTTCACTTCTTTAGCTTCTCCATTCTTTACACTTCTTTGGCCTCTTATTTCTTCTCTTATTTACATTACTTACAAGAAGCCCTGCGTTTCTCATACAACCTCTCTTATTGGAAATCTAGAGCTTAATATTTTCTGTTTTTTTCATACATTCTTCCTTTTACTGTACTTGATAAATGCTAATGCTTTGTAGGGATTTTTTTGCAGTTATCCCAACTGCTATTGGAACTGCGTTGGATGTGAATTTAAGCAATGAGTCTCTTGTATATATAACGGTGACATTTGCAACCATGGTATGCCTTGATGCTGACCCTCATGGATTCTTCTGCTATTTCACATTTTATTGATTCACTCCACTTACTCGTACAATCTACTTCAATTACAAGTTCCACACCCTCTTTGCAGTGTAAATCTGCCTCTCCTATATTTCTCCTTATGTTTGCATTTGCCTTCAGGTAATATTTGAATCCTTTTGTATGTTTTTATGGCATCACCACTGCTTTTGTTCATGATTTTATTCAAATTGTACTTTAAGACTTTTATATGCATTTGAAGGCTGGAGAAACCTAGTTTGAAGCTTGTAGGCATTATGCTCATTATTTCTATTGGTGTTCTACTAACAGGTAATTTTTTTCATTAGTATTATTCACTTACATTGTCTAAAATTAGTTTTCTTTTTCAACATTTATAGCACGCTGCATCATTTTGAAACATCTTTATTTACCTCTTAAAGGAATTTTATAATGCTTACTAGTTTGACATTCTGCATTCATATATCCTGTTACTGAATAGTCGGCCCCCATTTTTGAAACATCTTTATTTACCTCTCAAAGGAATTTTATAATCCTTACTAGTTTGACATTTCTGCATTCATATATCCTGTTACTGAATAGTCGGTCCCCAGTTTTGAAACATCTTTTGGATTACATATATTATCCTATTAATTCACTACTTTTGCATTTTTTTTTTCTTCTTCTTGTTCTGTCTGATTTTGATAATTCTTTGGATAATTTGTTCTATGGCATGTGTAGGGCAAGTGTGTAAGAAACTTATTGTATGTTTAACTGATAAAAAACTGTTAGATTAGCTCTATTTTGTGTGATTTATTTTTTCAGTTATTAGTCACTTACACAGGAGTGAAGCTAAGCCCATGTTATTAGCTCTATTTTTTTTTTTTGATAGTAGAGTTTAAGTAATGTCATTTTACAATATTGTTGAGAATTTCCTTTTTGTCAATATGGGGGGATGAATCCCTTGGCATGGCATATTTCATCTGGATGCCTGACTGCTTGGGTTAAGAAGTTGGTGACATGCATTGAGAAGTTCAAAAGCATGTGTTTAGCTGTTTCTGATTATTGCCCAAGATATCTTTCTTTTGGAGATTTTGTCTGTTTGTGTTCTTTTTTGAAGCCTTGTGGTTCTGCTAATTTTTACTGTAAAATTCAGAAACATGGCCACCTAAATTTGATGTTGCTTTGGTGCATCTTTCAAGTCAAAATAGTTGGTTACATGTCAATGTTTGTTAGTCTAACATTTCTGTAGTTTCATCTTGTCAAATCCACTTTACCTTCTGTTTCAGTTACAAAAGAGACAAAGTTTGAGTTCTGGGGCTTCGTTTTTGTTATGTTAGCTGCTGTTATGGCTGGTTTTCGCTGGTGTATGACACAGATTCTGTTGCAGGTTGGCCACTAAAGTTGCACTATATACTTGATATTTTCTGTCTATCTCCTTACTCATTGTTTGCTAACTTGTACTCTGTGTATGTACATGGGCATCAAACCCATCAATGAAGGAAGAGGCATACGGTAAGAAATAAACTTTCTTAATCGATCTCCCCACTAAACATGTCAAATTCAATAACAGTCTGGAACAAAAAGCAATGTTCCCTTGTGTCATTTTAGCCTCTTAGCATGAGATGTGTAAATCACTTAATTGATATTATGTAGGTTTGAAGAATCCAATCACTTTGATGAGTTATGTGACACCAGTGATGGCGATCATAACTGTTGTCCTCTCTCTAGTTTTGGATCCCTGGGATACCTTCAAGGAAAACAATTACTTTGATAGCTCTAAACACATGTTACGAAGCTGCCTACTTATGCTTCTTGGAGGAGCATTGGCATTTTGTATGGTAAGATTTCATATTGCGTGTGTTGCAACTTTCAGGACCAAATTGATCTGTGCTCTTAACAATTTGCTTTTTGAATAATTATTCATCAATCTATCTATTCAATAAAGCAAACTTCTCTTGTGCAGGTTTTAATGGAATATATTCTCGTTTCAGCAACTAGTGCAGTGACAGTAACAGTAGCTGGCATTGTGAAGGAGGCTGTTACAATTTTGGTATGACCTATTATTGTCTAGATGACTTTTAATATGCATGCCGATCTAGCATAAATGTGGAAGCATCTCCTAGTATACATGGGCACATGATGCATTGTAGCTTCAATTAGAAAGTTACATGCTCACTCAATTTTGTTAAGCAAGTTACGTATAGTGAAATTAACCATGATTTTAATTGGTAACTTTTTTTATTAAGAAGAAACAAAACACATTGCTATAGGTATTATTATGGTGACAAATCATAATATATTAATATATTAGTAGAGAATCCTCTATTCCTATCAACCATTTCACTTGCAAATCTATATAGAGTCTACTGATTCTTCAGGTTGCTTCTTTTGTTTACAAGGTTTTGTAGGCATTTTTTTTGTTTCTCAAGAATTCTGCATGATCTTTGCACCTTAAATTGCCTAATCTTGACGTGTCAAATTTTAGTCACTTTACACATGAATCTAATTTTTTTATGATAACAACTTTTTGTTTATTATTATATAGTTATATATGACGATTAGATAAATAAAAGCTAAATGCTGTTTTTCTAGAACATTGATATCTTTTGTTAATTATTTCTTACCCAGCACCAATGTGCTTCAACTGCAATTTGCTTCTCTCAATATCTACTGAATTCTTTCTGGGTTGCCATTTTGTAGTTTTGAATTTACTATAAGCTTCCAGATTGCTTGAGTTATTAAGGAGTATTATATAATTGAATTTCACATCCTAGACAAGTCCACGTAAGAATTAGGGTAAAGTTTTATTCATCTTAGCCAGCTGCATGAAGATTTATTCATCTTTTCCATTGCATATTAATGTAAATATTGTTAAAGTGTTAAGCGCTTTGATTATCAATGTATTATATATTTTAAATGCGCCAGGTTGCAGTATTTTACTTCCACGATCAGTTTACCTGGTTAAAGGGAGTAGGGCTTTTAACTATTATGGTCGGAGTCAGTTTGTTTAATTGCTTCAAGTAAGTTTCTCTGTTCATTTTTTTTTATCATTTGATGTATATTTTTGTCATCAGGTGGTTGGAAGCTTCATAAGATACTTGATTGTTTTTAATTCAATCTACTATATTCATAAAAAATACCATGATAGGGTCACTCTCATGTCTTATGTCATACAAATGTTGAATGCTCTTGAACATCCTCCTCTTCTAGGACTCACTCTAGGTCTGTTATACTGACCAAGAATCTAGCCTGATATAGCAAAATATGTTAACCACATGATTTTGACTTGATATAGATTTTATGTTTCATTGAAGGGGAGCCTTAACGCAACGGTGAAGTTGTTGTCATGTGACATGTGGTCATGGATTCGAGTCGCAAAAATAGCCTCTTGCAATGCAAGTTAAGGTTGCGTACAATAGACTTAATTAGTCTAATGTGGTCCGACTATTCCACGGGACCTGCATTGGCCGGAGTTGCGTGCACCTAGCTGCCCTTTATACATTTTATGTTTCAATATGTTTGTCATTTGATTATGCAATGTTAAAGTCACAGAGGATTTGGCATCCTTTCGTTTCCTTTTAGGCATTGATTGAAGAAAGAGATACAAACAAAATTTTAAATATAAGTTTAATGAAAGCAATAAGTTATTGCCATTAGTTATAATTAGTTATACAGTCTCCTAAACCCTACTTTATTTTTATGTTGCCATCTGATGCTCAGATACTACAAGCTGAAAAAAGAAGGAACAAATAGATTAACTGAGCGAGATGCAAAATACGTTATTCTCGATGACACAGAGCTTCAAGATGATGAACTTGAGTTTCCATCAGCGTAGACAACACCAAATTTGGTTGGTGAGTGTGTAACTTGATTAATTTGACACTTGCATGGTACATTATCATCGTAGTCATCTAGTTTCACTATCTATCATTTTATGACTGATTTCTTTTTCAAATATGCTTGTTTTCTTGATATAACAATTTCTTTATAGAATTTCTTAACTTATCACTTCTACTTATTGACACGTTCCTAATATAATTTTTACTCTGGCACACGCTGAACTTCAATTAACCCAAGGATAAAATCAAGCAATGCCGTCCCATTGTATGCTATCACAAACTGGCAGATAAACTGTTGCTGAAACCTATTTGGCCTTTTAGCTATTAGTCTGGTTGTCACAGCAATAGTAGAGCATTGAGTAACAAAGCTTTATTAGGCTAGTTATTTGTTATCCATCTTTTTCTTCATTCAGAATCTTCCATCTATTTCTGGGTGCTCTGACTACATACTAGTTGATCTTTTCCTGATGATATTTACATAATTGTGTTTGTCATAGACAGCAAAATCACAAACTGGCAGATAAACTGTTGCTGAAGCCTATTTGGCCTTTTAGCTATTAGTTTGGTTGTCGACAGGAATAGTACAGCATTGAGTAACAAAACTTTATTAGGCTGGTTATTTGTTATCCATCTTTTTCTTCATTCAGAATCTTCCCACTATTCCTGGGGGCTCAGACTACATACTAGTTGATCTTTTCCTGATGAAATACATTGTGTTTGTCGTAGACAACAAAAGAACAATCTAGTTTAACTGTTCTGCATGACATTGGTTCTCCCAACTGGTAAAGCACTCATAGGTTGAACGATAATGATATAGAACAACCGCAGATGATCACATAAGCTGTAAATTATAAAGAAGTTAGGTGGTTCTGGGAAATTCTAATGTGATTCTCATTTTGCACTTAGTCCATAAGGTACATGGAACTGATAACTCAGAGTTGATGTTTTGGAGGTTGGCAAGCAAAGAACTTATCCCAGGCTAATCTTCTGAAGGAAAAAAAAAAACATAATTGGCATCCCGTTCTTTTTTTTCTTTTTGCAAGAAGATGATGTCTAGGATTGCTCAAGCAAAACTCAGCGGAACACAGTATGTCTTTGGGCAATACCATCCATCTTAGATAAATCTCTACTTATCTAAAACATTTTCTAGTTTTTTGGAGTGCAATATTTCTTCAAAAGGGAAGCTTGCTAATTTTTTTTCTGCACTATAATAATTATAGAGAAACCAAGTAGATAGATGAAACCTTCAGTTGTTACAGACTTTTCTTGTTCCTGTTCTGACCACCATTTGAAGTTTTTTTTTTTTTTTTTTGTTTTTTCAGGTACATGGTGCATCCGAAACATCATTTAGGTGTGTGACAAAACTTGGCATGCTTCCTTGATTGACTAAATTCACAAATGAAAAATTGTGCCTCACAGTATCTCAAGTGTGAATATCATCCCTCTTCAGAAGCAACCTACTGCTCTGCAATGTCAACCCCAAGGATTTGGTAATTGATAACAAACTGTGCTTTCATGGATCTGAGTCATAATTTAAAAGGAAGGAATTGATCAACCATATCCAAACTTCTGTTTGTGAATCATAAAACAATCTCTATAGCATCCTTGGCCTCTTCCATTTGGATTTTCATTGGCTTCCTTTCTGTCCGATGCCATTTGTATACTTTTAGTTGTTGACTTTGCTGGATGTTTACTTTGAGCCAATGATCTGTTCTCTTGCTAGCTTCCAATTCCATCAGAAGACGTAAAGTATCAAACTATTTAACGGAATTATTTTCAAGCAGCAGAGTTCTGTCGGATGCAAATTTCATATTATTCTGATTTATATAGAAGGAAATACAGCAAAGCTTATCCTTGTTTATTTTTGTGATTGTACTGATGATAATATAATTTTTGTACTAGTAGATCACAATGGCAACCTGTTTGTGCATTGTTTGGATTTTCTACAGCTGTGTATGTTCGTTCTAATGCTATATTATTGCTTGTTTGCCTATCCTGTTTTTACGGAGTTTAAAAACAATAATATATATGTATATTATTTTTTTAAAAATAATAATAATGTGCAGATTTATCATATTCACAGTCTAGAGGGGTAGCAAGAATTTCAATAGCATTAAATTAGTTCTAATAAGGAATGAAATTTAATATTAAATAATTATTTTTATATTTATTCTTATCAGTATTATGAGTAAGTTTATATTCTACCTATTGGATTAAACAATCTGATGGTGCAATCTGGACCACTGTATTTAACTAGGCTGATTGAATAACTACAACTCGCTTTGCCTAACTACATCAATTGACGGTTCAGCTCGTCCTACCCAATTGGACATCGTCTAGCTTGTCTTGTTCGATTAATCTGCCCCTCTTGATTGACTAGTTGGGTTCCCCCAACCAAATCAATGCACCAAGCTCGTTTAGCCTGATCAAATTGTATGACTAATACAATAATCTTCATCTCCTTGGCAATCCATAAATTATCACCACTGTGCATCTTCAATAGTTATTTGTTTCTTTTTTAGCACGACTAATGCTTAAGAATATTGACAAGCTTCCACTTTATGGGTGAACACATCAACTTGAATCCTCCCTAATTTTGAGAAGAACTAATAGGAAACACATTCATACCCCTCTCGAGTCCATAAAAAAATTCTAATTCGGTAAATTGATAATAAATCATGCTCTTAAATCCTCCTTTCTTTTTTTTCTCCATTTTTTTTTGTCTCTGTTTTAATCTTCATGGTTGATAGACTAATAAATAGAACGATAGATAATTGCAATTTCTATCCAACTTAAATTGATTGCATGGACAAATCCAATTAAGATGATATCATAGAAGGGCCCCACACGACTTAATCCATTATGTTGACATGAAGCATCAACAAGACTGTGCTTATTAATTCTTATTAACTCTCCCACTTGAATACTCTTCGTTTTTTTTTTATCTTGCCCTTTAAGTAAACCAATTATTTCTTAATCACCCCTGCATCATCTTAACATCAATAAAATAAGTGAAAATAAATAAATAAATTTACAGCCCAAATTTTTATTTATTATTAATATACTCTTTAGTAGTTGAAGATGGATTTCCTTTTTCTATTAATGATGTCATATTTAATGTGAGAGTTAGGCTGATCTAAAGGAGGAAAGATTCCTTGGTCCGCTTTTACGGATAAGAAAATGATCTCTTCTTATGTATTGGTGGAGATTGATTATCCCCACTTATAAAATAGATGGGGACGATCAATTCCATCAATGCATGTAAGTGGACTAAAAGATCTGATCTCGATCTGAAGGAGCATACATCCTCTGGCTCGTAAAATTTATGGATCAGAGGATGATTCACTTTATAGATTCCATTTGATAAACCCTATTATTTAAATAGTTGGGATTTATCATAGTTCATTAATCACGATGAGTGAATCATTCTCTCGTCCGCAAGGATCCCGTCTGGGTCTGAAGTGGATGCGTAATATCTGCAACTGGATTCCGATTGCCAAATTTGAGGCGTACAAGAATTTAACCATAGATTCCATGTGCATCTAGTCGACAATCATTGATGCGGTGGAACCTTGTGAAGATGGAAATGGCTTCGAAATGGTCCCAACGCATCGAAAGCGACGAACATGGCGGAAGGAAAATAAATAAACTGAGAATCGAAACGCGACAAATGAACGGCGACGGCGGAGCCCCGCCGTTGATGGCGGGCGGCGGCCTTGCCGATGCATGCACGCCAACGGAAGAATCTCTGAAACCGTACCAACTCCAATAATTCATCCTCGTTGAGCAGAAAACGACAGATTTCTTGTGAGGTCTAAAATGAACAGGGGAAATATTTTGTCTTTATGGATAAATATCTAATTATTTGAGGGGGAAAAAAGAAAAAAAATGAGAGGGAGAGAGAGATACGGTGCCGGTTTTTATACGTCAAAGTCCTCCTCGAACCAATCGACGGGCGGAGGCGACGCGGAGGGGGAGGTCAGCCGGTGGTCCCCACCCAGGATGTGGACGCCAGCTCTCGGCGAAGCACCACCGAGTACTCCGGCAGCTCTCCCAGCCCCGCGAACAGAGAGTCCTCCTCGCCTTCGTTCAGGAATCCCTCGCGCTCCTCGGGCAGCGCCGCCGCGGCGGCGCTGCCGGAGACGGCATCGGCCCTGGAGAAGAAGACCGAACCGTAGAGGAGCTCGCTGGATCCTGCGGCGGAGGGGGAGGCCGTGGAGTACACGTCGACGGGGAGCAGCGACCCCTCCTCCGAGATCAAGTCGGAGAACTTGGCGTCCTCCTCCCGCTCGATCGACTCCGGCGGGCTGGGCTCCTCCTGTGGGAGGAGCTGCGGCGGCGCAGCCGGCACCGCGTTGTTGTGGTGGTGGTTCTTGGGGAGCGGCCACGGGTGGTTGTGGTCGTAGGAGTAGGTCACCACGATCATGGACGGCTCGAGCCGGCTCCGCTCCACCTGCTTCCTCGCCGGGCATCCCTTCGAGCTGCTGCACCGATAGTAACCCCTGTTCCGCCGCCGATCAAACCAAAATGCCCAAATTCTGAGTTCGTCTAGCTATCCGTATTGAACTTACCTCGGATAAGGCGAGCCCTTGATGGGCTTCTGGCCGTACTTCCTCCAAGCCCACGAATCCGGCGGCGGAGCTCCCTCACCGCTGCCCTTCGTCTCGCTTATCGGCACCGTCACCACCCGCTTCTCCACCTCCCGCCGGCTGCTCCAGTCCACCCACTCCAATTATTCAAATCAACAAGATCACAGAGTGCCACTAATCGACTCACCTTCTCTTAGGGGACGGAACAAAAGCCTGCGCCGGCGGCCGCGACTCATCGCCGGATCCGGCCTCTGCCGCTCCGACGTCCTCCTCGGCCTCGCACGTGTCCAGCTCGTCGTTGACGCTGCTGCTACCGTTCATTAATCGCAAAACTGATCTCTAACACGCGCGCTGAGGCTGAATGACTGAATTGAAGAAACGAGAGGAAGAGAGTGGTTGGAAAATGGGGGCAAGAAGAGGAGCAGGCAGTTCTAATACTGATCGACGCTGGCATTTAAAAAAAAAAAGCATAAATTGGCCGTCGTTTTTGGAAGACGTTGTCTGCGAGTTGCTCTCCATGACTGCATCTCTCACACGGGCGAATAACTCCCTCGTGCCTGCCTGCACTCCACCGAGACTGCATTCATACGGACCAATAACTTCACTTAACTGCACGGTGGGTTGGATCATTTACCACTCGACTTGACCCGACCCGACCCGACCCAGCTGGCTAAGTTGCCCGTGTCATCGGCAACGCCTTATCCTGTGCCTGGCTGACGAAGTTAGACACGCCAAGAAAGAAAGTCTAATGAACTGTGTCCTGCCAAACATGATATACACCCATTAATTAACTTCCACCTAAACTGTTGAAATAGGAGACAGCGACCGCCCTCGCGCCACCACCGCTTTTAAAATTTTAGATGACTCGACTAGTTCAAGATTTCACGCGTACAGGAACTCGATCACGACGTTAGATCTCACTCTTAACGGCCCCTGACGTGCTGCGGGCAACGTTTTCTTCTAGTCGATCGGCGTCGCATCGCTTGTTCGTGGTCGGCGTTCGTTGAGATCGTGATCGGGAGTGAGAGTCCAGTAAGTCGGATCATTGTTCTCGCTAACACTGACGAGAATAATTAGGCGGATCAAAATTCAAAAGCACGAATAGCTTCTACGTGTCTTGTACGGTCATGAGTTACAACCGTCGAGACAGATTGGCCTCCCTCTCACGCTGAGTGAGAACCTTTGAGGTGAACCTGGAGCACCATGTTCACAGTGGTCGACGCTTGATCCTCTTACAATGACATACTTGGAAGGCTTACTCTGCTCATTCTGTATGGTGGTCTCCATCTTTCATCAAAAGCTGAAGTTCCTAGTCGCAGATCAAGTCGGCTTAGTCAGTGGAGATTATGTTAGTGCAGGAGCATCAAAATTGAACCTATATTTTGATGTTGTCAAAGGTTCAAAGTTAAGTCTTATTAAAATCTAATATATGTGTTTATCAAGTGTACAAATTGAATGACTTGATGAGTATAGAGGAATAGATACTAGACTGAAGTTCAATCAGGTCAAGCGGATCAGATAACTGACAGGAAGTCCAGATAGGTCAGAGAAGACCTGATATTTGACACGAAGTCTAGTGGATCAACAACACCTGACAACTGTTTGAAGTTCAAATAGACATTTGGCAGGAAGACCTCATGGGTCAAGAGATCAGACATCAAGCAAATCTGCAAATGATAAGTTAAGATGAGCAATTGGAGAAGAGATCTAGTAAGGACAAGTCCTAGTGGGAATGTAGGCGTTGGTCGAACTTAAATTCATTTTGAAAATCTAAGTTGATTCCAAGACTAAGTCCTGGTTGTATCATATATGATTTAATTTATAAATTTTATTATGCGTGCCTTGTTTTGCAAATAATTTTGTTATTTGGGCTAATATATTTTCATTAGAGTTAAATATAAAAAATCAACTTTGGATGAATATTACTTGAGGTGTCTAAGATGATTGAAGGTGCCCTAAGTAATGACCAGAGACACCTTGAATGGCTAGAGACGTCTTAAAGTGGATAAGTTGCGAAGATGAAATTTCAATATTGAAGGCACCTCGACTGATTGGAGGCGCCTTAGCTAAGACACTAGAGGTGCCTTGGATGGATGAAAGTGCCTCTGTGCAGATAAACTTCGCGAATACAGTTTTCGACATTAGAGGCGCCTTTGATTGATTTGAGGTACCTCGGATGGGTTGGAGGCATCCTTATAGGATTGGAGGCGCCCTTAGGCAGATAAACAACAATGATCTCAGATCATATCAACTCGAATGGATGCACCTTGAGTCATTGGTGGCTCCCCTAATACAGTATAAAAGAAGTGCTCGACCACAGCATTAATCATCAACTTTCAATACGGCTTCTAGCTCTTTCTGCTGCGTTGTTTCTCTGCTATAACTTTGCTGCCACCCTGCTACACCCAACTGTTGTAGTTAGAGTGATACCAATCTCGAACTACAATCTTCACACTTTACAAGTGTTGGTAGAAATTTAAAATTTATTTTATTATATACTTGCATAAGATAGTGTTAGGGTTGTGCAAAAAAATCGGAAAACCAAAAATCGGACTGAAATAGGTAGTTTACCGGTTCTGGTTAACCGGTTTTAAACGGTTCCGGTTAACCGATTTTTAACGGTTTACCGGTCCAATTCCAGTTGAAGTTTTTTTTGCCGGTTTAACCGATAAACTGGTTAGCCAGAACCGGTTAAAACCAATAAAGGAACATTATAATCACATACTCTACATATTGTACATGTATCGTTATAAGCA
>JBBMJZ010000104.1:10997899-11018410 GCA_037833815.1 Zingiber zerumbet | reverse complement strand
CTAACAAATTAGGAAACTTTTAAAAAAAATTATTCTAACAAATTAGAAAACTTTCTAAAAATAAATTATTTTAACAAATTAAGAAACTTTCTTAAAAAAATAGAATTTCTTAATAAAATAAAAAAATCAAAATTAATTACATGACTAATTAAAAACTATAAAATAATTTTACGATCACGATTAAGCTTTGATATTACTGTTGGGGAGCCCGGCGTAAGTGCATACTAAAACATGTTTCGTAAGCATACATAGCATAAATTTAAAAATAATAAATTTAATCTATTACAGCACATACATGACACATACAAAAATACATCACATGTATACGTGATCACAATATAAAATTTTACGGAAGCAAATTTACGCTAAAGATAACATCAACCAAGTAACACTCGGGGGTCTTACCTCTCGTATCCCAGGATACATTACATGCAGATTTTTAGGAGGAGATTTTAGTCGATCATCCAATCAATAAGGTCCAAGGCATCGTGGACTTGCAGTAAAAGTTGTTAAAAGCTCCCAACCAAGTAAAACTAACTCCCATACTCTCGTTGTTTTTCTTATTACTCATGTTTTCATAATGGTTTTAAAAATAGTGATTCAGCCGCTATCTCTTGTTCTTTTCGATCTTTTAGTATTAATCAACCTAAGTTGGATATCTGGTACTAACTAAAAAAAATATAATGAAGCATTAAATTAATTGAAAATCCTAATTTCAAGGAATCAGGTAAAGAACTCTTTTAGAAACCAAAGTTGCTAATTATAAGTAAAAAAATTTAAAATCGACGAGTTAGGTTGATTAAGCATGCACTCATTGCTCAATAAAATCAACAGTAGTTCTTTCTGGGTTGAATTTGAGTCCAGAAAAAAAAAAAAAAAAAAAAAAAAAAAAAAGTAGAGAATAGATTCTCTGGCGTATACTCTATAGATTCTATAGAAGTATGGATCACTATATTAATTTTAAATAAATAGAGTCTATTTAAATTAACTAATAAATTTTTATGATTCATACTCGGGTCCGCCAAAAGGATCCTACATGTGAAAAATGGATTTAATCGATATGAACCAGCTTGAGCTATTTTGACTCGATTGAATTGTTGATAGTTAATGAATACTTGTTTGCAATGATTCGTTGCACCCATCCAAATTAATAAAACATTGGAAATTTTGATAGAAAAAAAAAAAAGTTGTAAAGGGAATAATATCTCACATGTGATATATCAGAAAGGCTAATCGTACTTTTATCATTATAAATTAACACACCGTTTTTAACTTTGCAAATATATCATTCGAAAAAAAAATAATTTGTCGTATTTTTAGGTTGTTTACAATAACATTTGACAATGATTACTTTTACCAAAAACAAAGAAAAGATGATTGCAAGCAAATAAAAAATGAGATTCAAATGGGTAATAAAAAAAATGATACAGAAGCAAGATTAGTGAGCTTGTTGGGAAAATATTATAAATATAAATTAATCAAATGCCCATATTTCATACAATGCGTGCCGCAATTACTCCTGCTTTACGCACAATTAATAGAAATATTAAACGATTGTAAATCAAACAAATAAACTGGCCTATTAGCTCAGTTGGTTAGAGCGTCGTGCTAATAACGCGAAGGTCGCAGGTTCGAGACCTGCATGGGCCACTTCTCTTTCTTTTTGCTGCTGACAAAATTATATATTTTTTTCGATTTCTAGACAATTAATATATTACTGGGCCAGCCCATTAACATGGGCGTATGGCCTATTCGCTTTATAGATAGACCTTCTGGTGCCGAGGCCCACTTTGTCTCTGTTTAATATGGATTAATTTGTGGAGTATTTTTCCCCTCAGAGTAAAGTGATTTATTTTAAATGGCATTTCAAATACATAATTGGCAATAAAAAAATTATTTAAAATGTATAAATTACAGAATAAGACAATTGAGACGAGCCTGACTCTAGACCCACTGGTCGGCTGCAGGAGGAAAAAAAAAAAAGTTATCCATCTAATTTATAACTTAAATTAATTTTCTTTTTATATAGATTGATGTGTTGGTCCGTCTAATTTGTAATCCGTTTTGAGTTAAATTAGATTTACCAATCCATCAAAATAATAAGTCGGCCAACCCTGTCCCGTCCCATCAAATGGTCAACTCACTATGGACCGGCACGTTTGCTTACGAATCGATTTATTTGATAGTTCTATTAGATAATTGATTGGCAAAACATGACACATTACATCGGCTCTCCCAAAAGAAAAAAGAATAGAGGATACAACTCGAAACAATAGAGACAGGATCCTCTGGTCCTGCCTGTCCTAGTCCACCTTTGAATTAGGGATAGTTAATGGAGGGATTCAATAGTCCCCACAAGACCTGGTCTACTAAAAGCATACCAGATGATCCCTGCTCGAGGGCACCTTTTGGTGGTAAATTAATTGATATATTTTTTTTTATGTTATCTAAGAACGTTAGTTGATAGATTGTTTACTATAAGTTTATTTATCCCTATGACTGATAACAAATTTTCATGCAACTGAATAGATCATTCCCAAATTAATATGTAAACTAGAAAAAACTGAGATTGAACTTTGCAGTCGGTTCATCTCCCATTTTCTACGAGACAGCAACATTCAATAACACAGGTTGTTTAAGCACTTTGATTCCAATTCTTCCTTTGTTTTTTTCCTCTTCTTCCTCAACTCCCCAAAGATTACGGTGTTATCTTTACTTCAACCAAATATACCGAACGCGTGATACATGCATGCTTTCGGTAATTAAGGAAGCTAAGAAAATGCATGAGATTCTATACACTTTATATTGTTTCAAGTTTGCTACGAAGTTGGTTCCTTAGGACGATATAGTGATTAATATATGGGGTGTTATCATATGTGATATTGGGTTAAAACTCAGTGTGTTCGATTATACCTTCTCCATGTCTTGTCATTTGTACTAATAGCTAGTAGTCACTTATAACATATCTATATTGACCTAGGGATGAATTGACAGAAACGTGGGAAATAAATAGCCTTTTGCCACATGAAGGTTGCTATGAAGTTTGGTGGATTTTACATTTAGACCCCTGTGCTTTTAAAAATCATCTGGTATCTTTGTTAGGTAAAGAGATCGGTCCTTTGCAACTCTTAACTCTATTTAAGTTTGTGTTTTGTCCATATTTAATGATTGAGCTCCAACAGTCCTATTGTACACGCAAGTTGAGGTCGGTTGAATTTGTACTCAAGATCGAAATTGCAATTTTCTAAACTCTCGGGGCCAAAATGAATTTTGTTTATTATCCTTTATTTTCATCGATAAGAACGATCCACGTCAACGCTGTTCGTTCACATCCGCTTCCGCTTCCTCAACCAAGTCACCAGGTACGCGATGGGTGTCGGTCAAACGCGTACGGAATGTTATTCACGATTTATCCAATGTTGCGCCTGAGGTACACCTGCATTGGCCACCCCCGCGGGGCCCGCTTGAGGGGGCCGTTACCGGATAAGAGAGATATTTTAGTCGAGAAAAAGGAAAATAAAATAAAATAAAACAGGCGAAGAATTTGATTATTAAACACTCGCTGCTTTTCGGAAGTAATTTCTGAGATTATAATTAATTTGGGGGGAAACTTGCGATGAATAAAGTGGAGGAACGGAGCAAATCAATCGCGATCTCAATCTTTTTTCGTTCCTTCGTCCCTCTTCCCTCTGCTTCTTTCGTCGGAGCCACCTCTGTTCTTTGATCGCGGCGAGGGCGTCTCTGATCCCGGATCGCCAGAGCTTCATGCGGTATAATCTCGCCCGTCGCTTTTCTTCCACTTTTTAGTTTTTGTCCTTGGAAATGAGAAATTGATAAGATTTTAGTGTTATGTTCTTGGTTAGAGTGGGTAAAAAGTGGTTTTTGCTTGCTAGATCTGGCCTCGAAGATTGCTCTGTTTGTTTAAATTGTCGCCTACTTTTACTCTTTTGCTCATTGATTGTTTGATCCGGGGGTTTGTGGCATATGGATGTGATAATTTGATTACTTTAGCTATGTCATTCTTAGATTTTTTAATTCAAAGGCTTTTTAATTGGTATGTACTCTTTGGTTTGCTGATGAGATTTGTGAGTCTTCCTCACTATTGTCTGTTGCTTCTTGCCGAAATTTGTTGAGGGAATATATATGTTCTAAGTTTAAATGCATTCAATACTTAAAATTAGAGAGCATCCATTGTTGCCTTTCACACTTGACAATTGAATTCCTACTGAGTCCAATAGTTATGACGCTTGGATTGAACGTACGATGGATTAATTGAAGACTGACCAGCTTAAAGTTCAATCGAGGTTTTGGCACTGGGCTGGAGTTTATCTAGTATAAGACAGCATGCTTCTCTTAATTTAATCAATTGTCCCAACTAGACTGCTCTTTCTAAGACGTTGGCATTATCTGGGATGAGACCTAGGTAGATTACAATCTTCCTTGCAATCTTCTTCAGTCTATACTCTATAAAATTGATCTGAAATTGTATGCCTTCTATTTAAATAGTCATAGAAGATTATGGTATTGCAATTGGTTTGGATAAGGTTTGACCGTAGATTTTATTAAATCTTCCAAGTAATTATAACGAAACAAAGTTGATGCTGGAAAAATATATCTAAGACTCTTCTTTTCATTCATACAATATCCCTTGAAGTTTTAGTTTTCTTTGCATAACTAAGTTATTTTCTTTTATCCAAACATTTCTTGTATGGCGACTTCAACATCAGGAGTAGGGTACACTTTTCTATGCATTACTTCTTTTGATGGCATTGCGTTTGATTGATTGATTCTATTTTTCTTTATTCTTATAAATGTGGAGATGATGTTGACTCACTTGCTTCTGGCAGATTAAAATTTATACACAATGGTTTGAGAGAACTAGAAATTCATGGCAGCTGCAGAAGTAAGGACCGCTTGGCAGCGTGCTGCAAACCGTTGCCTTGTACAGGAAGATGCAAAGCGAGCTCCAAAACTTGCTTGTTGTCCGTCGTCTACCCCACAAAATGATTCAGAAAGTGGAAGCACAACAACTGTACAAGATTATTTTATTCCCAATATCATACCTAACAGAAATTCCATGAATTCTATTCTGTCACCTGAAACAAAATGGTGGCTTCAGATGCAACCAAACTTAGGATGTCATAAGGATTTTATTTGCAAGCAACTAAGCTCTTTAGAAGATGAGGTCAAAAGTGACATGGATGCTGTACTCACAAATGGGGATTCATTGTCAAATGACTCTAGCAACTTTGTTGCTACAAAGGAAGACTCTTTTCTGAAGCCTCCTGAGATAGTCTCATCAGTTTTCATGACACAGGATGCTGAAAGAAAGATCAAAGAGATGAATACAAAAAATTATTCAGAACACTCGCTAAAGATAAAGAGAGCCACTGAAGGTTGCCTTCATAAAGAGGAACTTCTGAGCCAGACAGCTGATCCCTTTTCCCTGAAAAGACCAGAGAAAACTTCTTTAGATTTTGAATCACCATGGTCTGGGACTACCAAGTCTGAGCCATGGTGGCGTATTGCAGACAAAGATGAGTTGTCTTTGTTGGTTTCCCAAAAATCATCGCAGCATATCGAAAATTGTGATCTTCCTAAACCTAGCCAGACAATTCATGTCCCGATGGGAAAGCTAGATGCAGGTATATGTGGTGCCAATGAGTATTCAGATAATACTTCTTCGTGTGGTTTTGATGACAAGTTCTTTTATTCCGGGGTAAACATGTTGCACCAATCAGAGAAGTTGTACAGGCAAGACTCTATGCAGCTTTATTATTATTCTTATTATTGTGTGCTGTCTATAATATTTTCTGCTGATTTTGCTCAGTTTTATTTTTCTATTCACACTAACCATGAATTTAGCCACCATTTATTGTGTGCATGAATTACTGGTGGTTGTATGTAATATTCATATGTGAACCAAGTATAGTAGGCAAACTTGCAAATTGATTGTTTCTAAACTCCGTAGTAGAAGTAGTTTTCAGTTATCATTTACAATTTAAAAAGAGTGTTATTAGATAGGGAATGTCAAGGAGAAGTTATAGCTAAATAGAGATGGTACTCCAAGATGCTGCACTCCAGCAATTAAAGATATCCTAGCAAGCAGCCAATAAATTTCTCAAGGGCTTGTAGGAATTTTAGGAATTCTGCAGCCATCTGAGACTTGCAACGTCAAATGATCTAAAGAAGACTCCAAGGTCCTTGTTCATGTTGCTGATGTCGTTAAGTTGCTGTCATTGCATACTCTACAAAGGGTCATAAACAAGCTTAGTTCAATTCATATAATTTGCAGTTCTGTTTTCCCAATTAAAAAATTTGTCCTTACATTGATCATCAAGAAAATACTTCTTACCTACTCTTCAATGTGATTTAGTGGTTTCTGGATGACAAAATATTTGATAGATTCTTAAACCTTTCAACCTCTCTTGAAGCACCAGCTCTTGCAAGCATCTTCATGTCATCTGCTTCCATGTCCTAGAGTATAATTTATATAGCGTGCATAGTGACTTGTGAGTCAATCAACCTTGGTATGGATAGAACGTAGATAAGTAGGCTAAAGATTAGTCAAGGACAAAGAGTAAGAGATGCTCCAGCTCAATGATTGGCCTTGGTACATCTGGTTAATGTCCTCTAGTTGGGAACAATTGATTGTTCTTATTCCTGTATCAGTAGATGGTTGTAATAGTAACATTATCAGTATCCATTGCATTTCTTTCGCTGTTTATATTTCTTTTTCTTTTTTATTGAGGATATACTCATTTAGTTGTTGCAGTCCACCACAATGTGCTCCCTTTTGGCCTATGCTATTATTCCACTGGTTCTTCGACGCTATAGTGTTTCCTTTTCAGCCTCTCTGGTTTTATGCAGTTGTTTTATGAGCTCTCTACTCACCCCTGCAAGTCTCTTCCACGTTGCATGCTCATTCCTAATCCCTCTCACTACAATTTACAAACCCCTTGTTAGATGCAATTTCTTTTGTTCAATACATACATTCTGAAATTTTTTTGATCCGACTTTCTTGTTCAGTAGTCAGGCACAAGGTCATCTTAAAAGGAAACCTCCTGCTGATCAGACATTCAAGAATGACCTTTCAAGATCCAATCTGCTGGATGCGCTTCGCCATTCCCAGACCCGAGCTAGGAAAGCAGAAATGGAGGCCCGGAAAGCTCATGATGAAAAGGAACATATAATCAAACTTTTGTTCAGACAAGCGTCCCACCTTTTCGCATACAGACAGTGGCTACAAATGTTGCAGTGGCAGAATCTTTTTCTCCAGCGTCAACTCAAGGACCATCCGATTTCCACCAGTGTTCCAAACTTCCCAGTACTGCCTCAACTTCCATTGAAAGGGAAACACAGAGAAGGGAGGAAAAAGCAGTGTAAAATCTGCAAACTTGCAGTTGCGCTTGCTGTTGGATTGGGTCTGGCCGGTGCAGGATTGCTGCTCGGCTGGACGATTGGTTGCTTGTTTCCCCCAGTATAGAATTGCTATCATCCTTGCAAACAGGTGATTGTATGTTGGGCACATTTTGTGGCCTAATGAAAAAGTTGGGCTTCCGAAGCTGGTTCATGTACTCGGAGTTCATCTTTCAATGTACATGGTTTCTGCTGTACATAAAAAATTACATTGAGACTTAAGTCTACATGAAATTATTCTGCACAGATACGGTGGCTTTGATTGAGCTTTATGGCTTTACATTTCTCTATGCGATACAAGTTAAACTATTTCATGGACTGAGGAGGATATTCTGGCATGGAATTGGAATATATAAATGAGTGATTTACTCATTTACTAATTTAATTAGTAGTAATTTGTACGCAAAATAGCTTACTTTTTAGAATGCTTCATTCATAAAATTATCTTGTTGTAAATTAATTAACAAAATTACGTAGTTTGTATTATCTCTAAGGATATTCACAATGTTATATCGTTGTAATACCAACTATTTTATAAAAAAATATGAGGTCCACTATCACATACTCGTTATAACATCCTTATTCTATTCATATTCTTTTTAATATTAACACTTATTATTTATGAGTCTCACAATCCACTCAATCATCTAAAATTATATCGTATTAAATAAATACATTTTAAATATGTTTTAAAATATTTAAATTATTATTATTTTTAATAATAATTTTACTTTTAAAAATGTAATTTTATTGGTTTTCAAAAAAAATATTAATTTTTTAAATATATTTATTAAATAAAATAGATGTTTATGAGAAAACGAAATTATAAAGTTGGGAAAACGAAATTACAACTGAGCGGTTAAAATTAATATTCTTGCGAGTTATTTGTAGAATTCAAGAAATTTGTAAAAAAATACCCTATTATTTTCATCCATTTAGGATGAAAAATAAGACGGTGGAAACTTAAAAAAAAAATAGATGGGGAGTATATTTAAAAAGTAGAATTGAAAGAGTAGTTAATTGAAATAAAATATGTATATACATGGGTAGATATTTATAGATGAAATTTCGAACTAGCCGTGAAAAAATAGCTGTTAAAAAAATAACTGTTTTACTTAATTTTTAATTTTAAAATTTATAAGTTTTTAATAAATAAAATTAAAAAAAATTATAAACATGGGGTGGACCAGCCTGGCCCATCCCATATTTATTTGAACACGTTCAAGACATTTAACGTACAATTGGATTATAAGATCACACTAACAACTGCGTTAGATGGCCTAACTGATATTACTAGATTTCAGGCTCCTACAGGGGACCAAAGCCAGAGAATGTGCAGGCCCATTTAAGGGCCCAAATAATTGGGTAGTCGTCGAGTTAACTTTTCGGCCCATGTAATGACCCTTTCTAACCTCAAGATAGGCTTTACAGATGCAAACCTTTTGAGGGGAGACGAGAAATCGGGGGTTCGAGCACGAGAGCGAGAGAGAAGATGTCGCGGATGATGGAGAGACTGAGGATTTTTGTGGCCAAGGAGCCAATCATCGCCACCTCCCTCTTCTTCGGTGGCCTTGGTAATGACGTTTCTTTCCCCATCGTTTTCTCTTCCCTTTTTCCCCATCTTCACTGAAGCCCTAGTCATATCCCTGTATGATGATTTGGTTGCTCTCTACAATTAGGTCGAGGCGGAGTTTTTTATGTTCATGCCATCATTTCTTTCTTTGTTTATCCGTGTTCATATATAGTGGAGCTCTGATTTAACGGATGGGTGATCGATGTGCCTGCGATTGTTGCCCAAGAGTCGCTGAAAAGTTCAAACACAATTTTTTTTTTAATCTATGGTTTTCGGATGATCTTTGAATGGACAAGTATAAAATTTGGAGAACCACTACAAGTTAGATCTTATAGGATAGAGGACATCATCTTGTCGACATAATTTGTGAACCTTATCCAATAAACCTATAGCATAAAAATGATTTTTGTCATGTTATTATCTCCATTTTTTTTTTTAAAAATGTTGCTCTGTTATTTTCCTTTTCTATTTATAGTCGTGTAACTTGACACATTTAACAGTGTTGGATCTTGTTCACGTCTGATCTATTTGTGATACTTTTTAATGAAAATGATTTTGCCCTGTATACGTCCTGTTTTAAGCGTTCTCAGAAAAAAAAAAGAATTGGGCAAAATTTCGATGCTCACACCTTTAAAGCCTGAAATAACCATATTGGCATCTTTAGACGCCAATGAATGTGGACTAGGAAGATAACCAATCAAACATGTATAGATGTCTTTGCTATGCATATCACCTTCCTATTACATGAAGTGAGTGTAAGAACACCAAGATTTATGGGATTATCTCAGGATTCAATGGAAAACATGAGGGAAATTAAAAACCTCACTGTGTCGAATTGTTTACATAGAACATGACCATCAACCGATCCTAGTGCATACATATTTGTATATTGTAGTACAAATATCAATACTGTATATCTAAGTGCAAGTGAATATAACTAGCAAGGCCCAAACGATTATGACCTTAATTTCTAGAAGTAAATGCCATCAAGTGTTTGGGGTGCGAAGCACTAACCTGTCATCCATCCTGAACTAACATTGCTTTTTTTACTGAACTTATTTGTTATGTTTTTTATATTACCAATATTCATCTTTGTTGACCTGTCATTCAGATTTATTGGCCTTACTTTTCTGCATTGCCAACATGGCTTTTTTTTCCAATTGACCACACTTGCTGTGCAATTATCTACCAGACTTCACTTGGTCTCCAAGACTCCAACTAGTCCAATTTTCAGTTTCATCATCTCATTACTAAGAGAGTTAATCCTTGACAAAGAAATGATACTCATCTTTATTCTTCGATCGACCTCTACATGAGATACTTCAAGAAATGCTATCAGACTTATTTGTCTCAGTCCAAATCAGTTGATTCAGATCGAGTTGGTTGCTTTTGTAGACTTTGCTCTATACTTTCTCGCACACTTGCATTTACAAAGGTATATAAGAAGTGAGGTTAAACAAGTGAATAGTTATGAATAGCACTCCACCTCGGTACACCATTGACAAATTTGCATGTGATAACAAAACATGTTACTCTATCTAAAATAGCTGTGCTCATCCTTTTTGCTGGTCCTTTTAGCTGAGAGATGTAAGAAAGGTACCTTTGGCGTCTAACTCAAGAAAATTGCAATTTGTAATACAGTTTTGGCCTTGAAAAATGCAAATGATGGTTTTTCTTATCTATTATCATTTCAATGCAACATACATCTTAATTCATTGTACATTCTGATGGTTTGTAGCGGTCATTATAATTTCTTGGAGATATTCTACTGCGTCACACTGTACTAATGCTGATTCTAGGATATTAATTTTGAAGTATTAGTTGAACTAGTTTCAAGTTCATGATTGCATGGAGTTGGTATTTTTCATATGGTATATTGTTAAATGTAGGTAAGGAAACAAATTCTTCCAGGGAAATTCTGTTTTTTAATGTAATAATTTTTCCTGTCTCTAAGTTCTTCCTTATTGTGAACATTATTATTTTGTTTTAAGATCTCAAAATGGGCTGGTGCTGCTTTCTTTTTTTAACTGTTTAGTTTAATGTTTGCAACATTATTAACTCTCACTGGAATGGATTCGTCTCCCAAGATATGGGGGTATCATGCCCACAAGACGCCCTATATTTGTGGTGTAGACTAAATGAATCATTTGTGAATTGGGCTTAATTAAAGTTGAACAGGACCTTTGTTGACCTTTTATACTTAACGATGAGGTTTCTCCTTAACAACATCAAGCAGGAATTCTATAATCAGCACAAATTTTTTACTTATGGCTGCTTTTATATAAAAAAAAAACTTCTCCCTGTCAATTGTTGTAAATTGCAAATACCAAGCTGAAGCTAGTTAGGATTCCATCCCCCTGACTGATTCATCATTAGTCAGTTTTCTTCATTGTTACATCATCTTTACGTCCATCACACCCCATCACAAGTCTCTCATGCTTAAGTATTTTAAATGTTTTGCCAAACATCTATATGACGTGACTGCTATGTAGCAACAAAAATAAATTTAAGTTCAATTTCACACATTGTAATGGCTGAGTAAACTAGGTTTTCCCTTCCGTATCTATTTATTCTTGCTTCAAATCTAAATGAAAAATAACGGATGTTTATTGATTACTTGTATACAGGTATCATTGCAGTGATTGCTAGTACTTTCAGAACCTTTTTTTAAACCTTTGTCCTTTTCTACTCCAGGTCTCTTCCTTCCAGCTGTAGTTAGGCCGATCTTGGATTCCTTTGAGATGGCGGAACCAGTAGAGCAGCCTGCTCTTGATGATGTATGTATATATTGTTTTCTTTTTTCTATTACAGCTAGAATTTGATCATCTTTTTCCTTATTTTTATTTCATCACATCTATAATCTGATCATCTTAAATTGAGACTCCTTTTTTGTGTTTTTGAGACTCAAGTACATTTTTTTTTAATGAACATTCTGATAAGAAAATTTCATGGATATTTTGACATCTGAAGTGGGCTCTCTTCCTTTATTAGTGAAGTGGCCTATGACTTGTGAGTTTTGCTGTCAAAATTTTCTTAGTTTTGTAGTCTTCTTATCTTGGTTATTCTGATGTTTGCAGGTGGTTGCTGGTATCACGGGGAAGAAAATATAATAATGTGCATTTTGCCAATTTTTTTTCCCCCTTGTTCGCTTGGAGATCATTTCCAGACGTGATGTTTTGTTTTTATCTTACGAATGATGTGATGTAACCTAGATTATCTGTATCTTGTTTTCTTTTCTGCAACATCGGTGAATTGGTTCTAATAGTCTGAATAATGTCGACCAAGTTTCATGATGATCTATTCGAGCTTTGAATCTTTTATAGATTCAGATTAATTATATTTGATTGAGCGTTCAGATAGTGAAAAAATTCCTTCTCTGATTGTCAAAAATCAACTTTCTGAATTAGATTTTGACAATTTTGGATGTTTGAATGAAACTGAGACAGTTTCAACCTCTTTGCCGTAATGGAAAGCAATTCGGAAACTCCTTGGAAAGATTAATCATTTCTCATAGGAAAAAAAAAACACAAAATCCAAAATCTACTCAAATGCTCGATCAATTAGATAAATCTAGTTTCATTATCGTTTCCTCCCTCGATATACACGGAAGCCTATCCATAAGATATCCGCCGTAAAAGATTCTGTCCCCACAAGGCGTTCTTTCTTTCCCGGGATTAATAATTATGAGATTTCTGTTTTTGGGGGAAGAAATACTGAATGAGATCTCTTTAATCTCTCGGAAACTAACGTAAGGATCCATCACTAGTGCATGCATTTATGCCTGATTCATTACGTTGAAGTCGATAACCCAATAAGAGTGCCGATAACAGCAATCATAATTCGCCGCCCTGCCGCCACCGATCACACGTTCTCGTCAGTTTGCTATTTTATCATTAATCATTACACTCTTCCACTGCATGCAATGCACAGCCGCTATATATCTCTTTATTCAAACAATCGATTTAGTATGTATCCAATCCTTTCTTCTCCATGGAGTTTGATCTCTCGAAGGACATTCTGCTGCTCGATCAACCAGACTGGTCTACCTCCTCCTGGTATGTATCCATTGCATATTATTCTGAACATTATGAATTGATTTGATGAGTTCCTCTGTTTCTATAATTCATAATGCAGGGACACTCTGCTTCCCCTCCCGGAAGCCTCTCTCACTCAATATGGCGGCACGATCGACGATGAGCACCCGTTCAGCCTCCGATTCCTCGACGATACCCTCGACCTCGATACGTTTTCGTGGCTCAATTATTATGATTGTGCAGTCGAAAGTATCACTTCCGACACAGCTCTTCTTCCTCTTAACCAAATCGACCCAAAGGAGGAGGTTGCAGGAGAAGTCGCCGTCGTCGTGCAGAGGCGAGCTCAAAACTGCAGCAGCGAGCGGACGTCGACGCCGAGGTTGAGCGAGATGGGAATGGAGGAGATGAGCAAGTACTTCAGCATGCCGATAACGAAGGCGGCCAAGGAGATGAAGGTGGGCCTGACGCTGCTGAAGAAGCGGTGCAGGGAGCTGGGGATCGCCCGGTGGCCGCACAGGAAGATGAAAAGCTTGGACTCTCTCATCATCAACGTTCAGGTAATACAATATCTTCTGAATTAAATTCAAGTATATTAATTTATATTCACGACAGAGACAAAATTGTACGGTTTCTAGGAGTTGGGAAGGTCGTCCGTGAACATCGAAGGGACGACCGTGGGCCGAGAATTGGAGAGGCTGCAGCAGCAGAGGAAGCTGATGGTGGAGAACCCAGAAATGGAACTCACCGAACGAACGAAAAGACTGAGGCAGGCCTGCTTCAAGGCCAATTACAAGAAGAGGAGGCTCATCACCCACCCTTTGAATTGAGCCCACAATTGCTCATGTCGATGGTTTGATTTAAAGAAGAATGGGTTGCGAAAAGGAGTGTTCCAATTTTAATTAATTAATTTATATAGACAAACAGAGTTAGGTGCAATGCATCTGCAACTGTATCTGTATCTGTATGGTCGCTTCGTCGTTTTCTTTGTCCACAGCGTGGGCCTCTCGTGATCTCTTCATAATGGAGACTAAACCCTAAACTGGAATTGAAGAGGAAACCTCAAATCTAATTAATTGAATTAAATATATATGTATAGATATATATAAAAGGAGTGTCGAAGTCAAGCCAGCCCATACCTAACAAGTAAGCACTTCCAATTATATTAACAGACAAAATTATCTTTCGTAAAGTTCCCACCACTTATTTGGACACCGCCATTAGATGTATGAGTAGGACAAGATCACCCGGGAGCTATGCTGCATCGGTGCAGCGGTAAAATATTAAGATTGTCACTTTAATTTCCAATTATGATTGATGCGGCAATACAGAAAGGCCCATCTGGCATCTGGCACAAGTTCAACTGCCAAGATAAAGATGAAAATTAAGATGGTCAATATCTGGATGTCAAATGATCGAACGGAAGATAATTACAATGGCCGATCGGGTCAGTCAGGGCTTGACCGGTTGGAAACATGTTTAAGCTAACCGACCGTCCAGCTCAGGATGATACGTAAGACAACCGACACTCAGTGTGGATCAACAGTTCCCTAAAGGAGATCGGATTGCCAGTTTGGTCCGAACAGGGAAGGACATGTTATTACAGTCATCACAGGGAAGAGCAACTGAGGTCAACAGGGCAGAGGAGTCCCGACCGAGCGGCTACTCTACTTGGCCAAGCAACGGGACCTGGCCATGGATGGAACGAAGCTCCGGCCAAGCAGCTACCCTGACGGGACGTATTGTAGTATCTCCCGGCATCTTTTTGGGAAATAGTGCCGCTAACACAAGGTATGATCGACAAGCAGATCGTACGAAGGAAGCTTTTATTGACTTGTCAGATATATGCATGCCCCGTTAAGGTATGGTGTCAGAGGTACCTTCTTGACTTGTTCTTTCATAGGTATATTGGAGAACTCGCTCATACCTCGAGAAGCGTGTGCATCACCAATAAAAAAAATGATAATCTTAGTTAGCCTCATTGACTATATTTGGGGTGATCGGCCCGGTCGCACGGAAGTTTTCCATCGGCTACCAGGGTAAATCGGGAAGCGCACGCGGCAGCCAACCCAGAAATCCAACATCCTTTGATTACGCGCCCCATTTGGAGGAAAAATTCCTGCAAATACGCCGTAGCTAGGGTTCAAACTGCGGGTGCCTGGGAGACAATATGAATGTCCTACCGTGGCATCGTGGCCCCAGGGACGTGCGCATCACCCACCAAGACTCTATATAAATGGGGTCTATTATCGGCGGAAGTACGCGTGATTATAGTTTGCACTAGTTATACTATTGTTCCACTTTTTCTACAGTTCCGGTGACTGACTTGAGCGTCGGAAGGCCAACACCAGAGACCCTTTTTTTAGCTCGGTACTGACGTTACTTATTTTGAACAGCGAAGCATGATGTATAATCAGTGAAGCCACTACATTCCTAGTTTCCAACTTTTTACTGATCAATTGGATTTATAACTCGTGATTAATTAATTTCTCCCCAACTAATTCTATTGACTAGTAACGAGTCTTCTTCTGCCCTGTCTTCTCCTCCTCATTTGTCGTGTTCACACGCTTTCCCTCTTCCGCCATTAGCCAGGTCTCACCTTCCTCGCTCTTCCCTTCCCCTTCCTCCATATTTTTTATATATAATACATCGATCTATCTACTGCAAATCCATGTCCATCGATCAGTACTGATAATTCGGCACGAGATTTAACAGAGCGAGTGGATGGAGCGCCAGAACAGAGATGGCAGAGACGACACCAATTCGTTCCGGCAGTTCAGTGACCAGTTACGCCTCCACACCGCCGCCTTCTCCGGCCTCTCCCTCGGAGACTCCATATGGTCCGACGCCTCCATCCTCTCGGCTACCGCCGCCGCCGCCGACCCGTGGACCATGACCTACACCAACCAGAAGCTCGCCTTCAACAGCTACACCACCCACGGAAGTCGCCACAACACCGTCGACGACCGCCACAGGAACAGTAGCAACTCTGTCGAAGCCGGCAAGGACGTAATTAACTGTAACAACTACAGCAAGAGCGTCGGTGCTAACTACAAGTATGGCGGAGCAGGAGGGGAGGTCAATAATAACTACTTCAACAAGGCCGTCGGCAAGCCGGTGAACATCACCACCATCGCCGCCAGTAGCAGAAAGAACAGTAACGACGTGATCAACGTGGGAAAGAAGAAGCAGAAGAACTCTAACGGCAACGGAAATTACAGTAACAGCAACAACAGCAACGATAACGGAGCGGCGGACAAGCGCTTCAAGTCCCTACCGCCGGCGGAGGCGCTGCCGAGGAACGAGGCGATCGGCGGTTACATTTTCGTCTGTAACAACGAAACCATGCCGGAAAACCTCCAGCGCCAGCTGTTCGGTAGGGAGATCAATTCGGTTCGACCTTATTAAAATTGCGATCGATCGCCTTTTCCTCAATCTTCCATTATTTCTGTGATCGATAGGCTTGCCGTCGAGGTACAGGGATTCTGTTCGAGCAATCAAGCCAGGGCTGCCTCTCTTCCTCTACAACTACTCAACCCATCAGCTTTATGGAATTTTTGAGGTGCTTTCTCACATCAAATTCAACCAACTGTTATGCAAATTATATGAGCTTTCTTACATCTAATCCAACTCTGCAGGCAGCTAGTTTTGGAGGAAGCAACATCGATCCAACAGCTTGGGAGGACAAGAAATGTCCTGGAGAGTCCCGTTTCCCTTCTCAGGTTTCAAATGATACTTCTACAGAAAAAGTTTGTTCTAAATTAAAACCTTCAAAAGTTGCAAAAGTCCAAACTAACAGATCAATTAATATAATAATTTTCATACCCATGCTGTTCAAACTTGTCCTCTTCAATCAAATGAGTCGAGCCTGCAACTTTTCTCTGGGTGGTTGAAATGTCTCATCTGACATGTTCAGTAATGAATCCCTGATTAGGTGAAGGTGGTGACCAGAAAAATCTGTGACCCTCTGGAAGAAGATGCTTTCAGGCCAATCCTCCACCACTACGATGGCCCCAAATTCCGATTGGAGCTTAATGTCGAAGAGGTAGAGTTTCAATCATGTTTTTTTTTTAACTATTAAAATTATGGTAGTCATGTTCTTATATCCTTTTGTGTACTGTTCAGGCACTGAAGCTGCTCGATGTCTTTGCGGAGAGCAACGCTTGAGCTATGACTAGGAGAGGATTTTTCAACATGTAATGCATAATAAATACTGTGTGCTTGCCCCTCTTAGCAGTATAGAATAAGATCTTGGGGTTATAAATTTCACTGAGACATTCATTGATGTGTATGGTGAAAGACATTGAGGTTGAATTAGTATGAATTTGTTTACTTTTTTACCTTGTATATAATCAGTGATCTATGCTTCATAATTCTGCAAATCCATGAGCAGTTTGCAGATGATCCTTTTTCACTAAAATACAGATTGGCGACAGGGTGCAGAAGCTCTGCTCTGACAGCCCATGACATTATGCAGTGTCATTCTTCATCTCTTTGACATTATGCAAATGCATAATTATGCAGGGTGCCGACGTCTCCTGTTCAGGTTTCACCTGCAATTAAAGAAGGTGTGTGCAGACTGTGCTGCGCTGTGGGCACTGCGTACATGTTAATAAAGGGAGTGTTTGCGTGATGCGTGAAGGCACTTATTTCGGACAGAATGAATAATGGAAGCTTTGCCCCCACAAATTTGTCACTGTGATCCCTACCAATTAATGTCCAGTTTCAATCTGCGTGCACGTCTGTTTAATCTTCAGTAGATGGAGGTTTGATTAGGTAAGTAAGTATGGTTTCTACGCTGATTCCATTCCATGCCAGATGCCTCCTTAAGTACCACTCCCAACGCGTGACACAAGGGTAGAGGTAGAGGTCGATCGGCATGGGCAACTGCTCGGCGAAGGACGGGTCGTTGAGCTGCTCCTCCACCGGAGTCGGCCTCGAAGGCGGAGGAAGAGGGGTGGTGGAGTCTCCCAAGCGAGTGAGGGACATCATGACAGGCGGAGCGAGAGGAGGCAACGGCGGCCGCGGGGGGAGGTGGGAGGGGGAGGGGGGTTTTAAGAAGCTGGAGGTGCTGCAGTCGCCGGAGAAGGGGGTGTGGCGGGTGCGGGTGGCGATCAAATCGGAGCAGTGGGCGGAGATTCTGAAGGAGCAGGCGAACACGGAGGCGATGATCGAGAGGATGAGGAGGTACGCGGCGCAGCAGCAGTAAGCAATCAGGGTAATGAAATTGATGCAAAATGTTTCAAGAATTAGTAGTTTGTTTTCTTCTTGTGTGATCTTGTGTTCAAGATAGTTTGTGTCCTATATCTTCCTGGTAATTAATTAAGCCTGATTAGAGTTGGATTGTATAATATATATATTTATTTGAAGTATATATATAACTGTCATGGAGATGTGTTCATGTTTGAAGTAATTTGGAAGAGGATTGATCCGAGTGACAGATTTTATCTATATCAGAAGAACGAAAGGACTAGTGTTATCAATACACGGACTATTCATTTGTTACTATGAAGCCATAAATCTCTAAGTAAAATTGGGATTTAAAACTCCGCCCATAAATCCGGATGAAAATTTTCAAAGAACCGAATCGATAAGTTCCATGATAATCTCAGGATGCATTTCGTTGTGGGCAAGACAAGGAGGGCGCGAAAGGCCAGCAGTTGCCGTGTGGATCCCGCCATATCAGTGAGAAAGACAGTGCACCTAGTTCAGCGTCACGACATCGCTGTTACCTTTATAATTGATTTTTGTCTAATACCAAAAGATTGAACGGCAGATGAAATTTGAAAGTCACGAGAAGAATTTACTATCGCACGCAAATTTCAGATGACATTCATAAGCAGCCTTTTCAGACGGTCAAAAACCAAACAAAACAAAACAAAAAACACAGATGGTTTTAGACACAATGAAAAGAAGGGTGTGCTCTGCAAATGTAATGAACTTACATAGCTTTTTCTTACCCACTTCAGTTTAGCATCATGGAACTGTGGTGCTGAAGCCATCTGCCATGGTGAAACTCGAAAATATTAGTCGCAACCAACATAGCCGTCCATTGTAACCCATGCCGCGTTGTCGAGAAGGGCTCGGACATCGCGTATTTGGAGATCAATCTCCTGAACACCACCTTGGTCCCAATTGAATATCAATGTCGACAATAAAATGCTGCTAGCAATAACCATAATGAAGAAAAGCAAAAAAGCATTAGTTATAAACGCAATAATAACATACTACATGTCCCAACTATTTGAGGATCACTGTGTCCATTGAATCTCTGCATTAAAACTTTTTGTACCATCGTTAGAAATCACTCGTGGTTGGACTATTTAATCCAACAGGCAATTAAAAATGGGAAATAAATTAAGATAATATGAGCATGTTCAAAGATAAATAATGATATTTCCAAACACATTAATTGATTGAATCTAAGTGTGTAAGGGTCAAGAGTCTTAAAAAACTATAGTTAACACTTATTTTATTGTTTCTAGTCACGGAAAAATAACTTTAATTAACTATTGGAGCCACACAGAATTGCTCAAAGACAATAGTATTTTTCAATTTTATTCATGCCTAATAATTGATTAATTTCATATGTCCAATTTAGCATATTTACATTAATGTTATTATTTTTTTAATACATGAAACATCCTAATTGCAAAATGCTATGAGGAAGTATGATGAGTTGTATCACAATCGTATACAATTTTCTTTTAATCTAAGAAGCATAATAGAATCACAAAAGCCCAAACACTTCTCTCCTTGTCAACCATCCACTTCTTTATCTTATTTGATCATGTTTGAAAGTTGGAGAGATGACGCACTGGGAAGGTGACTGGGATGTTGATTGAGCAAAGACTTGGAGCCAGAGAAAAGGACGGTAGTGAAAAATTATCTTCGCACACACTCAAAAGAGTAAACAAAGCGTCAGTGTCAAAAACCAAGGAAGGGGTCCTTGGCGAAGGTCTTCCGATGCTCAAGTCAGTGGATTGTCCGAGCAGAAATTGGGAAGATCAACCATAGATGAGCAGTATGTAAAGTATAATGCCTCGTGTCCCTCGCCAACGAAGAGAACCCCGCTTTATATACCACCTTTTATAACCTTCGCAATTATGAGGTAGCAGAGAATGTCGAGTGTCGGAGATTGTCTAAGTAAACAAATATGTACAGCCTGAGAAGTGTATAGTCACCGTTCGAGGAATCTTCCGTTACACATGTGCACCTCTTTTGTAACTTATACCATAGTGAGACGGTTGAAGGAATATTCTGTCATAAGTTGTTGGCTGATGGGAAGTGCAATTACCTTCAATGAAGGTTCTAGTGAATGTTTACATTATAATAGAGAAATATTCTCTGACAAACTGTTGTTATTCTGACAGGTTGTTGTGATTCTCTGACCATGCTGCTTGTTGAGTATATCTCGGTCGGGTCTTTAAACTGGCCGACTATATATCCATTCTTCCCTTAAGCTGCTCGGTTATGTACTGGATGGTG
>JBBMJZ010000104.1:10968961-10990629 GCA_037833815.1 Zingiber zerumbet | reverse complement strand
CTCTCTCCCTATATAATATCTACTTTTCATTACCCAATTCATTCCCTTTATTTTATCTCTCCCAAATTAAATGATAGGGAATGAATTTCATTTCCTAAATTTAGAGAAGTACTATTCATGAAATCTAAATTTAGAGAATGGATAGAATAGCTGATGCAAAGATTTTTTTACATAAAATGTAAAATTTAAGATAAATTATGTGTTTAAGGAAGTTGATGTGGATGCTCTAAGAGAACAATAAGTGATGTACTGCATGACAACGCAAGATAGAAGTCAGACACTCACAAGATAATCAGGCTCCCTTATATGTGGAAAGACACCTCCTCCAATTCGAACCATCCACAAGAATTTGTTGATGTCATCACTTGGGTAGCCCACAAAACCTGTTCATTGAAACAAAAAGCTAGAAAATTTAGAAATTTAAAGACGCGAGTTTGAAATGACCAAGGGGATCTCACTTGCGAGCACAAACCTCCAAATACAACAAGAACATATTTGACATCCAAGGAATTGAAGATTTCCCAAGCTGGCTTCTCAGGTGAAGACATAGCAGTACCAACAGTTGCAATGTGAGTGTTATTCCAGGTATTATTATCAACAATGACAGTACGATTTGCCATCGCAGTGGTTTGATAACCATAGTCCCACCAAGATGCTACCTGTAAAATAATATAATTTTAAGAAACTAAAGAACTTTTGAAATGTGCAATCTCAAAAGTTACACTGAGTATTATTCCGGGTACATTGTCAACAATGACAGTACAATTTGCCATCATAGTTGTTTAACCATTATCTAGATCCTCTCCACAGCCAATTGCTGTTAATATATGAAAGCTCAAGATGCACTACAAAGTAGGCACAACTTTCAGATGGTTGATAAATCAGATACTCAGATGGCTTCAAAAATTATGGAGCTCAAATATCATCTATGTTATCATTTAGAATTAGATCTACATCAGAATACATCTCTAACTTTCTAGAAATTAGGTATACAAGCACAGAAATCTCTTTGCTTCTTCCGTATCAAATGAAAAAGGCTGTTTTTTTTTTGAAGTCATATAATCAAATAAAATATAGAACTGAGAAAAGATTGAAGGAAGCTTCAATCCTGGGCTGGGCTTGAGCCATTTGAACAGAGCAAAACAAGATCTTTGAAACAGTTGCCAATCTTTATCTGGTGTGCAGTTGTGTTGGCTTTGTTGAAATGCTTGCTTTATGGTTTGACCAACTCTTGATTAAGCCATAACATTTTTCTTGTTTCTCTTTTAATTGGATCAAATTGTAGGTAGGTATTTGCCCTTCCACTATAAAAAAACAAAAGTGAATATAAAAATAAAATAAAGGGTAAAAGTGAAATTGCTTTCAAAGATTCTTCACACTGCCATTGTGCCTTTCCAAGAGTATATAGTTGTCATTTTCCCTGTATTTCATTTCATCAATCTAGTTTTAGGTAGCCTTTTAGTCTTGCTCTCAAAATCAAGACTGAATAAAAAATATAAACAAAAGGTGTAAAAATGGAACAGCTTGGCTGCTGAGAACATCCTGACTTCAATACCAGAGAAAGAATACTTGAGCACAGCCATATCTTGGGTAGTCAACACAGAGTTTGTATCATAATATGAATTTCTTAGTATTTCTTTTGTGCAATGCATCTCTATCAGTAACACAAGAATCTCTTAGGTTTTTTGAAAAAAACACAGAAATAAACAAAATATTATCGACAAGATTTTTTTTTCCTCGAGCATAAAAAGCAACAAGAAGTTTGCATAATATTGTGCATAAAAGATAAGTTAGAATGATACTATGATATTAAAATTTCAAATAAATATAGCAAATCTTACCTCAATAGAAATAAACTGTAAGCTACAGAAGGATATAATAATATATTAACCACACTGACTATCACAGTTCAAATTTTATCAGGCTAAATTACGTGCATATCAACTTCTGTATATCCATCAATAAGACACAAGTATGGGCTCCATATAGAAACAAGTGACTACTTCAAGTCCACCACATTCATTATCAGGATCACAAGTGACTTCTGTCTATCCATCACCTCCTTTTTCTAATTAACTCTATAAACATGTCTCTCCATCTCCCTTTAGATCCTAAATGATACAAAACCACACACTGATGCGAAGTAACACATTTGATTTACAGACAATTATAAAAAGATTAAATAAAAAAAAAAGCAATTATGCAATTCTGTTTCAATCTAAAACTACAACCAAACTCCTTTTAGATGATAATCTTAAGCATTAAGGCATAAACATCCCAGAAATTGTGCAAGAAAATAGAAAGGAGAAAATGAGAAATAACCTTATCATCTACATCAGTATTATGCTTCAGCCACGCATATGCTTCACGAAAATCATCAAAAACATGCAAGCCATCATGGGAATGAGATGTTAGGACAATTGATGGTGCAGAGTAAGCTTCTGCTGCTGCCCAGACACAATGAACCTGCAATAGCCAACAAAAAGATTCAGTCAAGTTGAAACACCCAAATAAGACAGCACCAGAAAATAGAGTACAATGTATAAATACAAAATAGATGAAATATCCGACACAACATATTCTTCAATGGCTGTATACCAATTAGATTAAGTGTCACTTTTCATTTTATTTTCCTCGACTTCTTGCTTTTCAAACCGAGAAAAAAACAATAGAATTCACAAATAAAGCACTAGATTTTATATTGTTGGCGATCACTAACTTGTTTCCTCACTTATGAAAGAATAGGGCAACAGCAAGTTGTTTACATACATTCTTTCAAAACTTTGAACAAGTCAAGAAATAACAGTCATCCAAAACTTCTGATGTAAAAATTAGATCCTTAGTGATAGTAAAGCAGAGGAGGAAATAAATTGTCACTGAAAAGAAAATAGTTGAAGAAAATAAATTGGACAGTGATTTGAGATAGGCACATCCATGATATGATTGGTATGTTCAGCGCAAATTTTAAATTTATTTTTTGTCGTTTAATAATTTGGAGTGAATTAGCACTTCTATTTCTGTAATTATCAAAGAATATTTATAATCCCAAGTAAGCCAAAGCTAATTTTCCTTATTAAAAATATTTATTTCTCCTGCTTATTGCTGAATCTATAAAAGAAGTCCAAAGTCTTATAATTTTTTAATCTTTTAATTGATACAATTTTCAATTTGTATTATCCTTGTGGCAATTGTTTCTCAGGGTGAGGTTTGTGTCCTTATTCATCATATTGCAAATAAAACAAGCGATTTTCATACCACATAAAAGGCTCCAAGAATGATGAGCAAGAGAATGGCAACTGCAGATGCCTCCAAAGGCAGTACAAGAATTTTTTTTTCATTTTGACGTTTATCAGACACCTTCTCCACGTTTTCTTTTCCTTTCTCCTTGATTTCTTTTCCTTTCTCCAAGATTTCTTTTTCCTTCTTCCTATTCTTCTTTGAAGGTCTTTCTTTGACTGTACTTTCAGATTTTTCTGTTGGAATCTTGCTATCAACCTTTGCTAGTTCATCTTGAGTTTCATTGTTAGTATCCCCTGCCTTGAAATTTGTATCATAATTGACACATTATAGTAAAACAGACATAAATTCAGAGTTATAATTTTTGAGAAATCAAAAGAATAGACAAATTAGTTGCCATACATCAGAAGGTGGAGTTTCAAATAATTTAGGAAGTTGAAATTTAATAGATCGTGTGAAGACATCAAAGGCTTCAGACAGAGCAATGCCAGACATTATGCATGCAGCAGGAGCCAAAACAAGCATAAGACGTACCTGATGAAAGATTTGCAAATAATAAGAAAGGTGGCAAAATTCTACAAGTATCATTGACAAGAAGAAATTGTGCCACGTACCATAACTCCAGAAAAATATACTGATGTTGTTATATACAAAATCACAAATGAGCTAGCATCAGAAAGAGGTAAAAAGCAAGCCTGCAAGACATTAAATAAAGCGAAGTTGTTTAGAAAAATTAATAGAAAAAAGGTGAAGATTGCCAATAATACCATATAATTGTATAATTAAATTTGCAGTCGATAGCTAGTGAAAATTTGTAGGTTCTACCTAACCGATAAAAATGGTGGAAGTAAAGTTGAGATGGTTCGTGAACTTAATAAGTCTGATTGCTCTAAGATATAATGACAAATTGTCGGATAGAGCAAGATCTTATCACAATTCACATGAATCAATTGAACCAATGAAATTTCTGTATGAACTGTTTTAATTTTAGACAGAGAATCACAACTTTGCAAGTATACAAGAATTCATTAAGTGGTTGAAATACAATAACAAACATGGACAGTGTGCAATATAAAATATTTTTCCAGAAAGACATCGCCTAAATGTAAAACTGGATAAAATTTAAAATTAAAACGAACTAGAAATGGCCTAGTAGACATTCCAAAACAACAATATAAAAGAAAAATAAAATAATAGGAAGAAACTTACAACAATGCCAGCTGGAACCAAGAACGCCAACACATTGATGTCCATGAAATAAGATGGCCATGTTGGTGGCTGATGTTCGCTAACACTAGCAATGATGGGTATGTACTTGCTTGCATAAGTTCTGCTCATGTGAAAAGGAGGATCAAGGTGGTCAATTTACAGGAAACTAAATGAACCAAACCAGAAACAAAATTGACCAGTTCAAAGGCTATGCAAAATGAAACCAAAATCATTCATCATCTCACATTCATATTGGGTCTCATATAAGGTGAATATCTAGTGCATGGAGTGTGAATACTTAGCATAGACATAAAGATAGATAGCAATATGATTAGGTTTGTTTTGGCCATGCATTTATATTTCTTGTTATCACATCATGTAGGGCCCATAGTTCGCAATCTGCAATTTCTCCGCCGAAAGAGGAATACTCAAATACCGAAAGGGAAATCCTCCTCGAATCCAATAATATGAAGTAATTGTGTCTTCATTCTATCATCTATTCCAGTCATATACACGTTGGACTTCAAAGGATTTTCCTTAAGGCCAACTTCATCTCCAAATTGCTTTGATAGTCCGCTATTACTGAAATGGAGGTTTCATCCACTGGAGCAAATAACAATAAGTCATCGGCATATGCAAGATGTGTGATCTAAATTTCCTTACACTTGGGATGAAAATGAAAAGTGGGAAGCGATGAGGCTACCTGAATCCTTCTTGATAATCCCTCCAAGGCACAAACCAAATAATAGGGGTGGTGGTAAGGGGTCACTTGCCTTAAGCTACGCCTCCCACTGAAAAATCCATGAAGCCCGCCATTCAAAGAGACAGAATATGTGACTGTGGTCATGTGGTGACACACTCCTGGATTCATTCTCAGCACTGTTGGGAAACCCCAAAACCAACAAGCCCTAGTCAACCATATCAAATGCCTTATGTAAATCCACCTTAATCATACATCTTGGCAAAATTCTTTTGTGTGCATACTTCCAAGCAGTTTTGGTGCTAGATTAATGTTTTCTCCTATCGAACGCCCCTACACGAAGGCCGCTTGTGCTGGATCCAACAAGCTGCCCAAAACTGGGGCTAACCGGCTGGCCAACACCTTGGCTATTACCTTGTAGAAAATGTTACAACAAGAGATTGGCTGGTAGTCCACTACTCCCAAAGTATCATCCGTCTTTGGAATTAAGGCAATCAAGGAGTGATTCCATTGCTTTAGCAGCTTCCCAGGCTGAAAGAACTCTTGAGCTGCTGTTATAAAATTTGTTCCAATTGTATCCCATGTGGAGATAAAGAATTTGGCATCGTATCCATCCGGTCCTGGGGCCTTACCACTCCCCGGATCTCCTCCTTGTCTATTGGCTTGATTAAATCCGTTGCTTGATCATTAGTTAATCGCTGTCCCAGAATCTGAGCACTGTCCATGGGTTGTTTGCCTAAGCAAAAAGTGAAAGAAACTCACAAGCTCCTCTACCACCTCATCCAAGCTTGTTGTTTGGTCTCCATTTCATTTGGTGAGTGTACCTATAGCATTCATTTTGTTGTTCCTCTTCACATCATAAAAAAAAACTGGTGCATCTATCCGAGTTCTTAAGATAGACATTATTCGCTCTTGGTTGATAGAATTACTTTTCAACCGAATAAGTTTTGCCTTAGCACAAACTGTGAATTCCCTATAGTCGGGTCTACCCACGAGTCCGCCACCATTTTTTGGAAATCCCCATGTAGTGCCCACATATTGAAGAACTTGAAGGGTCTGTTAAGGGCTCGATCTCAGACTAGGGTGTGCACAATGCTACATGAGTGGTAGCTGGGGGCTGCAAACTATCTGCCAACATCGAATGTAAATTTACCAAAGCTCTATCCAATTTACACAAGACCATACCATTAGTCCAAGTGAGTCTACAACCTATAGACCGAAGATCCACCAAATCACATATTTGAACAAAATGTTGAAGATCTCTCATTTCATCGTTTGTGATAGGAAGCCCCCCTCTTTTTCATGAATAGATATCAGTGTGTTGAAATCTCCCATGAGAAACCACGGTTCCTTTATGTTCTCGCCAAGCTTAGTAAGTCCCTCTCATAACCGTCTTCGCATGACTATAGCATGAAATCCATAAACAAACGTAACCAATAAACCCCTCCCAGCTATTCGACATTTGATATGGCAGTGCATGCATGGATCCGTAGCCATAATAATCCACGACAACCCGCTGTAGATCCCAAAGAAGCAATATACGTCCATGATTAGAATAGCTGAAATTAGTTGCAGTGCCCATACCTGTGAATTTCTGGCGTAATATCGGGTCAAGAGCAACTTCATCGAGTTTAGTTTCTAAAAGTGCCAATACTTGCAAATTTTTGTGCTTGAGAAGGTGTTGACCCCCCATGTTTAAGGGACTTATGAAAGTCCCTAATATTCCATGAGACTATCTTCATTGACAACATGATGTACGGGCTGCTCGGACGCTTAATTGTTGACCACTTTGTTGTACAGTTTGAACACTTTGCTGAACACTTTGATGACCACCTCCATGTGATTGTGTAGGCCTGGAAATACCTTCTGAATTGCTTGTTTGACTTCCAGAATCTGTTGATGCCAAGACTGAACTTCCCGTGCTTGTATCAGCTGTGTCCTCCATACCCAAGGTGACCATAAGAGACAAATTGCAATCAGATTATTCTGGCACTGCAGCAACTGTCCTGATTCCTATTTGTTACGAGCTGGAGAGGCCTACTCTGACCTCTCTTTGGTTCTGTTCGGTTTCTGGTGTGCTACCCACAAGTGGTTGTTTGCCGGAACTATGATCTATTGGTACTGCCCCCATAATCACCGGCACTATCCTCTCAATGACCTCCAAACCTGATGCTCCATTCCATGTTATTGGTGGACCAAAACCTCTCCCGCAATTGGTACTCCAAGGAGTTGAATGCTATTGGTTATCCATGCTTCCCATACCCGGTGGAGTGATTGAGAAGATTCATGCTATATGCCGGATGTCTGTTTGGTCCTCCAAGCATCCCCCGATATGATGGGCCATGATTTTTCTTTCCAAACAAGAGGAAAACTATGGACTTCGGGACCTCCATACATGAAATAATGCCCTACTAAGTAAGGCGCTATGGAATATTCAATCCAAGACGGATTCGCTATGGATAAGATGGGTTCATCAACATTACATCAAGGGAGTTAACCTTTGGCAATGGAAGGTCAAGGCCTTGGACTCCCCTTTGATCAAGCAGTTGGTGGGCATTCGAGATCAGATAGTTTACAAGCTACACGGGCAAGGGGCAGCGAATATGGCACTGCTGGAGTGGTTTGCTTGGGAAAAAGTGGGATTGCCAATGCTTGAGAGTTTTTCAAGCCAAGGGGGCCTATGGCAGCTTGGGCATCGGTGGTTTGGAGGCTAGAACTCATGCCAAAGCACCAGTTTTTTATGTGGATACTTGCACATGGGAAGCTACGGACGACTAGTTGCCATATGAGCCAAATAAGGTTTGTGCTATGCCGAGTGCAAGATGAATCAAATGCACACATCTTCTTTGATTGCCCCATCACTCGGGCTCTATGGGACAAGGTAAAGAGATGGATAAACATCAGATATGAGATCTGAACAATTGAAGAGTTATTTCAGATTTTCGGCCAACACTACAAAAGCAGAAGCAACATCATAAAAGCAAGGCACCTTGTTGTTTCGAGCATGATTTATGTATTGTGGGAAATAGATATCGTTTTGAGGATCTTGTTCCCAATGTTGATAGGATGTTCCGCAAGCTACAGATACATGTGTATCGACTTGTGGACGATTGTAGCTCATGATTATATGATCTTGATTGTAAACTCTTAATGGTACTCTCTTAAAAAAATTTATAAAACATTACCGTTCCCAGAAAAAAAAGATAGATAGCAATAAGCTCTAACAAGCTATAAACTTTATTACATTCAGTGGTCATGCCTCAAAAAAAAACTGTCCTTAGTTGAGGAACATTTTATCATGATTTAGGCCTAGACAACTAGCATTCATCACTAACTTCTACAATAAATCCTATTTGTAAATAGCAACCATTTAAATATTTAGCACAAGTATAACAACCAAACCTTTATCCAATTAAGTGGGGTCGACTATATGAATCCTCCTACAATATTGGGCTTGATCCCCTACTATATCATCATGTATATTTAAATGAAATTTATCCTTTTTTATTGTTGCCAATTAAGTCTTCTTTGGTTTCCCTCTTTCTTGATTATGAAAAATATATATCAATAAGATTACCAAATGCTTGTGCTGTATAGTTCCTCATAACAATGATCTTAAGGATTTAACAATTACGAGCAAGCAACAAGTTCAAACTATTTAAGGATTTACCAAACATTGATACCAAAAAGAATATTATTAACATTATTATCAATTAACTTCATGAGAAGATGCTTACGGATCAAGAAGACTTAAGCTACGTCCACTCCAACCTTTTGTTGGGCTAGAAGCAACCAGTGCTATAAGAATAGCTAAAACTGCACCACAAACAGCACTGAAGGGGAAGAAACAGTTAATGGACAACACATTCATGCAACTAAACATACATAAAACTATAGTACAAAAAAATGAGTTGCCATAAACATAATGAAAGCTTACATGCCAATTGTAACGATAAGTGTCATAGCCACTTTAAACATCTTAGGAGATAATATTCCTTTGATATAATAAACTAGAGCAACCACGTGAATGATTATGAAAACCTGCAAATTTGAGGGCGAGTCAATATAAAAGCATATTGGATTCTAGCCACTAGCAATAGGTTCGGTGTTACTAAGAAATGCAGACATACTTTAAGGTATTCTATCATACTACGACAAAACTAATGAAATCCAATCTCGAAGGTACTAGAATTCAAAATATATAAAAATATCCATGGTCCAAATTTATGTGTGCCTTTTCCCCTTACCTATGGGTATTTACCATAACAAGATTATAGATTATGTTATGTAAACATGATACAATTATAATGTAGATGGTAACTATTTATACTAAATAGTAGCAATTTCCTAAGGGAACTTAACATCAGACATGCATCATGCAGAATGAAGCAAGTACCAACAAAGTTTTGATCCTCAAGTCATAGAACTCCCATAAAGCATAGAAAAATGGCATGTCATGAGATTTGATATTGAATGACAAACCAAAAAGGAAGCAAAATGCTCAGATGTCATCACTGCGTTGAAACCAACTACAGGCACCAAGGAAGCTAACAGTGTTCCAAAAACCACCTGCAAAGGCACAGTAATTTTATGTGACAAAAGTGGTACCTCTTTATTAAAAACAAAACATTTGATGTATTAGAACTAGATGATGCCTTAAAGCAAACAGTTATACGCAACTGCAAACACTTACAAGAGGAGCATAGGCAATGTACAAACGCGACGAGTAACGACCAGTTACAATGCACAAAAGGACATGCATTGGAATAAGGTTGATAATAAATGTATAGCCTCCCCAAGAGCACACCTGCAAAGAACAAGATACTACTGTAATTTCTACTTGGAAGATGAGTTGATGAATAATAGACAGAGAATGCTTTACCATGTAGAAATATGATAGAGCATTCAGAGTAGCATAAAAGAGGGATCCAGTATTCAGTGTCTGCGTATAATTCTTGAGATCAGAAGACTTGTAAAACAAAATGTCACAAACAATAACTAACATTTAGCCAATAATTGAATAATTAAGCCATCTATTTTTTACATAAAACAAGAGGAACATGAATTCACAACACATAACATAACCGGATTTATACCTTGATATAGAGATAAAAAGTGAAAATTAGGGCAAATATTGCAACAGCTTCATTGTCATAGCTTCCAGCCACAGACCGTGAAATGTATGAAGGGACCTGTACATAGAGGAGAAAGATATAATTGTTTTTCTGAGATTAAAAGAAACTGTCACATAAAGAATACATGTGAAATGCAACATATAGAAGAAATTGCCCTTCTAAAACCTGACCAGAAAGCAAAATTTACAAGATGACTAACTTTTCTTTCTTATATACAAAAAAATATGATGAATGAGACCACAAATTCATGACACTATTATCTGAAACATGAAGAACCATATCTATTTCAGCAAGGCTATAAGAACACATGGTATAAGTTGTGAATTCTTCTCACACATACATTCTGGTTAACACTAATCAATAGGAACACAAGTAAGAACAAGATTACCATCGCCAATAAGACCGCTGCAGTCAAACCAGCTCCAGTTCCCTTAACTTCCTGCGATTCATGCCAGAAGGATAGAAAAACAAGTGATTATCAAAATTTCAACGAATATCAATATGAAAAACAAGAACAAACAAATAGATGAGCAGGTGCCTTTGTGAGAAGGTATGTAGCCCATGCTGCATTCGCTGAGAAAATAGGAGCTGTGAATACACAGACAGTCTCCACAGACAGAGGGATGTTCAAGTTATTCAGAAGCCTGCGATCATGAAGCAAGAAATGCACTATTATTTAAATAGATTCTGACAGATTATAGCTTATCACAATTAACAATAACTGGCAGACATACCACCATATGGAACCTGCTGTTAATGTCAAACCAGGGTAAACTGTTCCACCAATTACACGACCAAGGGGATACCTGTCAAATCATACTAGGAACATTAGTTCAAAACCAATGTCAAGCTTGAAGTTTCTAAAACAAGTTGACATGTACTCTGAGATAGTACCAGGTTCGGTCATCAAACCAATTCCAAAAGTCGTATATTCCATTCTTTGTGAGAAACTGAAAAATGGTTCATGTGATGAGTGTATTAGATGTATATTCTAAAACAGAGAGAATTTGACAAGCAATTCAGGAGAAAAGGCGACATGCTTAGTGCATCAACTCCAATGCTTTCCAGTTTGCAAATATAATAGCTAATATTATATTGATATCAAATGTCGCAACCGGACAAGATGTCTTTTCCATAAAGTAAATGAGCAAAATTTCAGAAAGTGTAATAGGGGAACATAAATAAATTATATAGTCATAAAGTCCAACCTTCCAGTGGTCGAATAATAGAACTCTAACTGGATATTTTTAATCTCACGAGCAGTCATATTTAAGACCGACCACCAAGAAAATCTTAAACAAAATATATTTAAAAAAAAAAAGATCTGACTATAAACACGATAGAATTGTTAAAGAGGAGATCTATTATTATCTCTTTTTTAACAAAATAATGTGAGCGAGAGGAGATATGAGAGTAATATTAAAAAAAACATGAAAAGAAACAAACCTGAGTGACTCTATAGTTGAAATATGGATCAAACTCGTGAATCACACTCTCGTACTTGATGACCTATAAGATGAAAGAAAACAACAAAAAATGCAACACTGAATCATCACCCATTAGTAACTCAAAAATAACTGCATGCCTCCAGTTCAGTATTGTATTCCCATTCAGATCTAGATTGGAGGTGATCGATCTATGAGAAGGACGACTTACCGAGAAGAGGCGGATCGAGAAGGCTAGGGTTCCAATCAGGAGTAGAATGAAGAATCCGAGAACGCCCCCGAAGGCCTTCCGCAGGGAACCTTCCCCTTTGGATTCGGACGGATCCACCATTGACGGCTGGATCAAGCACGGGGGCAGACAGTGGGAGGCAAGAGGAGACTGGAGACCCCGACGAAGACTTCTTCAGGGTTTGGGATTCGTGAAAGAGATCCCACTCCAAAGTCCTCTTATATATCTCCGCAGTTGTTATTGCCGTCGGACTCTTCCAAACAAGGCGTTCGGATGATCGCCACGTAATCAAATAAAAGTATCACTCCCATCCGTTGGGATTGGAAGGTTGGGGCGTGGAGCAGTGAGCAGATCGATTTTAGTCGAGGCCTCGGGTAGGATTTTTGTTGGCAGATAACCCTTTTTTTTTTAATAATCCAGTATAATTCTTTAAACCAATTAATTCTGATTTAAAAAATTTATCGATCATAATAATCAAAAAAACTTTAATAAAAATTCACCTAAATGATCAGTATGCTAAATGTTAGAGAAAGCTAACAAGTGTAGACGTATAGCACTTTATGGCTTATTAGGTTTAAGATTTTATGATTAACCTATATATACCATATTAATCCAATTAAGTGACATTTATATGTAATTGTTAATACATCATAGATAATTTAAAATATTTTTAAAACAATAGATATATCATAATATAACACATATTATATTCTTTATTTATATGAACAAAACTAAACAAGCACAATTATAATTAAAAAATATAAATTCATGAATTATTTAAAGGTTTTAATGAATATTAATGTCATATTGTATCCCTGAAGAAAAAAAATATATTATTCATTAATACTCAAGTTTATTTATTTATTTATTATATTTTTAGTTTCAAACCAACATAAGTAAGCTCTTCTTCAGCTTTTACATCCCTAAATCCAACTTAAACACCCCATATTCTAAATAAAATACCATGAGCAAATCAACAAATATCAACCCGAAAACAGCAAACTAATGATTAGCCCGTAATCTTGGTAGGCATGGGGGAAATTTAATTCAAAAGGAAGAGTGTTGCCTACCAGTAGATAGTTCACTGAGGCATTCCTTCACAAGTTCTTTCACTCTTCTCTTCATCAGCTTCTCCTTCACGGTAGAAAGCATACCACGATAGAACATCTCCATTCGAGTGAGCTCCTCATCATCTGCCTTTTCAAGAACACCCTCCAATTCCTTTCTGATGTCAAAAACACCAGACTCTTGCAGTGACTGGGATAGCCTTCGCTCGTCCAGTGGCTTCCTGAATACTGATATGTGTAGGAGATTGGCGTATCGCTCCATCAGAGTCAGTTTTGTCCTTAAAAGGTTCAATTCTTCCGTCGCAGCAGACAACTTTTGGTCTGTTTCTTGGAGCTTTCCAACTTCATTGTCTCTGGTTTTTGGCATTGTATCTCGACTATTGCTTCCTTTCTTGGCTGTCATTTCAACAGGAGGCCATAATACAGGTGAAGGAGCATAACTGTCGGTGGTCAAGCCAGTGCCGAGGACACCACTTCTTCCTCTGCCCCATGCCCAGAGTTTATAACCATTGTCCGAAACAAGAACCGTATGGGCTGCACCACAAGCAACTTGTACGGGGCCAGTAAATCGTATGCCATTCACTTCAGGAGCCCGTATTCTCAAAGGAAGGTGTGCATCCCCAGCATCAGTTCCAGTGAAGCTAGCATCTGGACACAGTCCGAGGCCCTTCTCCATTCCCCAAGACCACACTTCACCAGTCGAAGACACAACGGAAGTATGGAACAAGCCACAATCGAGAGAAATCAAGAAAGCATCTTGTGGTAAAGAATCTAAAGGCTTTGGCACACATGAGCTTTGAGTGGTCCCGTGACCAAGTTGACCATTTTCACCAAGACCACATGTCCAACACTTGGATTCAATCTCCTGGTCATATGACTTATTATTAGCAAGAATTGCTGTATGGAATGCTCCACAAGCAACTTCATAGACAACCCAAGGTGATTCCTCATCAAATGTCGATACGATTTCGGGTTGTGACCGGCTTTCCTTGTCACCTAATCCCAGTTGACCATGTTTATTGTTGCCCCAAGCGTAGCATACAAGGTCACCATTGCCTCCGTTGTATGTTTCTCCAGTACTTACTACAGCAACAACATGTTCATTTCCGCAGGCTACCTTGACAACAATATGACCATGGAAGTGCCACACAGGAAGAGGAACAACACTGTTTGAGAGGCAAAACTGCCCAAGTTCGTTGGCCTGTGGAGAGTTTCCCCAGATCCATAGAGACCCATGATTGTCTATTGCAAGAGACATCATTCCTCCTGCCTTGACAGTACAGATCTGCATCCAAGACATCCAAATTAGATCAAACAAAATACTCATACTATTACTGCATGATATGGCAATATACAATCTCAAATTCTGAAGTCTGGATATCAGTGTGTTACATCCTTTAAGGCATGTGTGTTGGCTCCCGTGAGCAGCAACCAATCTGTAGCCTGATAATATGATTACATATCATGTGGCCATATATATGACTTAATTAGACGACACCCATGCCTTTTATTTGCCTGGTAATTTCTTTTATATAGGGGTGATTATGGCTAAGTATATCAGCTTGATGTGAGTAATCGAAACCAAATAGGAATATAATTGGGTTTGATAAATCCGCACTGCATCAAACTAAAACAGTTCAATTTATTGGTTAGAATGAAAATTCAAATCAAACTGAAATCAAACTGAAACCATTGTCGCCTTGTCGGAGAGTGCGGGCACTTCTTCATTTGGTTTTATGTAAGTAAAAGCTTCTCAATCATGTATGTTGATCTTGAATAAATGACTATTACCCAATGGCTTAATTACTGAAAAGCCCAATCCTTACACTGTCTTAAATCAGAGTATGTTATTGGAAAGAAGCTAGTGGTTCTCTTCAACTCTATTACCATCTTAAGTTTGATCAGACAAACATTAGTAGAAAAAAATTATTACGAAATGACAAATCTCAACTTACTATCTTCAACAGCCGTCATCATCATCAAACTAGACCCCAAAATTAAATATGAAATGACTCGCTTTTCACTTTAGAACCCACAGCTAATAAATAAAAGCAGTCATCATATGTATTTGGTTAAACAACATAGACAATCAAAAGAATGCTTCTAATGTTGGAGTTTACTAGAATTTGAAATCAGCCAGGTTAACTACCTTTAATGAAGCATCAGTGCTAGCTGCACTTGATGCATCAGTCAAAGAATCCGGACTGTCAAGTCCCTTGAAGTGTTCAACCAAGCAAGGAATTGAGCAATTTTCCTTGTCATGACCAAGCTGACCATCCATGAAATAGTCAAGGCACAAAAGGATACGACAAATCAGAAACCACAAGGATACGACTTCACATCCACCGTCAAAAGATTTCATTGCAAAGGATACAGACATTGTAGCCCCAGGACCAAACAGAACCATCATCTAGCAATGGGAAAAAGATTATTAACAAGAATGTAGTTTGGAATTACCCATAATGTTTGATGGAAAAGGGCCCTGCTACTTTAAGTTTACATTACAATTGCAGAAAAGCATTAAACGTCTATATTCACATTTTCCATGTTTAATTAAGTCCATCTGGATATATGAAATGCAATATTGACCATAATATTAATGTCAGACATCATTGGGTAACTGGCAAAGTAATGAGTGAATCTGAAATCAACAAACAGGTTAGAAGAATAAATAATATCTTAAATAGTGAAGGAACAATCTACTTTAGCATTCGATTAATTAAATTAGTATAGGTTGCAAGACAAAGGTGTGGTTCTGAGCTTGAAATCATTTTGATTAAATTGCACACTTAGTAGTTACAGACATATTGAAATATACTATCAGCTAGAAAAAAAAATGGCCCTCAAAATGTTATGGCAACCTTCATTACCAAATATCCTTTTTGTTGCCAGACAACTGGAACTAAGTCCCATATTAACAATAAAAGAAGTAAAAACAACACACGGGATTAATTCATGTAGGTGGAGCTTGATGCACATGGAGAAGATATTTAATTTGCTCAAAAATCAATGGACCAAAGTTATAATTCAGAAGCTTCAACGAATGTAGCCCATGTTCATGCTGTAGAAAGATATATAAATAATAAATAAAGTGAGACAAATGCAGAATTGGGACAAATAGCTGCTGTTGTGTTCTTAGATCTAAAACTGAAGGAAGAAAACTTTATACATAGCTACAACTTCTGATGCAATGTCTCAGTATCAGACAAAAACAAGAAAGGGATCAAATTTAGTAGTTCACATCTGATCGTGAAGCTAGAGATAAGGTAATTGACATAATCAGATGCGACACTGATAAATTCTTGCTTCGGCCTTTAGAAGCAGAGAATCTGCTCACAATTATCTTCCTAGATCGACTAATAATCATAGAACATTGACGTCGCATACAGTAAAACCCCCCTCAAACACTAGAATAGAATCCGATTTCATAGTATAATGATCGTACAAACACTAGAATAAGTGTCAACACAAAGGGGGAAACTGAGAAGCGCCCTAATCTCAAAGGAGCTGAAACAATTAAACATAAGAGATATTGATCGGACCTCGTAAGGCAAGACTGTGGTATGCACCAGTAGCAATCCCTATGTAGTTGGCTTGTGACACGTTGGAACTATCGGAAGATGCAATTGGAACCGGGAAGAGATCGTCGTCTTCCTTACTGGTGCCGAGCCGCCCAAATGTCCCCCTTCCCCAAGAGAACAAGCTTCCATCCGCTGAATCAAAACGAAAATCACATAGTAGATACAAGACTACGGATCGAGGGGATGAACTGTATGTTTGGGGGGAGAGATGTGAGGATACCAGTAAGAGCGAGAGTGTGAGCTTCTCCGGCGGCGACGGAGACGACCTTGTGAGACATACTTTGGTCAGAATTTTCGGTGGCGGCTGAGCAATTTGTGTTCGCTATGCGGATCGCCGAAATTCACGATTTTTAGCCCGCCGGTAGAGGGGCAGCGAGGATAAGAACCAATGAAAAAGACAAAAATAAATAAATAAATAAATAAATCATTATAAATCAATTTGATATGATTTACAAAGGTCAAGCAAAAGAGTGTTACTTATAATATAAATTCGATATGAATTGAAGATTTTTAAAATTATTAATGACTTTTAAAGAAAATTTTTTGATGATTTTTTTTTATTAAGTACAAAAATTGAACTGAGTGTAGCTGCAGTACTTAATTTATCAAATTGTCGAATTAAATATAAATATATCTAAATAAATTAGCATTGTTTTATGACTTTGGAAATTAAAAAAATATTATTTAATTTTAATTTATTCTCCATTTTACAAAATGATTATATCGTAACGTTAGAATTGGTGATAAACAATTGTTTTTTTATTGAAAATAATATAGCGTGATAATTATTTAAGAATTCCGATTTGACCAAGCGTTCAGAATATTTTACGGGACCACGTTCTCAAGTTTTTAGGTTGCACTGTAAAATTATAAATTAAATTAATATGCCTTCATTATCTCCCTTAATCACCTTCTTGCTTTCTATATAAACCCTAAGGATATGATTTCAGTGCAGTATCGCTATTTATTCACGTTACATTTAAGCCGGAAATGTTGGCCGGCGACAGGGCGTTAGAAGCAGGGGATAATTCCGTCATTGATGAGCTGCTCGACGAGTTTTTGAACGAGGAGGCCGAGACGGACCCGGGGCTCACCGCCGCCTGCAGCTCGACGGACTTTTTCCCGGCCACCGGCGTGGACAGCTTCAACGATTTTTTGTTCGACGGCGTCGGGACTTTTTTGACCGAAGACTGCACGCCACGGAGTTCAGTGCCAGATAATTATTCGTCGATGATCGCAGCAGAGTGCCGAGCCTCACTCAAGGCTAATTTTTCTGGTGATCCTTTTGATTTATCTATAAAGGTGATTCTTTTGATTTATCTATTGGGTAAATTCAGAATGCAATTTTATGAACAATTAGAAAGTCAATATTTAAAAATTCATCCTATTATAAAATTTAAATCTCTATTTTATCAATATAGATGTGTGTGGGAGAAATAACTTTCTTCTACCAGTGACTTCTTTTACTAGATCTGTACATTTAAGTTAACATTTAAAAAGGGGTGAATAAAATTTTGATTTAATTTAAATAACTAGATTTTCCGATAATCTCATCTACTTAACTAAATTTCATTTGGTAACAACATCTAAATTTTTTCTTTGTCTATTTATTTTTCTTAGCATTTTTGTGTGTGTGCTTGCAAATTGCATAGATTTACATCCAACATTAATCCAAAGTTCTACATATTTCTAACATTATTTTTCTATGTTGAGTTAGTCACAACTATGAGTCCGTGCGGGATCCTTCCGATTCAACCACAATTGAGAAAATGGAGGGTGGTCTCAGTGAGCTAAGGCTAAGATGGCTAAGAACTTTGAAGGTGATTAATAGATAACTTAGTAGTACATATTATTCACATTCATAAATCAATCTCTAAAATATTTGTCCAAATTTAAATCTTATCTTCTTATTATTTATTATTTCTTTTGCTCAGTTATGAGTGAGTGGCTTCTTACAAAAGACAATGAAGGATAACAACTCTGATAGAAGTTATTAGTGCTACTAGATCTAGGTCGAACAATTGGAAAGAAAGTTGTTAGTTGTGATTAGGGCAAGCTGCAGATCTAAGTTGAGCTGTTAATAAGGGTGAGTAAAATTTCGATTCAATCCAAATAACTAATGGAACCGAATTAATTCTAAAGATAGTAAGAATTGGTCAGTTCGATTGATTGAAAAAAAATTCATAGATTTTGAGTGAGTGATTTCTCACAAGAATAACAATTTTGACCAAAGTTATTGGTACTAGATCTAGGTCAAATTTGAAAAAGAAGTTGTTAGTTATGATTAGGACAAGTTGCACATCTAAGTTAGCTTTTAAATAGGGGTTAATAAAATTTTGATTTAATTTAAATAACTAGATTTTCCGATAATCCCATCTACATAAAATGCATAGATTTCATTTGGTAACACATTTAATTTTTTTTCTTCTCTATTTATTTTTTTTTAACATTTGTGTGTCCACGAAGATGCATAGATTTTCCATCCAACATTAATTCAAATCTCTATATATTTCTAACATTTTTTTTTTTGTTGAGTTGGTCACAATTGAAAAATGAATGGTGGTTGGGTGAGCTAAGATGCCTAAGATCTATGAAGGTGATTAATAGTTTCCTCGGGGGTGATGCGATGGTTAAGACATGAGGTGTTGCCACATGAGGTATTGGGGTCGAAACTCGGCGTGACTGAGCATAACCTCCCCATGTCTTGGTCATTTGCACTAATGGCTAGTAGCCACCCGTGATTTATCTCCTCCGTGTTGGCCTAGGGACGGATTGACGGGGATACTAGGGACGAGCGAATCGTCTTTTTACCACATGAAGATGATTAATAGATAAATTAGTAGTACATATATGCACATTCAGAAACCATTCTCTAAAATATTTATCATATTTGAAATTTAAATCTTAATTTTCTTATGATTTACTATTCCTTAAGTGTAACACTTTTGCTCAGTTATGAATGAGTGGTTTCTGACAAGAGACCATGAATAACAACAACTATAAGTTATTAGTGCTACAGCCGAGCTTGGAAAGGAAGTTGTTAGTTGCGATTAGGGCAAACTGCATCTCTAAGTTGAGCTGAGTAAAATTTTGATTCAATTGAAATAACTAATGAAACCGAATTAATACGGAAGGTTAGTTTTTTAAAAAAAAATATCAATTATTTCAATTAAATTAGTTTGGTACCGATTGAATTAATCGATTTGTATCGGTTTGATTTGTTCAATTCTAATAGTAAGAATTTATCAGTTTGATTGATTAAAAAAAAATCAGTTAGTTTGATTTTATCAAATTTGATCTGATTTAGATAATTCAATTTTAACCGAATTCATTTGTGCTCACTTTAAATGAGTAAATTATAATGACTACAAGCTTTTGAACACTATGAGATCATGAAAGGTCAAGTTTCATTCATGTTGGATGAGTGATTGTTGTAGTCCGACTCTGTTTTTTCTTTTTTACATGATACTTAATATCAAGTCTAAAAAATCTTCAAGAATTTTAAGGAGTGTTTAGTTTAGGTGTTTTTTATTTTTTATTTTTTGAGACATGTATTTTTTAAATTTGATATGAATCGAAGATTTTTAAAATTATTAATGACTTTTAAACAAAAAATCTTTGATGATTTTTTTGTATTCAGTACAAAAATTGGTCCAGTGCTTTACTTTGAGGTCACAAGACGGTATTTTAGGGAATATTCATTTATAAAAATAAAACGTTGTTGATACTAGATCGTCAAATTTGGAAAGGAATTTGTTAGTTGTGATTATGACAAGTGCACATCTAAGTTACCTTTTAAATGGGGGCGAATAAAATTTTGATTTAATTTAAATAACTAGATTTTAAGATAATCCCATCTAGGAAATGCATAGATTTTATTTGGTAACACATTTAAATTTTGTTCTTGCCTATTTATTTATTTTTTTAACATTTGTATGTGTGCACGAAGATGCATAGATTTCCATCCAACATTAATTGAAATTTCTATATATTTCTAACATTAATTTTTTGTGTTGAGTTTATTTTCTTATTATTTACTATTCAAGTGTAACACTTTTGCTCAGTTATGAATGAATGACTTTGTACAAAAGACTTAGTGCTACAACCGAACTTGGAAAGAAAAGTGTAGTGATTAGGGCAAACTGCATATATCTAAGTTGAACTGAGTAAAATTTTGATTCAATTGAAATAACTAATGAAACCAAATTAATACCAAAGGTTAGTTTTTTTTAAACAAATATCAATTGTTTTAATTAAATTAGATCGGTACCGATTGAATTAATTGATTTGTATCGGTTTGATTTGTTCAATTACAATAGTAAGGATTCACCAGTTTGATTGATTAAAAAAAAATCAGTTACTTTGATTTTATTAAATTTAATTTAGATAATTCAATTTTACCTAGATGTTTGTGCTTACTTTTGAACAAATGAGTAAATTCTAATGACTAAAGACTTTGAGCACTATGAGATTATGAAAGGTAAGTTTCATCCATGTTGGATGAGTGATTCTTAATTGTAGTAAGACTATATTTTTATTTTTTTTACATGATAGTTAATATCATATCTAAAGGGAAGTCTTGGTAAAAAGATAAAATTATTGTATGTGATCAAAAGGTCATGAATTTAAATTCTAAAAATAATCTCTTGTAAAAAATAGAGTAAAAGAAAAAAAAAAATACTATCTTGCCTTAAAGTTATTTTTCTCTATGAGAATGAATGGATGTATAAATCCAATTATAATATCTTGATTTTAAGTAGCATGGTATTACAAAACCAATATATTTACATCGTTTGCTAATACATTACCAATATAATCTATTTTATATATAAATATTATACGTTGAATGACATGTAAAACAGTCACAATGAAAAAATAATTTAATATTTTTTTATTATTTTAAGTGATTTTTTTTTTCCCTTTAGCCGGATGCCATTGGCGGTGAACTCGACGTGCCCAACGAAGATTTGCAGTGGGTTTCAAGTATATTTGATGAAGCTTCCTTCTTCACCGGCGAAAACATCCAAAAGACTTCCGCCATCTCCGCCGGCGTCGATGAAAACTC
>JBBMJZ010000104.1:10928163-10946141 GCA_037833815.1 Zingiber zerumbet | reverse complement strand
TATATATGAGATTTTAAATTTAATGAAAAAAAGATGTAAAATGTCAAAAAAAAAAATTGTAAAGTGAAAGGAAATGAATTTTAATTTTGTAACTTTAAGGTGTACAAATTGACTTCTTTTGATAATGAAGAGAAAAAAGGGATGATACCAATACGATGAGCGTTGGCATTTTACAAATAGGGTTATAATTAAATTAAATATTTGTGAGCTAGTATTCATCTTAGTAAAAAATTATTTATGTTCATTCATCAATTTAATGAATAAATTAGAATACTTGTTAATATTCATAAATAAAAATTATAAATTATTTTTGAATAATATTTATGAACAATTTGATCAATATAGCTCCTATTAAATTTATAAATAAACCAAATAAATAAGCTTATACTATTAATCTCATTCACAAATCAAATAAATTTAAAAAATATAAAAGTATCAAACAAGCTGAGTTTAATAACTTTTAAATGAATCAAACTAAAAAATAAATACAAACTTAAATAATCCTTTTAGTAAATTTTAAATTCGACTTATATAAATCGCTTATCAAATAATCTTAAACAAATACAAAAGTTGATTAAGCTTTATATAACCCAATTTGTAAAAAGCTAAATGTTACCTTATGGGTTTAAAATTCGTAAACTTAAGGGGTAGTTTTATATTTTGTAAGCTTAATTGGTCATTTAGTTGCATTGGGGTGGATTTAAATTTTGTAAACTTAATGGCTGAATGCGTTGGAACGAATTTAAGGTTTAATAATTTAAGCGGGCAAATTGAATTGCTGGGTAAAAAAGGGCCGGTGAGTAGTTGTTTAAATTTCGTAAGGTAAAGGGAAAAACAATTGCGGTGAGCGTGGATCGAACACGCGACCTTCAGATCTTCAGTCTGACGCTCTCCCAACTGAGCTATCCCCGCTGATGAGTAAGAAAGGGCCGGTAAGTATTTGTTTAATTTTCGTAAGGTAAAGGGATAAAAATTGCGGTGAGCGTGGATCGAACACGCGACCTTCAGATCTTCAATCTGACGCTCTCCCAACTGAGCTATCCCCGCTGATATTTCTCGTGCAAATTATATTTTAAATATTAAAATCGAAACATCATAATGAACCGAAAATTCAAAAGAGAAACCTCAAGGACATCCTCAGGCTAGATCGATTCATTAGGAAAGACATGCCATCATCGCTCTCTCCCAACTTTCCTTTTTCTAATTCTTTATCCGTCTTTTGCTTTCCCTTTCCATGCTGTTCCTCCTCCCATAGACCCTTGCTTCCTCCTTCAAAGTCCCCAGCACCTCCACCCCTCACCAGTCGCCGGAGTGGACGCTCACTCGCCTGACGACGACGAGTTCGCCAGCGTGGACCTTTGCTTCCTCCATCAGAGGTATGATTTTTCTAGTACGTGCACGCATCTCGTCTGATCTAATTACATTATGATTGTATCTGTAAGCATGAAACGTGTTCGATGTTCAAGAATGAATTCATCACTTTAACTGAATAGTGGATCAGAAAAAGAACCATAAATATTTTCATTAAAAACAACTTAGTAACATGTAGTACATCTCATTTGACACACATAGGTACCAACACAGACAACAAACAACAGAGAACACTAGGGCCCATCGTCACAAGTAAAATCTGATGTGAAAAAAAAGGGGAAAAAGAAAAAGGAAAAGAACGCGTAGTCTTAACACCAAGCTGACATTATAAAGAGGGTCAAATAATTAGAGCATATATTTGATAAAACAAGACAACCACAAGAACTATGCAGCCAGCATCTACTGCGCTACTACTATGCACCAGGGGCTGCTCTTGTCCGATCATCTATATTTGTGGTAAACAGGCTTGTACATGAAGTTCTCCGCATATTTCACCAGGTCTTTCGGCCGTGGGTATTGACTTGCCAATCCTTCAAAGGGCAATAGCTTGTTCAGCACAGTTTTGGAAGATTTTAAAGCTGAGAAGAAACTCACCAAGTTCATATGCTTTGGCTGCGACATTTGCAGCAATATGGGCAGATATCTTCCTTATGTTTGAGAATGGTGGGTAGACCATTCCTTTGTCCAAGTTCTCCTGTGTCACCTGTTGAGCTAAGGCTTCCGCTGTCCGATAGAAGATACCACAATTATACTACTTTCCAAGGTTTTGTAGAAAAATATGGAAATGCAGCTGAATAAAAAATTCACAAGCAAACCAAGTTCCTATTGGTTTATGTAACATCCTACATCAAATATGCAAACACAAAAAGAGAAATATGACAATGATCAATTCAACTCATGAACTTACAGGCTGCAAGCAGCATGTCATCATGTACACGGGTTGCTCCAGAGATCACCAACCCAAGGCCAAATCCCGGGAAGATGTAGGCATTATTTGACTGAAAGAATGTAAAGTGGCAAATGGCAGTTCCTAATATTAAAAGTCCGTATGCATTTATCAATATAAGTTGTTGAAGTTGAGAACAAATTAAAACCTGTCCAGGCACAAGAACTTTCCCATCATATTCAACCGGTTCAAATGGACTCCCACTCGCAAATATTGCTCGACCCTGTGAATGAAAGCATAGTTTTAGTGAGTAGAAGTAGCCACCATAGTAAATCATGAACAAGCACTACGTGACTGTAGCCCTGAGAAGCAAAAAGAAGATTACCTTACTCCATGCATATGCTTCTTCTGCGCTACATTCGGATTGCAAGGTAGGGTTGGATAGTGCCATAATTATGGGTTTCTGTAATCCAAATAAATCATCTTATAGATTGAATCAGATACTATTCAAACATGTATGAATTGCAAATGATAACAGAATACACTTAAGGATCTAGTAGAGGTATGAGAGTGGAAATTAACCTCATTAAAAGTGGCCATCGCCTCAACTACCTCCTTCGTGAAAGTTTTCCCCACTCCAGATGACCCAATTAAAATAGTGGGCTTGATAGCCTGCGAAATTGAAAGAAAAAAAAAATGAAGGAATGTTTGAAAACTACTCTTAGCAAATTTACAAGGAAGTAGAAAATCCGTTTGAACTTCCACGAGTTTCAGATAGTAAAATTAACAAAATATCTTTGAGAAATAAATGATAACGCAGAACTAGATAAACCACTTGAAGAACAAGTCAGTCCAAGTTGAAGAGACCATTCTAGTCATAAAAATTGATAACTTAAGATCCACAGTAGTAAGGGGAAAATATATAATATTATAGATAGGCTCAAACCTTAATAGCAGCTAAAAGATTATTGACAGGCTCATGGTCGTGCGCCCATGGTTGCTTAAAGTGTTGAAGGGAATCCTTACGTGAGTTCACAATTAAACCCTGCAAAGTGTGAAAAGCATTGCCATAATAGAAACAATGATCAACGAAGTAGACCAAACAAGTTGTATACTTGAAACAAGTACAAACATGGTCCAAGATTTTCTTCCTAACCTTAGAATCCACCATCCATATCCTCTTGCGAGTCTCTTCCACTGGTGCTTTTGTCTACAACAGCCACAAGAATGCCATAACCAATGAGCTAGTACGTTAAATCAACAGAACAGCCATAACCAATAAGCCAATATATAAAATCAACATAACAGCCCCAAAATCAGTCACACAAACATAATAAAAAGACTAAGTTAAAAACCTGTTTCGACATCTCAAGAGCTATGAGTTCTGCAATACCAGTACCAGCCTGCAAAGTTGATATGATGAAGGCTCTAATAATTGATATAAAACACAATCAGAATGAGGAAAAGATTGAAAGTACTAATAGCATAAACAGAAGAAATACAACTGAGATACGTTCAGCTAATACATTCTTGAAACATGTGCTCGGCATAGTGCATAATTAAGTAACTTAGGCGGCATGTGTATTAAAAAACTAAGTAGCAAAGGCAGAAAATTTCACCTCAAATATGGCAAGCGCAACATTTCAATCTATACCACAAAACTGAAAAGTTACTTTTTTCCCTCTTTCAAAAAGTAGAAGCCCCACTATCATTCTAACAAATAAAATCCTAATTGGCATTGATTCTCATATCTATGTCATATAATTATTTGCACTGCTGAAATTGTAATAAGGAATCCAAGGACAGGGCATAAATCAATTTGGAATTCATACTGACAGTATGAGGCACAACGATAAAAAGACAAATATGAAAGTTAACAACATCAAAGTCAAACACATTCAATAGACCAAAATGAACCAAATGAGATTAAGGATACCTCCCCAGCACCAAGGAATAAGAAACTGTGCTCTGCCAATGTTCCGCCAACTATTTTCAAAGCACCAAAAAGACCAGCGAGCACAACAGAAGCTGTGCCCTGAAATGAGAATAAACATATTGAATGGTTCATAAACATGTGGAGATAGCATAATGTGAGTGAATCAAGTTAAACAATTAGAACTGAAAAAGGAAGTTCCTAAGTGTAAAATAGTAAGGCTAAAATCAATTACCTGTATATCATCATTAAAGACAAGATGTGTTTTACGATATTTGGCAAGAAGTTCAAATGCATTATGGTTGGCAAAATCTTCAAACTGAAAAAAGAAAATATAAGACAAAATTGAGATCGAAATAACATAGAATAGGAGAAAACAACAAATCTGCAACCAGTCATCAACCTGAATTAGTACTTTTTCTCCATATCTATGTTTCACAGCATCCATGAACTCCTCTAGTAACTCTGCATATGCCTAAAAGAAACAAGAAAATATGTCTAACATAACTTACATAAAACAGGAGAAAATAAGTATATGCTTCCAGACAGTACTTGACCAGTAGCCCTTCTTCGCCTCAAGCCAATATAAAATTCATCATTAAGTAGCTGTTCATTATTGGTCCCCACGTCAATAGTAACAGGCAAACACTGTCAATTATCAATTCATTTTAGGAACCAGTAAATTAGAACGTGCCACAGAAAGTAGCAGAGACAAAAAAAAAAAAAATTGTATAATAAGGATCATACAGAAATAAAAAACTAAAAAAAAACACTTACAGCAGATGGACGGACTCCGCCAAGAGCAGTATATAGAGCAAGCTTGCCCACCGGAATTCCCATGCCCTAGAATATTGCCATTTAACAATTTAAAAATCCATGTGAAAATAAACCCAGCACAATGGTTTATATGTCAGGAATGATTATTGAATTCCAGGTATAATATTACCTGGCAACCAAGATCCCCGAGACCCAAGATACGTTCACCGTCTGTGACCACAATAACTTGAATATCCCTTTCAGGCCAGTTTCTCAATACCTCGAGAATCCTTCCTCTGAAAACCCAATTTTATACCATGATTTTTAGAAATTGGATTAGAAAGGATGCCAAGAGACATAATAACTTACTTCTCATTCAAACTGATATAGAGGCCCCGAGGATGCCTAAATATAGAACCATACTTCTGGCATGCCTCACCGACAGTAGGCGTATAAACAACAGGAAGCAATTCTTCCACATGGTCAATGAGGAGTTTGTAAAAGAGCTTCTCATTAAGCTCCTGGAGATTGAATCATAGGTATACCAAAATACCAAATGAGGTTGGAAAATATTGGCAGCAATTAATAATGTAGATAAAATGTCATTTATCTTAGGTACCTGCATATCCATCATCGCCATATACCGTTGCAAGGGTACCTGGTACTGGCGAAGATTGTGCATGATCTTTTTTTCCTGTGGGAAAAGATGCAAATTCCAGATCCACAAAAAGAAACATAATTGTGTTGCTTCTCAGATAAGCTTACATTCTAAATACATACAAACCTGAAGCTCTTGAGAAATACACACTGGAGGTAGGAGGCCTCGCAAATAGTGGGCATCTCTCTCTTTCTCATTGAATGCGAGACCTTTGTTGTGCTGTGGATTCCGCAACAATGTGTAACCACTATGAACGATTAAAGAAAAATAAGAGAGAATTATTATAAAGCTGATTGTGTATATCCTCATCAAAGTACCCAGTACACATAAGCTAACAACTGAGAAACTTTAGGAAGATATATACATATGTATAATTATGAAGAAATTCTTCATAAAAAGCTGTTGGACTTGAAAGTGAAAAAAAAAATCTATGTCAAAAAGGAAAGGTAAAATATATGGATAGTCATACTCATTGGACAATAGACTCTCAACAATCAAAATTAATCCCTGATCATAAAATATTATAACAAAGTAATAAAAGCACACCAACTGTTGACAACTCAGTCAAGGTGGCAGCCAAGCACCTGCTCCCAACAATAAAAGGAGGGCATACTCTCAACTATCGATGGAACAACATCCCACACCATTCATAGCGGGAAGACAACTTTCTTAACAATGAATGGAGACCAACCTTGACATCAAAATGGCCTGCTTATCCCCTAAAGGGAATAGCCATAATCAAATCTAATAAATATGAATACAGATTTGTCTTTGCCTGCATTTATACATCTGGTTTAATAAAAAAAGGAATAAAATTGAAGATTTCCATTTAATATGTCAGCACGGCAACTATTCATGCATGTCTAAAATGCCAGAAGAGATATTATGCATACGAATGTAAACAAGGTGAAGTGAAACAGGCAATGAAGATACAACGGATGCCATCGCTCAAAAAGGATTAAGTTTGTCAAATGCACATATGCTTGGAAGAAGAATACAGGGCTACCGATTTCACTCATTTACAAAAACTCAGTCATGCAGAGAGTTGTGAATAAATCAACATGATCATCCTGCTACGGATGTCATGTAAAAAACTATGACATATATATAATGCAACCATCTTACCTCTTATCATGTTATTAAATATATTAGTTAAGCTCTAGGCAGTTCAAGTCAAATTCAGAAGGAATGGATCAGGTTCTGTGAAATTTTTACACTTTCTAGGTCCTAAAAGTTATTGTTAGACATCGATACTGTCCTATCTTTAACGTTCAAGATACACCAAAATTGCCCGTTTATCAATTTATCGGGAGAGAGAATTCAATATTTTTAACAGCCCTACTTTCTTCTAGATAACAGCTGGGTTGCAAAAATTTTCTCTTAGCCAACGTGGCCGACGATTACGAATACTTTATATCGAAACTGCCAAACTCGGCAACAAACACATTAATAAAAGCAAGACATATAGAATACAGTAATACACTAGCAATCTCCCAGCAGTCAATTTGGATGAGCAATACGGACGAGAAAAGAGAGATGGAAACATAAAATGCAGTAATCACGTTATTGGACGCATCGTAAAAAAAACACCGACACATGATCAGATAAAACAAAAACAAGTTAAGGCGAAAAAAACGAAAACAAAAAAAAGTAAATTCCAAACACCAAAAGCAGCTGGAGCTTGTAGACCGCTTTTAACAAAGCAGCATGAAAAGGTTTTAACGACCGTCTCCGATATCATCGACTGATGCTCGAACCTCACAAAAATGTAAACATTCCAACACGATCAAGCAAAAAAGAAAAAAAAAATGTTGAAAAAACCACGGGAACAGATCCCAGAAAAAAACCTAGCGACGGAGACTGTCCACGGCATCATGAACTGTTCATCCATGTCGACATCATCGCGTGTCAAGTCTGCGGAAGATTCAACAAACTTCGGCTCGATCTCCTTGATTGTATTGTCCACTGAGATCCCCCTCCCGTTCATCTCCCCTCCGCTCCTCGTCTGACACCGCACCGTCGTCGGAGCAGGCAGAGCCACTCGCCGTCTCGACGCCGGAAGCGGGCCTAGCAACTCGTCGCATCGCTGCGAAGACAAAAGCATTTAAAACCATTCTCACACTGTCAACGTCAAGAAAACCTTCATTCAGCAAGTGCCGAAGAGGGCAACGCGTAAACAAAAACACCACGAGCACGAAACAAGGCAAAATGTCGAGGGGAAAAAAATGAAGAAAACAAGAAATCTCCATGGGACGAGATTGATTACCAGAACGCACGTTCGATCCAACGAAAGCATATCGACGAGGAGAGGAGGAGGAGGAGGAGGGAGGAGGTGGCCGGGTGGGGGAATCGATCGCCCAAGCCCTTCGCGTCGAGGCGGTGAGATCACTTGTCGAGGGGAGTGAAGAGGGAGGAGAGAGCCACCGATGACGCTGCTTTTAATGACTGTAAGATGTGCCGGCGGATCAGCGAGTCTCCTCGAAGCCTCCGACGTGGGATCTACGCGACGCATATACTTTGCGCGATTAAAAAAAGACCGCGAGGGTGAGAATATCGTGGACCGACTCTCTGTCGCTTTTGGATTTCGGTCGCATGCGGTAGCACTAGCAATCGGAGAAGGTAGGTCGCTTGGGTTAGTGACTCAGAACCAGCCAGCAGGGATTGCGTTGGCACGAGGAATCCTCCTCGTCTCTGCGTGCGGCGGCCAGTGCGTGTTGCGCCCCCTGATCTTGTTATACAAAATTGACTCTGTTTTTTACCGTCTCGGTCTCGTCAGTGTCTTCTTTTTTGCTCTTCCAAATTTGCATTTAAATGTTTACTTAATGCCCTCCCCTCGACTTTAACGGCAATAACTCAATTCGCTAAAAAATCATCACGGTCGGAGCGCACGTGACTTCGGACTCTCCGCCCGTTTGATGACGTGCATGGCACAACCACCGCTTGTTAAGTAACCGATAAATAATTGCAGTGTTGGAGGAAGTACATAATAGAAAAAAAAAATGCAAAAACGTGAATGAATTTTGGTGGACGAGACTTGTTGTGCGTTGGTCATCGACCATTGAAAGAAATGTCACGTGTTATCGATTCATTATTTATCTTCATTCATCAATCTTACTTAGTTCATCAATTTTTGGGACAAAGAGCAAAAGAAGTACGCGATACATTATCGAGATGAACTCTCAATTGCCCTGCCGTGGTGTTAAATTAAAACCGCCCATAATAACTATCAAGTTGCCAAAATGGCAAATCTTAATATGATTTGTATTGGAGATTAATTTTTAATCTTCAAGGTAACGAGAATGAGATGCTGCGAGAAGAGAAGCTCCAATGCCCGATCCATCATTGGCCATGGTGACCGACACAGAAGCTGAGGCCTCTTCTCCGAGAACTTCTTTCAGTGCGGCGAGCAAGCTTTCTCTGAAGACCGTGTAGTGTTCGTATAGCCCGCCGTCCATTGCGAACGCCATCCTTTTCTTTCTTTTGCCATTGTTGTGTCCGAGCTTCTGCAGAATACCAACCATGCCTGCGGCGGCAAGACGAGCTCCGCGCTTAGCCACGATATCGCAGACTTGGACAACCACTTTCCTTGCTTTCAAGGAGGAGCTGGAGATCTGGAATGACAGAAAGGTGTTGCAGCAATTAGGAACAACTAATCCGTGAATGCTAAATCGAAAGAAATTTAATTGGTTTGGTAGAACGGGAATGCATCAAGACCCCCAAGAACTCCTGCAGTTTGGCCCCAACGACTTTGAGATCAGCTGAAGTATCATGATGCATCGCTGACATGACAGGCGTCCTACAAAATCACAGAACCACAAGAGATTATGCTTTGGACAAATTAAAAGCGTAAAGGTATGCAAATGCAACTGAATCTTAAAATGCGTTATTCCTGCAATTACTAGTATGTTTAATAAATGGATGCGACTAACAAAAGAATGGCAACTCAGTGATGAACTATCACGGAATTAGCTTCTTTGACGTTTCCTGATTTCAATGGCCGAGCATGTATGGTGGATCGACAGGAAACTGGAAACATCATATTCAAGAAGGAATATCAAATGATAATCACATTAACATAGCCCAAGAGTTAAAGAAAAATGTGAAAGTTTATTGGCAAGAAAGTAGTACACAATTTCTATTGGGAGAAAGGAAAGGTTGAAAACTGAGAAACCATTTGATCCAGTGCAATGGTAAAATTGTTGTCATGTGCACGTAAATAACCTCTTGCCTTGTACGATGCATCCTTCTCCCGGGGATCCCTGTATTGACGAGAGTTTTGTACACCAAGCAGGCTACCCTTTTATATATTTACTAACTAATAAATGAAATTTACTTTCAGAAGTACCTTTGCCGTACCAATAGCATTACAAAATCAATCAGAAACAAGATACATGATTGCCACAACCGTTTTTCCAAATTAAAGCTCAAACAAGGAAGAGAAAGTATCGTCTAAGCCATTGAACACGCTAGTCCTCGGAATAGTCGAGGTGCTACAACTTTGTGTTTAGGCATCAAATACCATTTGGTATTTGCAAGGAACCATAATAATAAGATGATAGTCAAGAAGCATAATTGTGGAAATGGAAACCACATGAAAAGTATAACGATCATATGCCTTGAGAAAAGAAATGTAAAATAAGTAAATAAGACAAGAGACATATTTGATAGAAAAAAATATTCAACATCCAAAGAAACTAGTAATTACGGTATGCTATTATCCTAAAAATGGCCATGAATAACATACCGCAGAACAAAGGGAACTTTAAGTTGTGGAGGAACTTCCTCCCCAAATAGGGCAGCTTCTACAGCCAATCTCAATAGAACTCTTCGGACTATTTCACCCAAGTACATTCCTGAAATCAGCTTCTCGTAGATCTGTAAATGATTAGATAAATCTCAAAATTAACAAATCACATAAAACAGGAAGAGAAAAGTTAAATAGCTAGAGAGAAATGTTCCAGTAATGACCTGTTCGCCAGGGTTCAAACTTTCAGCATCAAGGGCTTGATCATAATCTGTTGTTGGGAGATGGGAGGAGCAAAAGTTTCCCCACTCCATGTTAATGACCTACAATTCAAGTAAATTGTCTTAAGTAAACATCCAACTGGTAAAAAGGTTTGTCAATGTATTACGATATGATCCATGACAATTTCAATTCTAGTAAAAAAACTGCATCGACCTTGGATTTGCAAGACAAGCATTTCAGAATCAGCTCCCATTAAAGTTATACTCCATCAAGGAGTCCTTACCATTTCTCCCGAGTTAGGAAGTGGACCTTGCCATTTCTTAATTGCATCAGCACGCTCCACATACGCTGCATTTGTGCCGGTGCCTAGTATGATAGCCGCAACAACATCATTATCATCATAGATGCCACCAGCAAGTGCTCCAACTGTATCATTAACCTGCATCAAAAAGTTAACTGTGTACTTGATTTTCATCCATATGATATATCATGAAAAAATGAATCTCAATGAAATTAATAGCAAAAATAGAATGGAGCTAACCAAAGCTGTAACTTGCATATCAAGACCCTGTCTCTTCATGGCCCTAGTCAGTTCACTCACCACATCCTCACCAACCTGCCTTCACAAGTCAAAATGCAATAATGACCAAATAAATAATCAAAATGGGTATCCTAGCAGGTATTACATCGATGCCTGATGTTTGAGGCTCATGCTAATGATAGCTGACCAAAAAAAAAGTACAAAATAATCTATTTGAAATTTTCAACTATGATTTCTTTTTACTATAGAAAATGCTTGATGCAAAATGCTACCTCAATCTTTCAATAAAGTAGACTATTCAAAGGAAATGACCTGTTAGATCTCCAAGACCAATGAAAATGACTTGTCTTAAGCAGCAAATCTCAATAGCAAGAATTTGTCACACCGTTAATTTTGTCTTTTTTAGGCTAGGATGTTAGTCACAACCAGGATATCATGGACAGTATGATTACAGGATATTGAGGGTTTTCTTAGCCTATGCTTCGTTTGCAATCTAAAGCTATGATCCATGCACTTGAATTCAAGTAGATGAAGCATTATATCATGTGATTGCTATATCATGCTAAACAAAATACCTAGACTTGTCATAAGATGTTTCCTAGATAAGGTGCTACACAACAATTGACTAGATTCATTTTTCTCCTCAGACAATTTATCTTCTATGAATAATAAATCAGATAGAAAATTATAGAAAATTAACCTTAACCTTAATCTTTCCCTTCTACATGGTTCATAAGTATTCATCTTCTCAAACAATGGAATGAAGATCTCAATTAAGTTATTTAAAACTTTTTCCCCCCAAACAACTGTTCCTCGTCAACAATTGAGATTAACACAACTAATTGATCATATTTTCATAATTATATTAAAGAGAGAGGCAAACTGACCGTGCTCTTTATATTGAAGCGCTTTGTCCACTTAATGAGAGTGCCGGAAGCAATTGAGGTTTGCTTGACTGGAAATGAAAAGGTAAAGCCAAGTTCTCTCTGCTTTCCTTCAGGAAGGTGAAAATCCACGCCTTCAGAAGCAACAAACTGTGCTAAAGCTGAAGCAATGAAATCAAAAAGTTCCTGTAAAGATAATAAAGCCAAGGTCAAGCAGTCGAATCGGATTGGAACCCAAACATGATCTTTGAGGAAGAAAGAACAGAACGAACACTACTAAACTTACATCTGAACTACCAATCATCAGTTTTTGAGGGATCGATACCTCCTTACTCTCTTGCTTCACAACACGCCCTTCCTTGCCCCCTAATTGTACGCGCAGTACGCGGAAGTTGGTGCCTCCAAGGTCCAAGGCGTAGAACAATCCCCTCTCATCCCTGTCAAGGTGGCAATCAAGTTGCAGAGATCTACGATGAATCAATCACAAGGGCGTACCCGGTGGGGAGTTTATCCACGAAGCTAATGAGCATCTTGAGCGTGCTCCCGTCCTCGGACTCGAGCCCGGCGTGCATCTCCTTCGTCATCGCATCGGCCACCTCCTTGAGCTTTTCGGTGGGCGTGGCGCATTGCTCCTCCAGCTCCTTCAACACCACGGCGGCGCGAGCCCATCGCCGGTTGATCCGCCTCCGGTGCTGTACCACGATCGCCGTCACGGCCACGGCCGCCGCCGCGGCGCAGATCACCGCGGCCCCTACCAGCACCTTCCTCATCTCCCTTGAAGGACTTGTTTAATGGATCAAATCCTCAATTTTTTCTGTCTGAATTTAAACACCAAATCCACAAAACCCAACCTTCCTCACGAATGGAATAACACAAAAAACAAAAGAAGAAGAAGGAGGAAGAAGAAGAAGTACCGGACAAGATGAGTCTCGATTCTGCAATGCCAAAAAATTGGAGGAAAGGACAAAGGATGCAGGCAAAGTGCGTAGTGTAGGGAGCAAGTCAAGAATCAAAACGTACTTATTATTACGAATTAGAATAATTCTACTGTTCATCGATTCTCTGGTTCCGATCAACGAAACATTGCGACATTCAAACAAACAAAAAGAGAAATACAAAATTATCAAGTTCGACGAACGATTGGCGGTCCTTGAACCAGATATTTGAACTCGACAGCGAGCGCAACCGCATCCAGAGGATTTCAATCTCCAACTGTAGGTATTTTCCACAATTAGTGGAAGTTTTTTTTTTTTTTTTTTTTATTTTATAAATTCATATTTTAGAAACTGCGGCCATGAAAATTTTCTTAATCTCAATTTATCATTTCTAATTTTATCAATAATTAGCTTTACATAGCTTAATTCACTGTCATGATATATGATATATTGATATGGCCAAGAAAAAATGATTTAAAACATCATTAATAGGAATAAAATTTAAAACCAATATGACTTAAAATATATAAATAAATGGCATGAATTAATCTTTATTAATTTAAATTAATTATAGTACTTTAAGTTACTTAACTTATTTTCAGAAGGCTTCATTTTCTTTAAGAAGGTTATATTATTCTTTTCTAAAAAAACTATCATCATTTAAAACATAAATAGTAATTATAAATCAAATTTCAATCAAACTAAGTTTAGAGCAGATGATCAAAATAAACTCACCAAGTGCAAGCCAAGGGCATTCGTAATTTTTTATAGGCATTTGTGCTCCGTCATTTTACTGTCATAATAAACATTAAAAACCTCATTCTTTTTAAAAATCTCTCTTCATTGTCATAAATAATTTGTCAATTTATTTTTTAATTATCTTATAATTTTATTTACTATATATAGTATTAATTAATATTTTAATTTAATATTTATAATTATATTAGTATTTTAAATTATATAGATTTATTTATGTAAAAATAATAATTTGATAAAAATAAACAAATATTTAAAAAATATAAATAAACAAAACATAAAAAATTTTAAAAAACATTAAATAGGGAAGCCGGCCTTTACTAGCTGCTGCCCTCACACTCGTCAAGAAAGAAAACATAAACTCTCTTTACTTAAAAAAAAAAAAAAGAAAAAGAAAAAAACTATATGTAAATAAATCTCGAGATTTTGAGACTTATTTATAAAAAAATTATAAACCTTTATAAAAATGAGATTTATAGTATAAACCCCCTACTGTAAATCTCCTCCCTTGCTCATCCTTTCTCTCCCTCACAAAATTCCATTTTTGAGGATTAAAAAATTCCTAAAATTTGAGAAACTCATAAAGCGACCTGCCTACTCCTGCTGTGGTTGGCAAAGCTCCCTGCGCAGCTTCTGACTGAACGGTTGACACGCGTCGATGCTGAGATCGACGGCCGCCGCCAGCGCGACGAACAACGCCACGTCAGCCATGCACGCGACGTGCTGCGCCCCCACCTGGACCGCCGGACGACTTACCTTCCCCTGCCCCTCCGCCGTCGACGCCATCACGAACCCACAGCCGCCGACGCCGGCATCGATGCGGAACACTCCGCCCCGCCGGACGCTGATACTCGAGGACGACTCGGTGGCGGGGGTGCAGACGTCGCTGGTTCCGGCGTCGGGCACGAGCTCGAAGCGGTAGCCCACGGCGTCGTGGGACCCACGCTCGCGCCAGGCCTCGAGGCGACCCCACGGCTTCCAGTTCGCGGTGAAGGGGCCGACGGCGCGCAGGATAAGCCACGCGCCCGGATTGGAACGGGACACGCGGTCGGAGCCGGGAGATGGGACGAAAGGCGTGACCACCGAGGCAGCCGCCACCGGAGAACCCGAGAGGTCGTGGATGGTGACGGTCCACCCCTTGCGCTGCTCGCGCATCTCGTTTTCTCCTTCACCAGCGAACGAACCAAAGAAGCACCTTTGAACACCGAACTTCGTTTGCAGCGGGCTGTGGAAAATTGTATTAATTAGTCCTCGTCGATGAATTCGTAGCATGCAACACATAATTAATCCCGTCACAAAATTAATTACTCCTCATCAGGTAAATCGAAGGGATATTTTTCTAGGCAGTTTAAGAAAATTTCGTCACCAGACCACAGAAAGCAAAGAAAATTAACCCAACAGATTCGTCACGTACGTGACGTTTGCACCTGCAGGATCGGTCGGTCCGCCGGCGGCCGGCGGAGAACCTGCAACTGAACACTGGCTGGCGAATGATCCCACTAACAACGCTGCCGCCTGCTCCCTGGATTTGATACACCACCGGGCTACACTCCGGCTCGCCGCCGAACTGGAACACGAACCTTGGGTCAGGCTCGGTCCGCACCACCAAGTGGAGCCGCGCAGCTTCTTGCCCGCTCCCCATGCTGACCCATCCGCTCTGCACCACCGCCGCTCGCCCCGCCGTCGACGCCAGGTCCACCGCCACCCTCACTTGGCCGAGCAGCCTCCGGCCCGAGGCAAGCGCGCAGGAGTACTTCCCGCTCCGGCCCGCGTAGACCACCACGGTCAGGATCGCTGGCCGCTTCGACATCCTCTGTAACGCGGCCGGATCGAGGCTGATGACGACTCCAGACGACGAAGCGGAAGTGGCGGCGGCGACATCTGTCATGTTAGTGCCCGACGACGTGGGGCCAAGGGCCAGGGGGAGAGGAGCGGTTTGTGCGGGGAAGTCTTGGAGATGGATGGAGCAAAAGCAGGGGGTCGAGGAGGGGTGAACGCCGGGGACGGCGATCTTCGCCACCGGCGGCAACTTCAACGCAAGAGACTCAACTACGAGCCGGACGAATGCGCAAGGATCCATCACCCTCCCAATGCCCAAACTTAAGTTAATCTCTCTAACGCCGACGGTATCTGCTAGAAATCCACGCTTCCACCTCGTTAACCTTTATACACCCGTCAAATTAGCTGTGCCCTTAATGATGATTATCTACTAATTAGCAGGTTGTAAAGCTCCTTAGGCGGGTTCATCATGCACAATCCAAGAGTTCCATATGTACGCTCAGTGCCAAGCTACGTGCCAGTCGGACTTTCGAAGCGCTGGAATTGGTGCGATGCTGTCATTGGACCCAACACAGCTGGAATTGGCTGGGTTCAGGTCATTTCCATGTTGGCATTTGCAAACGGAGACAGTATGTGATATGGATATAGATGTGCATGCTGTCACTTCCAAACATGGCCACATTGATTAATGCTTGCATCTTTGTATAAGATTTGCTTAATGTTGGATCCACAAAAGAACAGTTTGTTAATTAACTAGAAGATATATGAAGAAATAAATATTAATGGTGTCGGCTCTGGAGTCGAGAAAAGCATTCGACTATATTAGATTTGTGTTACTGATCACCTGAGCTGATGTGAGCTCTTCTTGCTGTCGAGTTCTGAAGAGTTACATGCCGTAGTCTCAGGCATCAGCAGCACATCATGGGATTCCACGGTCTGTAGCAAATGTTTAGAATAGTACAGCACTCTTCTGTCTGCTTATTGTAGTTTTATTTTGGTAAGCATAAATTATCAAAAGGGTGCCTGTATATATACAACTATTTTTTATTTATATTATTAAAATATTATTAATAAAATACCATTGTTATTTGATAAAGATTACTCGAACCTTCTGGAATACGAAATTTATTTGTTACACACTGTTAAGTGTTAATTGTTTAGTAATGATGTGTTTATGTTGATGTTGTTTCTGTATGGATGAATATTAGCAAAATCGGTCGATGGCATAATTATAATTTTGCATTGAACGAACACAATTTGGCAAATTGCCACTTCCCGGCTTCCCCCTCCCTTGACAGCACCCCTTTTATCTCCCTTTTAAATGACGTTTATACCCCTCTTCTTTAAAATAACAAGTTGTTTGAAGTCGCTTACTTATTTTTTTTTCAATTTTATTTAATGCTTATTTTGTTTTATTTTTTAATCAATTTTATTTATTACTTTTTTTCATATGTTTTTTTTATTTTTTATAATTTTTACACATAGGTCACTCGAACATATATTCATTAATAGGTGCACTGCCAAACACATTGAAAGTAGAATTCGGAGGAAATATAGAGAAAATATTAATTAAAATTTTTATATTTATATATTTTCATATATATTTTTTTTTATTATTACATGTCCCCGAGACTATGATGTTATGGTAGGATATTTAGATTATCATTCAGACACCCGTTGTTTAATCCTTAACTATAGTATATTAATAAGAATTTTTTTTTTAAATGTGGAGTGTAACTAAAGGTTATTAATTTTCTGGACTGATTTGTGTGCACTTGGATTATCATTTTTTCTATTTTAAAAAATAATATTTATTCATATTAATTATTAGTATTTTTATTAATTATATATATATATATATATATATAATCCATATTTTTATTTTTATTTAATTTTTTTATATAATAAATCTTACAATTTAGGATAAAAATAAACAAGATTATAAATATATAATAAAAAAACATTTAAAAAATAAAATTGATAAAAAAAAACTAGTTAAAAAAAAAACAAAACCAATAAAAAAAACAAAACTAAATCAATAAAAGTGTAGAAACGTAAATAAAACATTTTATCTGAGGTGGGGCTCAGAAGGGGGCGTGCCAGGGGGTGCGAAAGTTTGCAACGGTTCGGGGAGATGACCATTTCAAATGTATAGTCGTTGGGAAGGTCGGCTGTCTCATGACCGTTGTGCTTCTCGCCTTTAACTCTCCTCTCCGTTCCTCGCCCCTCTCATTGCATCAGAAAGAAGAAGAGATTCAGTAGCAAAAGGCAAGGAGAGAAAGAAAGATGAACAATCTCATCATCAAATCATTCTATAACTATACAGATCTCAAGAAGGAGGTCCTCAAGGACCTCGAATCGGGCGGCGAGGAGGTCGAAGCGGCCATCGAGATGGCGGCCGCCAGTGCGGACGGCCACCTACTCCAGTTCTTTGATAAAAAAATAAAATTGATAAAAAAATAAAAAAAAACTAGTTAAAAAAAAACAAAACCAATAAAAAAAACAAAACTAAA
>JBBMJZ010000104.1:10890227-10903843 GCA_037833815.1 Zingiber zerumbet | reverse complement strand
GAGCGTCGGCGGCACGCGCGTGCCCGGCGTACTGGCGTCCGACCTCCGCCTAGATCCCTCAACCGGAAAGGGAGGCGTGATCATCGACTCAGGAACGTCAGTGACGCGGCTGGCGCGGTCGGCATACCAAGCGCTGCGCGATGCCTTCAGGGCCGGGACGACAGGCCTGAAGCTGGCGCCCGGCGGTTTCTCCCTCTTCGACACATGCTACGACCTCTCCGGGCGGACGGAGGTGAAGGTTCCCACAGTGTCGCTGCACCTCGCCGGCGGTTCGGCTGTGTCGCTGCCGGCGGAGAACTACCTCATCCCGGTGGACACCAGGGGCACGTTCTGCTTCGCGTTCGCTGGGACTGACAGCGGCGTGTCCATCATTGGCAACATACAGCAGCAAGGGTACCGTGTGGTGTTCGACAGAGATAGGTCGAGGGTAGGGCTCATGCCGCGAGGATGTTGACGCCGGCTGCCGACGTAGGCCACCGGCGCTTGAAGTAGAGAGCCAAGCAACTTTTTTTCCCTAAATTTTTATCCAATTTACGTTTTTCGGGTAGCTGGCCAACCTGCAGCAGAGTGCAGCGCGCACATGGGAGGTCGAATTAACTCTCCCCTACCCCTTGCCCTTGCCCTTTTTAGTAGCCGGTTGTATGCATCCACCACCCGTAAAGCATGCCTCCTCTTCCACACACTTATCTCTGCTGTTTCCCCTGTTAATGCAACTCTGCACTGGTTTCATCTTAATCTCTGCTTATTCACAACAGCTGTTGCTCAATTAGATATTGTTTGATACACAAACAGATGCATCTGATCTCGACGCCTCAAGGTGGTAGTACCGGTGACAACTAAAAGGCGAAATTCCCCTTCCAGGAGAAGCTTCATGGGATTCTCCAAGGAAGCTTTTGAGGTGTCTCGACCATAAATATATATAATCTCTTCTGTAACTCTTCCTCCCAGGAATACCATGTTACAAAGTGTTGTTTAAGCAAAAATAGAGATACCTATTTATTATTATATAGGCTATTCCTTGTAGATTATTTAGGTTTTCTCCTCCAGTCCAAATATTATGCGATCTCACTATCCAGCATAGGAACTAAACACACTTGTATTTCATTTTTAAGCTCTGTAATGTCTTTTTCACAGGGCTAGATCAGTGCACCACGTTCAGCACTATATTTTTAATTGCTTTCTCAATCGACATGCATGTTCCATTGGTCTTTCCATGCTTCGTGTCATTGAGATTTTTTTACTGAACACGCTAAATTATTCATTTAAAATGGCAAAAATACAGATAATAAAAAGAAGTTTCAGCGAGTGATACCAGACAATTGACAAATCAACGGCGACATTTTAACTCTGCGAGCATGAACCTTCAAGATATCAAGTCGTTCCTTTGCAACAGAGGATGAATTCTATCTAAAAGGAAGTGAAATAGCAAGCATTAGCTGATAGTTAAATGAGAATAGACTGAAATATTACCTTAAAATTAAAGAAAGCAACAAGGTGCGTGGCAATTGAAGATTTTAGCTCAACCTAATGTAGTTTGATAAGCGATATTCATTTGGCCTGGAAGAAAACGTTGGGTGAAGGCGACCGGGTCGAAGTGTTGCAAGATCTCAGTGAAGAGCCATATTAGAGAATATTGGTATTAAAGGATGAAGATATATAAGAGAAGCAAAATGCCAATCCAACATGCTCTTTTGACTCGTATGTCATCCTTGAGGAACAAATTATAAAAATTCTAGATGAATTATCCTTAATTCTTTCTAGCTACTACAATTGTTTTCTCCTTTGTTTTTTTTAGTGATAACGTGCTTCACATAATCATGCTATAATATACATGACAGTTTTACTCTCCAATAAACCCATTGTTATGATTACCCCATAGTTTGATTATTAACCATTCGGTGACAACTCAAGCACATAACCAGGCAGTGATTACTTGGTTTTATCTTATATTCATAGTCATTCAGTAATAGATTCTGTTGACATGCTCTAGTTGTGAGAATTAAGGATTTACAATGAAGTATAGATTAAAGCAAAAGGGGCAAATAAACTAAATCAGAAAAAAAGGGGGATAAAATTGTTCCACTGAACTGAATCAACAGATTGCAGGCTAGTTGAGATCCATAAAAAATAAGAAGTTTGTACTATTGAATTCGTATTCAAGAAGCAATTTAAGCTCTATAGTCGAAAACCAGAGCAATTCATGAAATTTTTTACACAGAAGTTGACAAAAACTCTATGACAAAGTCTATGGACCACTCTTATACATATGTTAGACCTTTCGACATTATCATAGATATTTGTTGAAACCAAAGACATTATTAAAGGCATCTACATACTAATGGCAACATTTTAGTCTGCTAAATAGTTCCGCTAAATGAAGGACAATTAAATTTAATCAACGTTTCTTCTTCCATATGAGATGCTATAAAATTTCACAAGGCTTATGCAGATAGCAAATATCTAAGAAACAATTGGCATTTTCCTAGAGTCAATTGGCACAAACACTAACCTCCTGCAATTCTTCTACCGCATCATCTATCCTGCCACATCACTGTCAATGGATATCTAATGGAATTTGATTCCAGTAGAACCCTGTCAATGGAAGAAAGAATAGCAGTAATTTTTGTGGATGCATGTCTATGAGTTTATTGCAATGGTGTATGGGAAACAAAGCATATCCACCCATACGAACTCACATCTACTCAGGCCTGTGGGTTGGAGTTTTCAAATTCAATTCCTTGCCTATATCCTGTCCAAAGCATGTTAGTCAAACCAAGGAATGTCATTGAAGCATCCAAAACAAAATGATAGTAAAACAATTGTACAAAAAGATGCTGGGAGAGAAAGTAATCGTCCATTGACTGTAATTCTCTGACCTTCTTGAAAGAATAAACCGAACAAGAAGAACCATTGTGATAAGAACCAGCATAGTGGGTTTTAGCATTTGAAAGCTAGCAGAGACACCATATATTCTGGAGAAAAATCCTCCTTCAGAGAACAAATTTAGGACATTTTCCCATACTGGTTCTGCAATACTGGAGATTATACCCAAGTCCAACACAAGCTTCCTAGATAGAGGCCAGACAACATATGCAGTAGCAGCATACAGAAAACTGGTTGCAGCAAAAGCAGCAGATGCTGTGAAACCTGCAATCACCGACGCAGCAGCAGCAGCAGACATTACTTCTGTCACCATCCAATGTTCAACCAAAAATCTGCTTGATACTGGAGATGCCACAGTGTGGGATAGTCATGTAACTTGCTGATGTAGGACTGCCAATGGAATTAAATGGTCAACAAAAAATGTACAAAACTACATGCTTTTAAAATTTATGCACGATTAGCCATTGTTGCCAAACAACAACCGTCTTGAATCCCAACTATTTGGAACCCAATATATGGATTTTATCGTTATATGTGGCTATATTTTTAGCAAACTAATACCCAGAAGTTTTAAATTGTTTTTTCTTGACGTTAGAATTTTCTTCAGTCTCCCTTTGCTCCTCTCACCTTCAGCTCAGAATGATTGAAATTGTTAACTATGCAATAGATTTGCCAATATTAGTTTACTTTCTCATTTAATTCTTCTATTGAAGATAGAACTAGATTCTCATAGACAGTGAGTGCCTTTCATTTTTACCTTTTTTGTATTTAGCCATTGTTGTTGCCAAAAAAATAGGTTGTCATAGCATTGCTGAGTGCGTGCAGTGAGGTAGTTAGCTTGAAAAAAATACTACTAACCTGAAATTTGGTTTCTTATTCAGTTATTGATTCTATCAACTACCCATCATCTTGTAGATTTGGGCTGTGTGATTTGAACTCATGATTCAACTGAAAAAAATCAAAGTTAGTTAATGTTTCAATAGTAACGTGGAGAAACATAGGAAATGTATACTAACTGAATTTGTCTAGAAATTTATATTTTATAAATAAATCATCTACTCTGCAAGATAATGAAGAAAAATTAATTCAGAACTCTATTCAGAATCATAGATAATAAAGGGTGCATATGAACAACCAGATTTGTTTGATTTGTGTCATTGCAGAAAAACCCGAGACTGATAGCTGACGTGGTATGTTTCTCAATTTCATACCGTGGTCCTCTGAATCCCTCCAATGGAGCCAATGCTTCATCTTGATCTAATCAAATCACCCTGCATAACGAATGGAGGGGGTCTAAACCATTTGCAACAAATACATTCAAAATGTTGGGGGGAAACACAAGATGTACTACAATGATCCTACCATTTTGATTTTTGTATGTGTTTGTCATCTGGAATAATCCTTCAAATCAACAATAAAATATCTATAACGAAGTTCAGAAGAGCCATCAACAATTTTACTTTTCCAGCACTAACGTGTTTCTGAAAATCCTCCAAGCTCATCCATGGAAGCTCCTCTGAGTTCCTCTCGAACTCTTCCTCCTCAAACAAATTATCCTTGAACACCTCTTCAGGAACACGAAGTTTACCCTTGAACTCCCTAAGAAGGGCTTTGAGATGCGCTGGATTCTCAGACTCGCCTTTCTTCCCACCACCGCCCTCCCTCTCCTCCTTACTAATGGTGGACTGCCCTAGCAGTCTTTACCAAGCTGAAATAACCTAGAATTGGAACCTTTCTCCGGCATGTCCTTCTCCCTCAGCGTAACAAACCAATCGCGTACCGAGAATTGGGGCTCCGGATAGCTAGGGTTTTCCTTCAAAAAAGCCTCAGTAACAAAATCCTCCTCCTCGATACCAGCGCCTCCATTCTGACTGGCGTCGAGCTGCTGGAAGACCACCAGCGAACGGTGAGTCCGAAATCCATTTGAGTGTTGTCCTCCAAAGGTGGAAGGAACGGAAGCGTGACTGGAGGGGGGAGAGAGATCGGTGGCGATCGGTGGAGGGCGGCGGTGGGGCAACGTCGAGATTTGGCAGGAAGATTAATGTTCATATTTAAGCTAATTATTTTTTTATTGTATTCATTAGAAATTTATCAATTATCACTACAACTCATATGAATGATTAAAGTTAAAGGGTTAAAGGGTAAAGTAGCGGGTAATATGACGCCTTCTCAATTTCATGTTAAAAATTGAGTCCTGATTTGTTAAATTAATAGATTTTTTTTTTTAAATAGGTGATTGATCGGTGTGAGCCCCTTCCCATTTATTTTGATGGCCAAGGTGCGATGACATGGTGTTCCTAATTTTAGTCAATTAATTGATGAAAATTTTTAAATAGACTGTTGACCTAAGTATAGGGATATTTCAGAGCTAGAATGGGATGAATAGTTCGTTCCCATTGATGATATTGATGCAGTAGAAAAACTTGAAGTAATCCTCCCAGATTTCAAAACTAATACAAGGATTTAACACATCTACTATCAAAATATTTTTTCTCGAAACAATTGGAGATAGAGAAATCTCATATAATCTTATACAGATAAATACAATAAGAATACAAGCACAAATAAAAGTAAAAACACTTTATAATGAAATTTTTGGTTCGCTTGATATCTTCTTATTGCTTGGAGTCACTTGTTGATTTGGAAGTACAGCAACATTTCACCCTATGAGATCCGAGCAATCTTAGTGATCTAGGGTTCCTAATCGATTGACCTTACTTTCAATCGATTATCACGTAAGATCTGAGCAATCTCAGTCGTTCAAAAGTCATAATTTGTGTAATGGTCATCTCCCAATCGATCGACTGATCATTATGGGCATTTGGATCGATCGGCTGATCTATCCAGTGCACTTTTGTATTATCACAGAAGACCCCGGAATTGATTGACCAATCGATTCCAGCTTCCTCACATTATTGCGAGAAAACTAGCCCCAATAGATCGTCTAATCGAATGGAGTAGCCTAATCGATCAGTTGATCGTTTGGAGTAGCTTAATTGATCGGCTTATCAATTGGGAAGCGTACAATGATCTTTGCACAGACAACCACCAATCGATCAGCTCGATTGGCGTAGCCTCAATCGATCAGCTCGATTGGCGTAGCCTCAATCGATCAGCTCGATTGGCATAGCCCCAATCGATCAGCTAATCAATCGGACTCTGATTTAATTGATCGATTGATCAACCCTAAACTCAAGTTAGGGGTTCGAATATCGACATCCAGTCAAGCGTTACCTATTGGGCCCCCCTCATGCCTAACATTTGATCAACCTTGATCTGCTGGAACTTCATTATCAAGTGTTCGGTCAATCCTTTGACCCATTTAGACTTTTCTCCTCGTGCCAAGTGTCCGGTCAACTTGGACTCACTTGTACTTATTGTCTCGTGTCAAGTGTCCAATCCTCCATCATCCATTGGACTTCCAAACACTAGGTGTCCAGTCAACCTTAACCCACATGGATTTCTACTGCTTGGCTTCACTTGCCAGGACTTTTCATCTATCTTCACTCACCAAGATTTTTAACACCTAACTTCATTCACTAGGATTTTCACCTAACTTCATTTACCAGGATTTCCCAACTATCTAGTTTTACTCACCAGAATTTTCCAACACTTAATTTCACTTACTAGGATTTTCCATTTACCCCACTTCACTTATTGGGGTTTTCCACACCAAGTGTTCGGTCAACACTGACCCACTTGGATTTTCATCTTCTGCAAACCTTCCCACTAGACTTGTCCTTACCTAACCTCTAATTACGACTCCATAGTCAAATATCTGGTCAAACTTGACATATTTAACTATTCTTCATATCAAACTGGTCTAACCCTCGATCAGAAGAGAATTATACTAATAATTTTTATAAATAGATAATTACATCTACAATATTCATATATTATCCAAAAATTAAAATCAAAACTTAAACTTCATCCAATTCGAACTTGATTAAATTGATCAATTTTAACCCAGAAAAAAATTACACCAACACTAATAATGTTGAGTCTACGAGTCATCGTTATCTTTAAATTAAGTTAGTTGAATATTAAGTATCAGTAAAAAATCAAAGGTTAAAAATTATATAAAGATATTAATCAATATAATAAAGTAATTGTGACTATTTTTGATGTTTTAAATGATATTATTTTGGATTACTTTTAGTAAGAAGTAAAATTTATATAGTTTGGCCTTAAATAGTCGTGACAATTAACTTTCTATGCTAAGAATAATCAAAATATTAACTTATATTTTTTTAATGAAAATAAATGAAAAATACAATAGAATAAATGGGTTGATAGTGAGACATTTAATCTAACATAAACTATTTTTTATCTATTTTATAAATAGTGAAAAAAAGAATACTATAAAGGGATATTTTATTTAAAAATAAATATTATATTTTTATTATTTAAAAAATGTTGCATATTACAAATTGAAAACTAAAATTTTCCCGTATAAATCGATGATTTCGCGGTTTGTGCGAATCTTAAAGCATTAATACTTTCCGTGCCCCTGCATCATGAAAAGAAGGTACATTGGACGGCCGATTCGTTCGACCGCATATATTTGCTTTATGTGTACGGTAGTAAATTGCGGTCCCGGGAAATGACCAAATGCTTCCCCCGCACTGTAACCGGCGTCGCATCCTTCGCTTGTGTTTTTTGCATTTTGGCCTATTGTTATTTTGCAATTTACAATTCGACGCTCGTCGCCGTGAGCCGAGTAGGGGTATTTTGGTAACATCAAATTCGACGGAACTACTATAGTCCATTGTTAACCCGTTCCGCCTTCTCGTCTCGCCTGTTGGCTGTTGCTTCTCCTCTCTCGTTCCTCTCTCCTCTACCTCCAAACTGATACCCGGGCGCTGTCTATCTCTGCCTAAATCTGATTGCTTTGGCTTCCTTCAATTCGTGCGCCTGGAGAACGCAATAGTGAAGAAATCGCGGCTCTTGTCGAGAAAAGTCTGTAATCTACACGATCTGCTGTACGAATTGAACTGCAAAGAATGGGGGAAAATGGGTCTTGAAATCCTTCTTCCGTCTAACAAGATGAGGTTGCCTAGATCTTTCACGAATCTGTTTGCTTTTCATGGATTCCAATTGATGCTTTTTGCGCTTGTTTTCAAGAGACCCTGTGGCCAGAGATCGGTTTCTGTTCTCTCCTGTCTTTTGTTTTGAAAAGATCGTGTTTTGAAGAGGATGCAGCCGCTGAGTGGTTATGTAGACGGTACTTGTTTTCTTCTTCTATTTCGCAATGACCTTTGTTGGTCATCAGGATAGTAGGTCGCGATGATTTAGGCAAGCTTTCCCCGTTCTCGAAAACTACGACTCGATTATGGAGCTTTTTCTCGGTTGAGCAACAGAAGCTTTGATTTTAGATGATGTCTTCATTGGCGACTTGATTTTTCTTGTTCGAGGAATACGTCTTTTGTTCTATCCGTGTTTTTGGCCTTTTTTTCCTTGAGAAGGAGCAGGATTTCCCCATCCGGCTGTGGTTTTCAAATCGACTTCCCGAGCTTCCAAATCCTGGTTTTGATGGTTTGATAGCCAAATCGGCTAGTTCTCATTTTGAAGATATCCAGATCAGAGGGTTTTTTTTTTGGTTTCTATCATTCAGAATATTTCTAGTGAGGAAATGGCGATCACATCTTCTGCGTTTCTAAGGCGAGGTGAATGCAAAGTGCCGCGCCGGCGCCCTCCCACGCCACTCCCACCCCTTCCGCCTTCATTGAAGAAGCATCCGCCTGTTTCGTTGTCGCCTACTTTTCGTTTGGAGCTCTTTCTATCTCCAATTGAAGGATCAATCATCTTTTGTTGATCAATGGCCTAATCATCTAGGCGGTGGTTTTTTGTGTACGCGTTGTTTCTTCTCGCTTGTTGATTTCAGGCCTGCCTTGTTTTTCTTGTCTATCATTCTCAGATTTTAGAGTCAATTTTGGCTAAAATAAAGGCACAGAGTTCCTTGAGGTAGCTACCGGCTGTTTTTCTTCTTTTCTATAGTTCTTAGATAGCTGCTTTGGATCCATCCAATTCCTTCTCCGTTTTGTACCAAAAGGAGTGTTTTTATTTTATTTTTTGATCTTTGATTTCCACTCTATTTCCTGCGATTGTTACTCACTGCGGATCGACGATCCTTGTTGTCCCAAATGGATGCATAGTAAGATTCAAGTCCTTTTACGGTTTTTTCTCGCATTAATTTGAGCTAAAATATCTTCGTGTTCTTGTTCTACATCATCCATTTCACATTTTTTTCTTCGGCTGAAAATTTTAGAATTTTACCTTTCTTGGACTCGAGTCATCTCTTGGATGTTGCAGATTTTAATTTATCCGTGTGTTGCAATCGCCAGATTCCAGAGATTAAACAGCCCAGATGTCGTCGTCCTCAGCAATGGTAGGAAGACCGGTCTGAGAGCTTCGGAGGAATACGACGCCGAGGACAACAACGGATTCCCTGACTGCTCGCCGTTGGAACCAAAACCATTGACGGTGAAATCCAACGCCGGATCGGACTATCGGTCCCCGAGTCGCGATCCTCCCTTCTTCAACCTTTCCGCCTCGGAGGCGGCGCACTCCTTCGCCATACCTTCCTCCTCCCGCACTTCCACACTCCGAACGCAGGCAAAGGATCACGGCCACCACCAGATCAATGGGCCAAGCCACGGCGACGTCCTCTTCCAATGGGGGCACCGGAAGCGGTCCCGCGGGGTGAGGGCCGAAGCCCGGGCGTCGCCGGTCGCAGCACCGGCGGTAACGGAAGGGAACGAGTCACCGGCTCACTCAAGGCAGGTGGTCAAGCTCCCGCGGAAGTCCTCGGAGGCCCCGGCCGCTGCCTTGCCTCCCCCCTGCGGCCCGTACGCTACCAGAACGAGGATATGCTTGCCCGGCCGCGAATCGAGGGCATCCGTCGGCAACAGGTAGCAAGTTTCTTCCTTTGTTCTTCGTATCGCTTCTCAGCAACCGGTTCATCCGAATTTATTTATTTATTTATTTATTTTTCCATTTTTCCCATCCTTTATTTGGATGAGAAGATGAATAGACGAAGGATCATGCTTCCTGGGAAGATCTACTCGTCAGGCAATAGTTGAATAGATTTACAATTAATTCTCGTTTTTTTCCTAAAAACTACTTTTCCTTTTTTTTTTTTTTTTTATGTTGTAATTGTGTTTATTTTTCTCCTGTTTGGTTGATATAAAGCCATTACACTACTTTATTTTTGGTAGAATAGAGAGGTCCATCTCAGTATCTTTGTTTGTCTCCGAGTCTCACCCACTGACGTCTCACCTCCACCCCTCGCCATGATCAGGATCGTCGAAGAGAGATCGGAAGGCCGAGCACGACCCGAGAAGCGATCCCCGGCGGAGAAGGCCCTCAGATCGCCGCCCAACCCCAGCGTCAGCGACGCTGCAGATCCGGACCAAAAGCAGCAACCGCCATCGGATCCGAACCCAAGCACGGCGAAGGAAAGAATCAATCTGGATCATTTCGAGTGGCCGAGGATCCAACTCTGCCTCTCGAGGAAGGAGAAAGAGGACGATTTCCTGGCCATGAAGGGCACCAAGCTCCCCCAGCGCCCCAAGAAGAGGGCCAAGAACATCGATAGGACCTTGCAGGTATAATAATTAATTAAATAAATAAATAAATAAAATGTTTTTTTCCCTCAAAATTTGATTTTTGTCTCTCTTTTTGTTTCGGTGGTTGGAAATCAGTATTGCTTCCCAGGGATGTGGCTTTCGGATTTGACGAGGGGGAGGTACGAAGTAAGGGAAAAGAAATGCGCGAAGAAGGTATGAATGATTCTGATGGTTTCCTCCTCTTCTTCTTCTTCTTTCTCTGTTTTACTTCGCCTGAATTTTTGACCTTTTCTTGCCTTGCTATTTCCATTCTTACTGACGCATAATGAATGATTTTAATTGGTAGTAGCTTTTATTTGATTCCCTTATTATTAATTTTCAGTATGGGTATGACTTTGTTGGCCCCTTCACGTGACGCCACGTATGTGCGGCGTGGCTCCCTCTCTTGCGCTTTTATTGTTCGCCTTTTTCCTCGATCAGGATCTCGATGCTTTGTTTATAACTCTTAATTAATGTTTTAATAAAAATAACTATTATTATTAATAATAATAATATTTTGGTTGCTATGGGTCGTGCAGAAGCAGAAGCGAAGGGGATTGAAGGGAATGGAGAGTCTGGACAGTGATTCCGAGTGAAGTTGAAGTGCCAGTCTCATTTTGCCTTTTTTTTTAATTTTTTTTCCTTGTTTCTTTCTTTTATAAAAAAATTAAATTGAAGATGATGTGTGTTAATGAATTTTTGTTGCCCGAATCTTCAATGACCCAACCATTCAATTGAGTTCGTAACCAAAAAGGGTTAGGGCCCGGTTTACTTGCAGAGAGAGAGCGCCCTCCTGTTTCAGTCTGGTCCGCATTCTCCAACTCGTTTCGGCATCCAACTCGTACGCCAACAAAGAAATTGAAGCGCGGCAATTAAACAATAAAGTGAAAGATTTGAGGCTTCTTGTGTGAGATTGTAGCTTGCTAAACAATGTACTTATGGCGGTAAATGAGTTAAGTTTAGCTAAATTTCATGGCGTTCAAATTGATTTAATAAAATAATTTAATTGAATCAAGTCTAACATGAATTAAGTATTCGAAATGGTTGTTCAACTTTGAGTTATTTTTTTTTATGAACTTATTATTCAAATTTGACTTGATTTTTTGTTCAAACTCTCAGTTTAAATTTATTTGTTTGTTTAAAAATTTTATAGTTTTAAGCGATTGACCTTATTTGCTTTTTTTTTTAAAAAAATATATTTATTTATGAATATCGTGAATAGTATTCATCGACAAAATTAATGAATGTTATAACAAACAAAACTCGGGAGACATATTTATGAATATTATTTATGAACTTTACATGTTCAAAATTATTTAGAACTGTTTAAATTTATTCATTTAATTAATTATATAGGATGACTTTTTTTTCCCTCTCCGTCCGGCATTCTCTCCATAAAACTTAGAGCATATCTAATTATTAGAACTCTAAATAAGTATTTTTATGATTTTAATGTCACGTAAACGTTATAAAATTTTACTGAAACATCTATAACGGTTAGAACTCTAAGTATAATTTTTTATAGTCCAATGCATATCATGTAGTTGCATGTTTCCATGTATGTTACATCAATTTCAAGATAAAATAATATGTTTAAGTTTTCACTACCGCTCTTAGACCACAAATTTTGAACCTCATCTCTACAAGCTTTTTTATTCAGTTTTTTTTTTTAAAAAACAATTATAAATTTTTTACAAACCTTGTATTGAAGATGTCCTTAGATCCAATTTCTAACTCATGAGATTCAGCATCCTGAGATGTAACACAGATTAAAGCTTAGGCCAGTTTGCTGAAATAACTCCTTCGGTGCTCAAGTCAGTAACCAACAAAAGAAGAAGAAGAAGATTTGGGTGAAGAAGAGTCATCTCCGCTTGCACGAATAAGAAGACCAACATACCTTATACCTTGTGCTTAAATAGACCTTTGAAAGGAATCTACACCTCATCCAACTTCGCGCCCTTTTACCTCTTCCCGCCCGAGTTAGGATGAGGTTTCTAGTAATCCGTTATCGTTCCTCCATTCATCAATCTCCATGTAAGATGAAGAAGGAATCAGGAGAATTGTCTTTCATACCCAATACTTGTTTCCCCATTGATCGATCACCATGTAAGATGAGAAAGGAATTATGGGAATCGTCTTTGACACCCACTACTTGCTTCCCTATTGATCGATCCCATATAAGATGAGAAAGGAATAAGGGGAACTACCTTTGACACCTCTCCATTCAATTATCACCACATATTGATAATAAGAAGCTTCATAACACTTGGTACATGACAAAAGACTCACTTTAACAAAGGAAGATATCATCATTGCCCGGGGAAGATTCCCTCAACTACCAATATGCAATACTATATTGCTAAGGGGAGCTTAACGATATTACTTGATAGACTTTCAGTATTATTGTTATGTGAAAACCTCCATATCATTATTCTATGGGACTTAGCATTATTGTTCGGTATACTTTTAATAATATTGTCACGTGGAACTCTATCATTATTGCTATATAGAAAATTCCATATATTATTCTGCAATGAATTTCATCATATTACTCGGGAGCAAATATGATTTAACCAGTAGAACTCAATTGTATTGTCCTGCAAAACTTTGACGCTATTGTCCTGTAGAGCTTTGATAATATCACTTTGTCATACTTAACCAATTCGCGGAGATAGAACTCAATAGTATTTGATCGCGTTAGAAAGCGTAAAGATGAAAAGTTGAGAGGTGGCGGCTCTGTTAACCGGCTATGGACTTCTCTCCGCTCGGCAAAATAATTAACGTCAGTGCGGAGCCAGGGAAGGGGTCCCCGACGATGACCCTCCAATACTCAAGTCAGTCACTGAAATATGAAGAGAAGCAGAGCAACAGTAAAACTATGCGCAAACAGTAGATAACGCGTACCTCCGTCAGTGATAGACCCCCCTTTATATAGAGCCCTGATGGGCAGCATGCACCCTTCTTGAGGCATGGGCACGCTCTCTAATGTGTCCCATGAAAGAACATTGTCAAGAAAGTACCTCTGATACCATACCTTAACAGGGCATGCATATCTCTAACGCGACAGTAGAAGTTTCTACCATATGATCTGCTTGTCGACCATGTCTCGTGTAAGCGGCACTATCT
>JBBMJZ010000104.1:10836579-10859344 GCA_037833815.1 Zingiber zerumbet | reverse complement strand
CTGCATGGTAAAGGCTTCAATGAAAATTAGGCTTTAATTAAGTTCATTGATCTCATTTTCTTGGCTACTCTATGTATTGCAGGATGCTTGTGTACGAGTATGTTAATAATGGCAATTTAGAGCAGTGGCTACATGGAGCCATGCATCAACATGCTGTACTCAGTTGGGAGAACCGCATGAAGATTATCCTTGGCACGGCTAAGGCGTAAGTGTGACTTCAAGCATGATACATAGAGAAATATACGCTCTCTTTTGATTATTCATATTAAATGTTTAGGAGGCTTTGATTTAGCTAAATCATTAGGAGTCAACCAAATGTGTTTTTGAGAAATATGGATTACTGAATGTTTTCCAGGCTTGCATATCTACACGAAGCTATTGAACCAAAAGTTGTGCATCGAGATATCAAATCAAGTAATATCTTGATTGATGATGAATGTAATGCAAAGATATCTGATTTTGGATTGGCTAAGCTCTTGGGTTCGGATAAAAGTTACGTTGCAACTAGAGTTATGGGAACATTTGGGTACGTACATTCTTGATGTAGGCCTCTTTATGTTTGGTAGCATTAGTATTTTGTAAATTTCTTTATAAATTGTAAAGATATGGGACTGTTGACATGAACATCCACATTGGCTCATTAACTTAAGGTATGTGGCTCCTGAATATGCTAACACTGGTCTTCTAAACGAGAAGAGTGACGTTTATAGCTTTGGAGTGCTGTTACTGGAGACAGTTACTGGTAGGGATCCTGTAGATTACAGCAGGCCAGCAAATGAGGTATGACAAATGGTATATAGAATTGAATTAATGTTAAATAGAACTCTTCTAAATATGTTTTCCAAACTTCTTGATTTGTACTTCGACAATTTTTAATGACTATATAATAATGGTATAGAGAGGATTAATTTTCTCACCTTGACATCCACACTCATTGTCTCCTTGCCAGGTGAATTTAGTTGAGTGGCTTAAAATGATGGTTGGGAATAGAAGGGCTGAAGAAGTCGTGGATCCAAATCTCGAGGTGAAACCAGCTATACGAGTGCTTAAGCGCACCCTTCTGGTTGCGCTAAGATGTGTCGACCCTGATTCTGATAAGAGACCCAAGATGGGTCAGGTTGTTCGAATGCTCGAGGCAGATGAAGTTCCATATCGTGAGGTATTTACTAAATTATGCATGATTTAAGCTGCATGTTGAATTGCTGATGTTGCTCTTAAACTCTGAAAGGACCGGAGAAACAGAAGGCACCAGGCAGGAAACATGGAGATAGAATCCCACAACTACAGTTCAAGTGATCAAGAAACTAGTGCTGGAATGCGAAGCTATCAAACTTCTGAAAGGTTTTAGGTGTAAAGCATGGTTGCAGTATATGCTCATTCACTAATCTGTCATCAACACTTTATGTTGCTAACTAGACCAAATTTCTTGTTAACGATGATGGGAAAACTGTTCGAGATCAATTGAAGGACAAGTTCTGAAGGATTAGCTAACCCCTTCCTTTTGAAAATTAATGAAAAGCTAGTTGAGTTAGAGTGCCTGTACATGTATGTATCTACATCACTTTGAAATTCTTCATTGAACTTTATTACAATATGTTGTTTTGTTCCAGCATTTTTATCTCAGACTTTGCAATTCTTCTCTATGATTGAATTTAGAGTATTACCAGTGCATTTCTCATGGAAAGCTATGTAATTCAGGTTCATTACAATGTCAAGCATGATTGTAATCTGCTAGTGAGCTCATATTAATTCCAACAAACCATCTAAACAAATTTAGCTGGAAACTGTGGGGGAGAACCGTTTTAAGATTCAGTTTGTTCGATTAATTGGTGGAAGATTCGTGCATGGTAATACAAAACAAATTCATTGATCCTTTCTCGCTAAAAAGCACCAAAGCAAAGCTATCGACAGGTATAGTTGACGTAAAGAACCAGAGAGCCGGAGCCCCCATTGTTAGATAAGCCCACAAAAGTTACACGAATCTCCACAGCAAATGCTTTTATCTGAAAGAACGATGAGTTTAAATTGTCCGTATCATTGCACGTTAAGAACACTCGGATTCTAAAATACATGGGCCTAAACTCGCTCAATAATATTAGCATTCCAAGTAGTTGAATGCTTCGACTAGCGCGGGCATGTGATCAACTTATAGCGACCTATTAGACCTAAAAAAACTTGGGCCACTTGAGCAGCTTAGTAGCCATGTTGCCAGATTTGGCTAGCTGGCATAGCCTGGGAACCATTCAAGTTAACTTCGCCAGAATTTTGCTGATGTTCTCTTGACGGACCTCTTTGGGAAAGGTACATGTTTGAATAGCCCAAGTTGCCAAGGTGTGAAGGTTGCTGAGACTGACGGAAGCCACCACCGTGCTGATCCTGACCTGGATAATTGTAGAACATGCTTGATGGAAGAGGAGACATTGTTCTTGAACCAGCACCGTGAATCCACATGGTAGGGTTCTCATTCTGGTAAACACCAATCATGAATTCAGAATAATTGTTGAAAACTTGGAGATTTCTATTAGTGTTACCTGCTGAAGCGCCAGGTAGTGACTTGCTTCTTTGTATTGCTGGTTAAGAGGTTCATCGAATCTGATTGTCGTACTAGAAGACATGGTTGTATGGTTGAGGTTGAAGCCTCCGGGAATGCTGGAGGAGCATCCAAATCCCCCATAAGAAGTGGGTAAGGCAGAAGCCTGAGGTAAGCTGGTCACAGATAAGCTGCCTTTGTATTGTGGTTGAGAGTACTTCATGCCAACACTGGGTACAGCAGCAGACTGATTGAAAAGGCTGTTTGGAGATAGTGTTTGTTGCAAAGGAGGCAAGTACGCATAGCTCTGAGGTAGAATGGGATAGCTTATCATATTCGCAAAGTGACCTAATGGAAGAGGTGGCTGAGAGTAATGGTGAACAGGAAGAGATTGAGGAAGTGCAGAATTTGTTAGCATAGTGGTGGTAGGCAAGGATGGCGGAGCTGATTGAGGGTCAGGAAACATCCCAGGTTTCAGTGCCTGCACAGAGAAGGATATGTCAGGGCATCACCGCATCAAGAATTAGATTATAGAATGTTTCACATATTAGTTGCTGATCCACTGATAAACAGACATCTCTATACCAGAAGATGAAGGGGTCACATTATTTTATAGAGAGGGTAAAACAATGCAGAACAAGTATTTGTAATATTATCCTTTCACAATTGTCAGTGCTCCACAAGAAATAAGCAAGGGTTTCCATGGCTAAATAGCGAATACAGCATCACACCACGTGAATACTTGCTTTTGATTAATGAAAAATTGTTAGACATTTGACTTTAGTCATGAAAATCAAAGCCTGATCATCCATGATTTACAATGAGATAACACTTAATAAACATCCTCAAATATCTTTATATTATAAAGATGTTAGAACCAGTTGAGTTCAGCTACATAGCTCTTATCCCTTCATTGGGACGCTATACAAGGCTATACTAATATTCAAATCTCACAAATCACTCCTAATTCCATTAACTTATTTTCTTTAGCGTGCCCTATTACCCCTTGCATCTTTGCCACTCTAAAAAATTCAACTTGTCTAGTATAAAATTTATTCGTCACTTTATAATTGTCTATACCATTTGAACCATTTTGAACATGTGTATACCATTTAAACCATAAGGAGCATATGATGATCAAACAAAACTACAAAAATGTTTCTCCATTTCAAGTAACCACTATCTTATTTTTACTAGCATTGTCTTCCTGCCGAATAGTAGATACATGATAATCAAAATTCTTAATTAGGAAAATTTCATATTCATTTATCGTAATTATTTTCTTGCTTCTTTTCTTAATGTTCCAATCCATTTCATAGACCACATATAATGGTAAGATAGTTATGTGTGGTTATTAAGAAAGATAAAACAAAAATAGATATATAATTTAAGATGTAAAACATAAAGGAAGACCACAAAAACTCTAGTTAATGTAGTAAACAGAATGTAATTCAAGTTGTTTGAATATTACTAGTGCTTGCAGTCCTGTAAAAAAAAAAAAAAAGAGGATCAAATTCCATGGAAGGATGAAGATACATATATCCAACCCCAAATAATAGGGCTAATTATCTTTCTTAATGACATGTTCATCATTAGCTCATTTAGTACAGATGCTAATGTATAATAATAAGGAATCAGTATTAATCCTATGGAAAAGGCATTAATCCTATGTAAAACTTAACAATAAGAAAAGAATTTGCTATGTTATGTATGCTGATACTCCATGTAGACCTATGATTATAGGAAAAAAAACATTTCTTACACACCTTCTAATACGCATACTTTAACATCAACTGATAATAAAGCTAGATAACAGAACTAAAGTATTCCAACTTAAACTGCAAATCAGATAATTAAAAACATAATGTATAACTACCTCAGGCATGGAAGCGGTTGGTCCACCAATAGACGACCCCATGGTACCATATCTTGTAGGCATTGACTGATTAATATGTAAGGGAGACAAGGGAAGATCAAAATCCCGAAGATGCGGATTACTTGCTGCTGCTAATATATTGTTTTGTAGAATATTTGATTGCTGTAAAATAAATACTTTGTAAAACTACAAATAATACTTGCAAGTGAATTCCATTCGGACAATGAATTGTAATGCAAAAATTTTAAATAATGAATTTATCATGAGCATCATGTGATCCTAATAAGTTAAAGGCAGCGGGCATATATTTACTCAAAACAGATTTTATTGCAAATCATCACAACCATCTGTTAGTCCAAATTATTCTGTGTCAGTTATATATGGATCTTATCCTTCCATTACACTCTGCAGGCTAATTCAAAAATAATATAGGATCAGCTTTTATTATATTAAATAGAATTTTCTTTGGTCTTCCTCTATCTCTTGCACCCTCAATTCTAGTAGATAAAACCTCAAACTCTAATCAACTCAACTCAAGAAAGCAAAATAATAAAGTTTGTTGTTGTACTAGCCTACTTTGCAAATCACTTAAGTAATCTAAATTATATCTTTTAGGGTAGGATTTACTGTTAGCAGAAACAACAAAATCTAGATCAAGCAAACATCTATCATAACAGGCACCATTTTCAGTCAATCAAAAGAATAAATCATCAAAATAGTGAGTTAGACAGCTGAAAAGTAAGACATCAGATACACGCTCACCATTAAACTTGACAATGGTAAAATATTTTGCATTTGAGAATTTTCTTGTTGATAGGTGTAAGTTGTAACATTTGGCTGTGAAGAGGTTGGCAACCCATAACTGGAAACAGATGGAAATTCACTCTGAGGTCCTTCTGTAGCATCCAGCGGATGATTCCTCACTACTTCAGATTCTGAAATTGAAGTTACGTCAAGATTCTCTGAAGCAGTGCCAGATATAGAAGCCACATTCTCAGTGAGAGAAGACTTATGTGGCTCATTGTTATAGTACTCGTGATTTCTGCCAAAAGATGTTAAAGATGAAAATTTGCAAGGGGAAAAAAACAAAAAAATGCTAACAGTACCTTGTATCTGACTCATTGATTATAGAAACATCATCTAAAGCTGGGGCGGCTTCCAAGTTTCTTGCTAGTAACTTTGATGGAAAAGATCCAGAAAATGCACCAGAACCAAAACTACCAAAGCTCAGATGGGCACAATCTGCATTAGTAACCCTCAGATGGTCAGGGATAATTACTGCAGGGCCAACCTCAGTAGCTTTTGTGCTGGTCTCCTCATGTATGCTTAATTGCATCAAGGTTGTAGCAGTTGAAGAAATTCCCACACCATTCTCAGCTGGAATGGAAAAAGGTTTCTCATCAAGAATTATTCTAAAGAGTAAACAACATCAAGTTTGCTCTACCTACTAGAAGCAAAATTAATAAAGTCTTTCTGCATTACAAAGCATAATATTATCTAATATCCAGAATTATGAAAAAGGCAATGTTCATCAGCTGAAGACATCATTGGCATTCCACTCCTTAAACAACTAAATCTATTTGATTAAACTTATCTAATTATAAGATTCACTAATTTTGTTAACTTGTTGATACTGTCTGAAACTATTAACTTTTTCTGTAAGGATATGTTTACCATGAAAAGTGAATAAAGGAGGAATATATTCAAGGTGGAAAAGGATCATCTGTGAAAAGAAAAGAGGAAAACAAGGGAGGAAAAGAAGCAAGTGAACGAAATAAAGAAAAAATGAAAAGAAAAAAAAAACTCATCAGTGGTAGCTGCGAACTCATGGCCTGGCCACGAGCTCGCAGTGGCCTAACCATAAAGCTCATAGTTGTTGTGACTATTATTTGCAACTAGGCCGAAACTCATGGCAACCGCGGCCAAAGACGTGTAGCTAGGCAGTGAGGTCGCGATTGCAAATTCACAGCCAATTTAGGAGCTCGTGCTAGGCAACGAGTTTGCCCATGTTGATGGTGTTTACCAAATGAGTTGCTATGAGAGTTTGACAAGGGAGGATGGAAACTTGCTTCTCCTTGATTTTGGACAGACAAGAAAATGATAAAAAAATGATTCATGGACGAATTATAAATCCCCTTTGCAGACTATTTTTACATTGAGTAAAAGGAGAAAGTTGTTTCAAATCTCGTGCAATCTATCTTTTCCTTAGACCAACTTTCAAAGTAAAGAGATCATAAGGGAAATAAAATATCATCGAAAATGAAATAATAATATCTTTTCCCAAGTGGTTTGAAGGTTTAATTTTGTTGTTACATCAATTAAGCATAATAATTGAAGCAAACAATAATATCTTGTTTTTCTTTCCTCATAGTCCATTGCATCAGTCTCACTCATTTAGCTACACTAACCTTTTATTTTGTCTTACTTCGTAACTCATAAGGCAATACATAAACACTTGCTATTTGACTTCCGGTTCCTAAAATCTTTCTATAAGTTAGTTTATTATTTCTTAAATTACTTTCAAGTTTCAATTCTCAAGGACCCAAGTAGAATCTTCTTGCCTATTTCTGTTCTCTGAAATTCGTTTACCTCCTTTGAAATAATTTTACAGTCAAAACGATAGTTTCTAAAATACCCATAATTTTAAAGCAATTTTATGGCAATTTCAATAATCCAATTTAAAAAACCAAGATATGTGGGGACAAGGAACAATGTGAAGCATCAACTATTACCTTCATGATGATCAAATTCAACATCTTCAGATTGGTAAGCATCTATACTCTTTGAATGTGAACCATCTATTGAAGTGTCTACATCTATCTTCCTCTCTGGTACAGGAATATATTCGACTGGCTGAGGTTTATCGTTAGGTCTTTCATCCAGGTCTTGGAAATCTTCCAAACGAGGATCTATATGGAAGTCAGAACCAGCAATTACCATACTAGGTGCTGCTAAGGCTGATGGGTTAGCATAAACTGCTGAGGCACCAGATATATCTGTAAAATTTGGAACACTTTCTGTGGGTTGCTCATCACATATGTACCATCCATCAGTAGAAATATGCTGATTTTCAGCAGTTCCAAGGCCATGATTAATATCAGAAATATAAGTAGATTCCTGAAAAGAGTCTAATTTCTCCTTAGCTTCAGATGGCAAAATTGAAGCTGGGATTTGTTTTGAATTGTGATGTGGTCCATTTGATGTTGCTGCATTTTCAGATATGTAAGGTTTTCCACTTGCAATGGCAGGCATGCTTGGATGTTTCCCTTGAGGTCTGCCCATCTTGACAATATCAGCCATGGAAACATGTGCCGACTTCCCCAACCAATTGTTTTGGAGGCCAGTTGAAGATTGAACGGATGTTGAAACTACATCAGCAAAGTTGGTTGCATGCAGTGGGATTCCCATGGAAGCAGAAGTGCTGCAAGGAAACAAAGCCACAAATAAGAGATCACAGAGATTCCAAATAACCTAAACATTATTGATCCAACAAGCTAAGCAGAACATCACAGGACATGATATCATGATAATCTAGAACATATACTTCTGCAGTAAAATCACAATGCTAACAGACTGCACAAGTTGATTTGAAGCTATCTTCGAAAAGTTATTTGAAAAATCATACTGGGGCGTATTTCATCACAAGTAACGAGCATGGCTATCAATTAATTGGCAACCTAAATAGTTAGGCATCTCTTAGATAAAACTGGTTAGCTACTCCTCATATGGATCATAATAAACAAGTGCAATAACGGTATAAGACATGCAACAAGGAATTTCTTCATTCCAACAAGTCATTCAACAAGCCACTTAACTGCAATGATTTATGTAGATTATAAAATAAGAAAACATAGTTAAGATGGTATGAACATCTTAAAAAAAAAAGATTTTTAATTACACAAGAACATAAGAGTTACAGGTGAAAGGAGTAGAAGAAGACCAAAGAAAATTTTAGTGGCCGTTACAAAGTGATTTAAGAGATTTGGATATACAACAATAGAGCCATGGATGCAGTTCAATGGAGGGACAATATTCATGTAGTCAACCCTGACATAGGGACTAATACAGTTTGATGAAGGCGTCCCAAGAGAGAAAATATCAACGTCCAATTTGCATGCTTTAAATTGAACCAAATAAGATGCAAGAAAAACAAATGAGCAAAAAACCTTTAGCAACAGCCAAACTAACAAGAGAAATTCATAAATTCAAATAAACATATATGTACGAATTAAAGGATTCATTAAATCCAATAGCATCAAAGCAAGGATAGTAGAATAATCTTACAAAGAAAAAAAAAAGTATATAAATCCTGATCTAGTTTAATAGGGAAGTAGAAATTCAATGTTACTAGAGAATGTTTAGGAAAAACTTACCTTTGAATTGTTGGCCTTTTTGTATGGTTGTTTGGTACTGTTGCAAATTCCACAACTGACAAAACAGGAGCAATACTACTACCATTTTCTTTCTTGTTGATGGGTTTATCTTTACCAGCACCATAATCTACAAGTGCAAAAAAAGTAAAAGAAGATAAATACACAAAACTAACCAATGTCAAACAACTAAATAGTAATGTCAAATCAAACCTGTTAAAGTGGACTGGGAATAAGAACTACGACCTCCACGGTCACTACCACCCCTAGATTCACGACCTGAATTGATATTCACAGTTCGGGACCTGGATTCTGGTGACTCTCTGATCTAAAGAGTACAGGTTAACAAAAATAAGATGCAATGAATCACTGAAATTCAAGTTTGGAGCTCAATAAAGGATATAGAGTTAGAGATAAGAAAATATACATGAGTTTAATTAGTAAACCAACAATCCATGAATTCATACTTCTAAAATATTTGTCAATGGTTTGCAAAGAATGAGCCAAACAGAGGCATATGTTTCATCAATAGCCAATGGTAACACTAGATAGTGAAATGGGGAAAAGTAATAACTCAAGTCTCAAGGAATAGAGATAATGATGGCAATAAATTTAGTTAGAAACTGTCATTGTTGATCGCAAGTGGTTTTTTACAGAAGAATCTGTTAAATTAATTAGCAGACGACATGCAAGCACACCTCCTTTTTCTTGTCACGCTTGCTCTTGACCTCATGAAAAGTATCTGCAGCAAAATGAAGGATATTTAATAAAAGTGATTGCAGTTGTGTGCATATGGAAAAAAACATTTTATCAGATGGCAATGAATGGCAAGGAATAACCAAAACAACAAGTCAAAACCAATATATGAATAACTTAAAATGGTTGCATTTTGTCAAGTACAACTTGTATCAACTGCTAACATAGATAACAGACATGAGATCTTAGATAGAACAAATGAGAGAACCATTCATCTTTTAATACAAGAGCCTCAATGATCCTTCTGACAAAATTCTCCAAATTTAAACAAAACCCAGTACTGCAATGCTAATTGTTATCTACAACCTATTAATTTTTGTAGCAGTCAGGACTGATTAAATAAACAAAAGATTACTACCACATGGATGAAAATGAGGGAGCCAAAAAGCATTATAAGATGATCCTGCAGAGTTAAATTTCTCAAGATTAAAAAAAAAGAAGACAAAATCCAAGAATTCTGTCCACTGGCTGTTGTAGAAGAACACACTTTGTTGACAAATCATCTCAAGCAATCTTAAGTCAGTATCATAATTGCTTCCAGATACACATCTCAAACTATTCAATCAATATTGGCACATCCGCACATATGTAAAAACAAATGGCTGCCTATAATCCTATTTGATAAGCAGCAGGGAACAAATCACAGTTTGACAAATAATGAGATAGCACGGTTAGTAGGAAGAACCGCACGCCATTATGAGAAAAGTGCAATGTGCATTCTGAAGAGCCACAGTCAAAAGAAGGATGAAAAAAAAAAGTGAATCAGGAATGTGGCTGGTTATGAATATTGACAATTTACCTGGAGAAGTCTTATGAATGGCCAGAGCCAAATTTTGGCAGGACTAAAAAATTTCCCGAGGGGATGGACTATTTTCTGATCCATAAAAATGATCGACGCAAGGGAGTTAAACAACACTTGGCATAAGAAACTGAACCAAAGAAGTCAAATGGGTGCAGATTTCAAATGTATCTAGATAGAACAGTAGCGCAGACGAGCGATCAAAATTTTCAACACGTTCAAGTGAAGGCTTTCCTCTTTTATATCTCCGCCCTTGACTAACCATTACTAGTCTAACAAAAAAAAGGGTTAAATTACCACCAAAAAATAAGCATTTTCAAGAAAACCGCGCATGAGGAAGCAAAACTGGCAGGCAAGACTGGATCTTTTTTCTTAGATCAAGCGGAAAGACCAACAGGTACCGAGTACCACCATCGAGCGACCCTTCCATCCCAACCCCTACCGAGTAGAACTCGAAGGAAACCACAGAAATAGCGGGATTCCGTGAACAATCGAATAAATAAATCGAAACCGAGAACAAATTAGGAGAAGCAGGTCGCGCCTTGGGAGAGGAGTCGGTGGACGGCTTCGTTGGGGTCCATATTGCACTCACGCAGCATGGCGTAGATCTCGGCCTCGGGGCAGTCCACGATCTCCTTCAGACTTTGCACCAGCTTCCTTGACCCCGACTGGATCGGAGCCGCCGCCGCCGCCCCGTTCCCCTTGCCCCCGGCTCCGCCTGCGCTCATCCTCTCACTCTCTCCTTCCCTTCCTCTCCGCCCTTCGTTTGGTCTCTGTTTCCCCAAAGCCGGAAAGAAAAAAACCCAAAGCGCTGGACTGCGGGTCTTATATCTCCGGCGGCCAAAACCCTCTCCTATAACCTACTTTACAATAATTAACGCCACGTTATCTCGTTGCTCCTCGGAATACACTAGATCTGCAATTACTTTACTAATTGTCTTAAATTACATTTGCTTTTATCAATAATATTGATGGTTTAGTGATTCTATTTTGATGACTTGGATTATATATGGGCATATTGTTACGGTTCAATTTTAACACGCAATAATCTATTGAGACTTGGCAAGGCTTGTGAACTATTGAGAATATATTTTTTTTGAATAACTTCCACTGAGCACTAATGCCGCTATGAACTGGACCATTAATTCAAAGAGATCGTGGAAATGTAGTTTGGGTGATGTTCATTGAAATCTAGTAAGATAGCAGTTGGCTAACTCCCCACACGTGGAGTGCTTCATTCAGATTCTACTTGCATCTACTTACGGATTTCCAAAGTGTTGATCTTGAAGGTTCAATGCTAAAAAAAAGAGAGAAAATTAATCATTTAGCATCAGTAAAATCAAGCAACGAGAGGCGACAGAGAAGAGGAATTGATAGGAAGGCGGGCGAAGAATAATCAACCTTTTCCAACGGTTGATCTTTCGTAACCAGAACGATCATTCGGTGGAGCGTCGTTTTCCTTCCCGAGGTAATACCTGGTGCGGAATCTGTGGCGTAGACATACGGTGTCGCTTTCAATATCGTCGATTCTCGTATAATACAAATTCAATGGAAATCTTCTGCAAAATATCTCTGCGCTACGGATAGACTGAATGCCTGTACTGCATTTTAAATCACAGAATACCATTCTATATAATATGTATACTAAAATTGTGGTAGTTTAGGAGGAAAAACAAGGTTAATCGAGAGTTGAAAAGGAAAAGGTTGACGGGTCGGCCATCGAGGGACCCGCCGAGGCGTTAGGAGGCGGTGGACTTACCGCTCCAGTCATTGAAGCAGTCAAAACCGATCGCTCGCCCGCCTCCTCCTCCATCTCTTCTTATCTTACAACAGAAGCCCACGCCCACGGAGGAGATCTAACGTTGGACGCACCACCCTTCTCGCTCATCTAACTTACACGTGCCGGTCACCCTGCGACTCCACGCAGTCGCCCAAGTCATCCTCTTAAATCCTCCCTCCTTCCACAATTAATCCACGGCTCCTCCTCCTCGTTATTTCCTGCAGCTTCTCATGGAGATTAGTAGAGATTCAAAGCAAGACGATGATATTCAGACCACCGAACGGTCTACTGGCGGCGGCTCGGGGATGCGTGGGACGGTGCATGAGATGGATTTCTTTGCCATGAAGGAGAGCAGCCAACCGCCGACGTCCACCGGGATGGATCGTGCTCGTGTGCCGGATCTCAATCTGAACAAAGAAGTTGATCTCGCCATGAACGTTAGTTGCATTAGTACTGTGATTTTATTTATTTATGGCTTTATAATCGATCGTTTAATTTCATGCGCTAAAATAGATTGGTTTGCAAGCGGTTACTCCGACGCGGGATCAAGCGTCGATGGCCCCGGTTGGAAACAAGATTCTTGGTTTAAATATTATCGGAATGAACAAGAAGTTAGACGAGATGCGTGAAGAGCTCGCTGGGGTGAAGGAGGAGAACCGGCGGCTGAGGGAATCGCTGAGCGAGGTCGCCGACAAATATGGATCCTTGTGGGCTCATTTCATGAAGCTGTTGCAAGAACGAGGAGGAGGAGAACTCCACCAGGTGGGATCATGTGCAAAATTGCGTGCTTCTGCAGTAGTTTCTGACTAAAATCAACAAGTATATACCTACTCAAGTAGGATTTGTCATGCAATATATTTGACCCTTGTTAGTTTATCAGGTCGAAGACGAAGTGACCCGGCGAAGACATCAGCCGGAGGAAGAAGAAGGTGGATCGACTGTGGCGAGGCAATTCATCGATCTCCGACCTGCCTTATCGGCCAAGGAAGAGTCTCACAACACAGAGCTCAGTACTGATCAGGACAACTCCGCTCACACTAATCTCGACTCTGGGGAAATGGAAGTGGCCGCATCACAGCCCAAGACGACTCAGCAGCAGCAGCAGCCGCCGCCGGACCACGAAGCAACCATGAAGAAGGCTCGGGTCTCAGTTCGAGCTCGATCCGAAGCACGAATGGTACATCGTATAATTCATTAGATTGAGTAGCTTGATTGGATTTGTAAAGCTTCCCATGGAATTAATTAGATAAACGACGGCTGCCATTGGAGAAAATACGGCCAAAAGATCGCCAAAGGAAACTCCTGTCCTCGAGCTTATTACCGCTGCACCATGGCCGACGGTTGCCCTGTTCGAAAACAGGTATATTTCTGATTATATTATTCAGGATGAACTATTTTTTACCCACAATTGTTCTTCGGTTATATATTTAGGTTCAACGGTGCGCCGAGGACCGGAGTGTGTTGATAACAACCTACGAAGGGACTCACAACCACCCACTTCCTCCGGCGGCCACCGCCATGGCCAGGACTACTTCGGCGGCCGTGTCCATGCTTCTGTCTGACTCCACGTCAACTGCCGACCAACCATTGCTCAGTTCCAACAGCTTACTCGCCAAAAGAACCCTGCCTTTGTCGTCGTCGAGTGTGGCCATGATCTCGTCATCTGCTCCGTTCCCGACCATTACGCTCGATTTAACCGGCGTTCCCAATTCTCTTCCACAGTGGAGGCCGTCGACGAATATTGATCCATTTCGAGTGCTCCCATTCTCCAACGGCGTGGCTCCGAGCCACGCATCCTTCGGCCACCACGACCAGCAGTCTCATCTCTCAGGGTTGCAGATGTCGACAAGTTGCCTCACCGCCGGCAATGAGGGCGGAGCAACGACCCAGTTTTTGCCGATGAAGCGGCAAACGTCGGAGCCAAGGTCGCATGCTGAGACGGTGAGCGCGGCGACCGCGGCTGTCACCAACGATCCCAACTTCACCGCCGTGCTCTCTGCCGCGATCTCCTCCTTCATGGATCGCAAAGGCGACGGCAGAGAGTGAATCGAATAAATCAGATGTGATGGAAAGGATTTTCTTTTTTTCCATATCGTTCTTTTAGTCAATTTCCTTTTAATTAATTTTTGTATTAATTAATTAGGATTTAAGAAAAGAGTTAATTAATTAGTTTTTTTTATAATCCAGCGTAAAATTAGTACAGTTATTGAATCAAATATTACTAAATAAATTTAGTATTCTATTTAATAAAAATTTATTTATACTCATTTAATATATACCAGATCAATTAAATAAACAAAAATATTCACAAATAATATTTATTAATAATAAACTATTATCGATATACTAAATAAATAATAAAATAAATAAATAAATAAATTTAAATTATCAAACTCAATAATCAATCAAACAATTAAAAATTTCAAATAATCAAACAAGCTTTAATTGAGAGCTCAATAGCATTTAAACGAACCAAGCTATAATCATGTTTAAATTGAGAGCTCAATAACATCTAAATGAACCAAGCTAAAGTCAAATTTCAAATCAGCTCAAGCTAATAAAAAATAAATCAAACCAAACTTGAATAATTATTTTAAAGGCTTAGTTCATTTTAAACTCTTCGACTTGACTCAGCTACTTTAGTAAATAATTTTGAACATCCAAAAATTTAATTAGACTTGGTTTATTTTAAACTCAATTCGATTTATCAGTTATTTTAATAAATAAATTTAAACATCCTAAAACTTAGGGGATATATTCAATTAAGAGTTTTTAACTACTTTCATTGATTTTTTTTAGTGAAGGATTTTTATAGAGTTAGATAAATTTTTATTGATTTTTATAGAATTATATAGAATTGTGAAAAGAATTCTATAGAGTTCTATAAATTTTTTTATAAAACTTTTATAAATATTTTAAATTTTTTCATGAAAACTTATAGATTTCATAATTTAATAATATTTTACAAGTTATTATCTAACACTCCCTAAATATAGCTACCAAGAAGAAAAGAGTTATTCTCATATTTTTTTTAATTTGAAAATTATAAAAAATATTTTAAAAAAAATAAATAAAAGAAAATTTTCTCTATAATCATTTTTGTCCTTGTTTGTTTGATTTCACACATTTTTAATACTCTTTTATCGGCATAAACAAATACAAATAAGTTATATTCAAGAACTTATAGATCAGCCACAGCGCCCTTTGCAACACCTTCTCATAAATGCCGCCGAGATAACACTACATGAAGAAAAATCGGGTATCTCATATCGTACACCCAAAATTCATCCAATTAAAAGATTATTTTTTATCATCACATATACAAACAAAATATGCCCATAAACAAAATACGCACATACAAAGCGACTATCACACAATAATCAAGTATCATATTCAAAAAATATAAAACACCACAATTTCTTCTAGATGAACTAAAATAATAAAGTCAAAAGGTATAATTCCAATAAATGTTCACCTACCTGCAATAGAAAGATTGAAGAAGAGCCAAGGAAACATAAAAGAGAGCGCTTGATTAGCATATGAAACTTGAATTCAATGGTGGAGGAGGTCGATCTAAGAGATAGGAAGAGACAGAACTTTGGAAGAAGGGAAAATAGAGACGACGACAATCGAAAAGAGAGAAACGTGTTAGATTAAAAGTCCATATAAATCTCAAGATGAATAGATGATATTTTTCTTTTAGTTTTTAAAGTTTACCAAGAGTTTAAAATTTGTATCAAGATTTTTAAAATAATTCATAAAAATCTATAAAAATTTGGATATCAAAAATTTTTTATAAAATATTTTAAAAGTCAAGTTTCAATATTATATCACTTTTTAAAACTCTATAAAAATTTAATTTAAAAGTTCTATAGAATTTATAAAAATCATTAAAAGTAATTTTTGAATACACCTTTAAGTTCGGCTCGTCCTAAGATAAAAGTTGTGGTTTTTATTATGCAATATGAAGTATGAACCCTTTATAAATAAATTAACTAATATAAAAATATATTAAAAGGCTCATTGAATATAGACCGTTTGACCAAGCTGCACTTTCAACAATTCACCATGCATTTTTCTTCTTCTTCGAATTCAAACTCTGCTCTCATGGTGATATCTCCTGCCATCCTCGCTTCATAGTCGACCAGCTCTAGCATGTAGTAGATAGCGTCCTCCATTTTCTGGTGAGAGCCACCCCCGGCTACAAACACCCCTAGCGCCTCCCTGCCGACGGCCACCCAGGACCATCCCGCTTCCTTCCTCAACCCCTTCTCCCTCATCCATTTCCTCTCCGCCGCTGCTTCTGCCCACCTCCCTTGCCCTGCATATATGTTAGCTGACATTACATATGCCCCCGTTCCGCGCGGCTCCAGCTCCTTCACCGTTGCCGCTGCCCTCCTCACACCCTCCACGTCCCCCTTCGCCGCGCACGCTCTCATCAGCGATGCCCAAGCCACCGCGTCCACCTCGCTCTCGGGCATTTCCTCGAGCACTTTCTCCGCCTCCGTCACTCTCCCTGCCCTCCCCAGCAAATCCACGATGCAGCCGTAATGCTCCCTCCCCGGATCCACCCCCCGCTCCGTCATCGATTCCAAGTACTGCAGACCACGATCCACCAGGCCGGCGTGGCAACACGCCGTGAGCACCCCGATGTATGCAACTCCGTCGGGAGCCAGCCCCGGCGTGCGCTGCATCCGCTCAAACAGCTCGATTGCCTCCGCGCTTCGGCCATGCTCTGCGTAACCGATGATCATAGCGGTCCACGACACCACCTCCTCGGAACCGCGCCCTTCGAATACCTGTGCCGCGTCTTCGAAGCTCCCACTTTTCGAGTACATAGCGATCAGTGCGCTTGTGATCATCACATCAGCGTCAGACCCATCGACTATTGCGCGGGCATGGAGTTGCCGGCCGATGTCTAGCGCTGCCGAGGAGGCGCATACACTGAGCAGGCTGGAGAAGGTAAACTCGTTGGGAGGTGGCCACCCATCGCGCCGCATTTCGTCAAACAGAGCAAAAGCCTTCTCGATCTCACACTCCAGGGAGAAACCGGAGATGATAGCTGTCCATGAGACGATATCTTTTGTCCTCGTTTCCCGGAACATTGCGTAGGCGGAGGCAAGGAGGCCGGCGCGGGCATATAAAGTAACGAGGGCGTTGGACACCGAACTGGCGACGGCGAAGCCCCGCCGAATGACGCTTGCATGCAACTGCTCCCCCAGGTCGAGGTAGGCGAGCCCAACGCATGCCGAGATCACAGCTGCAAAAGTGTAATTGTTGGGGCGTACCGCCTCTAGGGAGTCCGACTGCATCCGGAAGAAAGCACGAACCGCTTCCTCGTAGCGGCGCTCCTGCACGTAGGCAGCGATGATGGTCGTGTACGCAATCACGTCGAGGGAGCGCACACGGTTCAACAAAACGAGACCTTCCCGAAGGACGCTGCACTTGGTGTACATCGCAGCGAGCGTGTTAGCCACGAACGGTGCAGTCTCCAGCCCGAGCTTCGCGGTCTGTGCGTGGATTTCACGGCCGCGTGCAAGCAGGCGTGCGTCGGCGCAGGCCTTGAGGGCGGTAGCATAAGTGTGGGAGTCGCACGGCACGCCGGAGGCCCACATGTCGGCGAAACACTGGACGGCTTGTCGGCACCTCCCTGCGCGGACGAGAGCGGAGACAGCGCTCGTCCAGGAGACGGCATTTCGGTAGGGCATTTCATCGAACACCTGGAGGGCGGATGCGGGGTCGCCGGTCTTGGAGTACATATCCAAGAGGGCGGTAGCGACAAAAACAGAGCCAACAACCCTCCCCGATTTGAGCGTGTAAGCATGGAGACAGCGTCCGTGAGGGCGGAGGCCGGGGCCGTAAGCGCAAGCTTTGATGGCGACGCTGAGGACGAAGGGGTCCGGGTCGAGGGAGGGATCGGCGGAGCGGACGAGGGAGGAGAAGAGGCAGAGGGCCTCGTGGGAGGCCGAGGAGGAGACGTAGCCGGAGATAAGGACGGTCCAGGAGACGATATCGCGGTGGGGCATTCCATCGAACAGGAGGCGGGCGTCAAGGAGGCGGTCGGACTTGACGAGTTGCCGCAACTGTGTGTTGGTTTCGTAGACCACGGCGGGGCATGAAGCGAAGCCCGAAGGGAGGGTTTGGGTGAAGGACGAGTGGGCCAGATGAGCGAACCGGAACAGTCTGAGCCGAGGGGAAATGGGCGAGACCTTCATGGCCATGTCTCAGTTCGTGAGCAATGAATGGGACGCATGTTAATATTGCAGTAAAAAATCATCATCCTACTAATATTGCAGTAAAAAATCTTGACTTTAATTACTTTAATAATTTTTATAGATTTATAAAGTCTAAACGTATTCAATTTAGATTTTTATATCATCTATGAAAATTTAAGAGTATCCCAATTAAAATTTTCTACCTTTATAAAAAGTCATGTGATATTTAAATTTGACTTTTTAAAATTTTATAAATAATTTTTTTAATCCAAACTTTTAATAGAATTTTATGGATTCATTTAGAATTTATTGGGTATAAATTTTAAAACATTTGATACAACTTTAAAATATCATTCTACTCATCCTTAGAATTTTTTATAGACTCTACATGTCTCTCTATTTTCTTCTTTCACAAGATGAAACGTTCATTTTTTTCCAAAAAACTACACAATCTAGAGTTCTCACCTTCAACTTTCAAAGGTATATTTTTCATGAAAATTTTTAAATTATTCTTGACATTTTTATTCACTGTGACGCCGACCGTTTTATCCTTTCGTAGATGTGCATTTGTCGTTAAACAGATCCCTTTAGGATTACAAATGCTACTTCAGAAGAAACATTTGGCCTTATGCATGTCAAAGAATCTTCAATTTGTCTTGTTTTTACTGTTGTTTTTGGCGTCTAGGGTTCCACAGTCGGCTTCGACTAAGCGGGTTCAGTGCTAGGAGGGTGTTTAAGTCAAAAAAAGTGTTTCATGTTTTGGTTTGATGGTTGGAGTCATGATGCATTATTTTGAGAGGATATTTTGGCCATGAGTTTGGATGAAATTCGAAGCATGAGGAGGGACTCTGGAGGATTGAAAATGGTGTTGGTCCCTAAAGAGGTTCAGTTGGAGGTGTGGGCAACTGGTGGGTGATCGAAGAAGGGTTATGAGGAGGAGGATAATAAGAAGAGAGAGGAGATTGACTGTTGGATTTTTATTTCTTGATGAGATGATGAAATCATGTGGCTAATAAGTGAAAAAACTATTAATGAATACAAGATCTTGGATGTTGACAGAAAATGATAAAATGAGAAAAAAACTAAAATCTTCATGTTTATTAGGGTCACCATTATTGCTTTGTCACAATCGAATTGTAAAAAATTGAATTAAAAAGAGTTTGTCCTTGGTCAACTATTCCAAAGTTGAAATCCAAAGATGAAAGGCTAGAACAATAACCAGCCTACGTGTCACATTTTAGTTATTTATTTCCTTGTTTAATATGAGAACAATGATCTCCACATTACATTTACCCAACAATTTTTGCAGAAACATATGCTCCACATTTTGAATTATTAAACAAATCTTACAATGCCTTCAAAGTGACTAATGAAGTAGAAAATATCTAAACAAAAATTATGCTACTTATGCATAGCTGAAATATTTGATTTTCTTTTTTCATATTATTGTTTCTTGGTAGTAAAAACTTAGGGAAACTTTCTGTTGCATACTTGAAAGTCTTAAGAAAAATAATAATCGAATAGGGGATCATGTCATGCTAACATAAAATATTCAATGACCAGTTTGATAGACAACTGATACATCAAACACTAGATTGTGAATTAAGTCAATTTGCATCATAAATTGCATGGAATATGTTTAGATATACGTTAATCATTTTCCATGCATAAATTTTTGATAAAATATGTGTAACGACATCTGATTTTGAATTATAAATAATTATAGGTATGTTGCCTACTATTTTTCTAGATTCTTAGGTATGCTTATGTATTTATTTTCTATCTTATGTATATTTAAGTGATATTACCAATGGGAGATTCGCAAGCTAAATATAATGTATAGACAACTGAAGAGAGCAACAAATTGTTAAACTCATGATTGAGGCTGTCACACAAGGATGACGTGAGAGAAGTGGAGTCTTTAGCAAAAAAACTGTAGAAACAAAAATACCGTCAGCTCTAAACAAAAAACTTGCAATCGAAAAGACTTACACATAAAATCAAAGTCGTTTAAAGTGGTTCAAACAGAGGTACAATAATTATTTTAAGCTTATACGTTATAACTTGAGTTTTGGATGAGATTCTGAGATGAAGAAATTCATGGCTACGGAAGGAAGGATTATTTTAAGATTAGTATTTTTCTATTTAAATTAATAAAATTTACATTTATGATTAGAATTATAATCAATTTTAACACTTGCTATTTTTCATTTTTTGCAATTTCACTCGAAACATGAACATTATCGAATAGATACTTTTGAGGATTATGAAGATATGAGAATTACAGTTGGAATTGGAGCTGCTATAAGAAAATACTCGATGAGACTAGGAGATGACAATGATGCAAGAACATTAGAGGTGGAAGGAAATTGAAGTACTAATTTATTAGAGCATTCATAATAAGATCAAATATTCCTCCCAAATATTTGTGGTCCCCGCATCCACGTCATCAATCAAATATCGCATTCCTTAAATATCTCAAATCTCACAACCAATTATCTCACAAACCAAATATTTATGGGACATGCTATTAAATACCCCACTATTAAATATTTCAAATTCCACCATTATATATATATTTTTTATTTTTTGTTAAAAAAACAAAAAGAGAGAAAAATCACCGGGCATAACTCTATACCCGATGATTTCAAGTCTCCTCCATAATATCCCCTTCCAATGGCGGATATTTGAGATTGAGATTATTTGGAGAAATATCCCCTATTGTAGATGCTCTTATATAATTATATGTTTGATCACAATACTAGTGAATTCATGTAAAGTGATAAATAAGAATCTTCATACGAGCCTTCATTTTTTGAGGAGTCTGCTCCATCATTACTATCTCAACCCATAAGTTCGGAAGTTCCTCCAACCAATAGAAAACGAGATAGGACCAAGCTTGAAGGAAAATCAAGTATATTCAATAATACCGATGCAGATTATGTATAGACTATCTCACACTCTTGAGAATGTGGCTTCTAAAATGGAATTAATAGGGAATGCAGGTGAAGGCTGTTGGGATGCTATCAAGGAGGTCTCAAACTTGGATCATCATACTCGATACAAAGTATTTGATTTGCTTAATACCCAATCAAAGAAGAACGATTTCTTGAAAATGACCATTGAAGAGCGTTTAGGATGGATAGACTATAAATTGAATGAATGAGTGAATTTTGGGGGCATGATTAGTAATGATTTTTATTATGTTAAAATTCTATCATGTTATTTTGAATTATTTTCTGGTGATTGAACTAGGAATGATTTCTTAGTTCGGATTATTTATAAATTTACAAGTTTCAAGTTGATTATCAATTATATCTTATTTTAGTTATAAGTAGAATGGTTTTCAGAAATTATTAGAGTTTTGTTTTTAAATTTTAATTACTTGTTTGATATCATGTGGTTCATTTAAATGTGAAACATAAACATGCATGAAGTAAAAGAACAAATGGAGGACGAGGTATTGGAAGAATAATTAAACAAAACACTTAGGTGTTTATTGGTGGAATTTTATAGGATCTTATGTGTGTTGATTGAGCATATATCTTATATACACAGTGAATATGTCCATCATCTCTTAAGTACACGAGCAATAACTTCCAAAGGATACGATTATATTTATAGAATATTAAAAGAGAATCGAACATACTTTCAAGAAATTTATAGAATGCTCCCTGGTGTATTTTTAAAATTGTGCAACATCCTTATAGAAAAAACATCATTGTAAGATACAAGATACATTTGTATTGAAGAAATGGTTGTCATGCTTTTACTCGTTGTTGGTCACAATACTTGATACTCTTTGATTCATAAAACATTTGATCGATCACACTATGATACTAGCCCAAACTTCTACAAGGTGTTGAAAGCATTAAATAGCATTGCAACATATATGATGGTTAAACATAGATTTGTAGATTTTTTTCCTTACTTTAAAGTAAGTAATAATTTTTTTCTATTATTTTTATTACTACTATTGCTATTATTTGTTGGTGAAATTTACACTAACGGTCTAATTTATGTTTTGCTGAATGACAAACGAATTAAGTTAGATATTTATGTAATTTAATTATTTTACCAAGTGTGCAGGAATTAATGGGTCTGAAGGATCTGACACCAGGCTGAAATCCAGTTAGGTATAAGGACCTGATAGTTGGTGCGAAAACCAGATAGGTCAAAGGGTCGATTTAATATCTAGCAGAAAATCTTGGGTCTGAGAGACTTGACGATTAATAGAAGTTCAGTTGGGTCTATGGACTTGACAACTGGTATGAAAACCTGGTGGGTCAAAAGGGTAGTTGACAGACAACAAGTTGGTAAGTTAGGTAAGTCATTGGAGGAGAGTGACTTGGTGTGGACGCGTCCCGGTTGAGGGACAGTGGGCATTGGTCCAGTTTAGGTCCATTTTGGATTCCTAAATTGAGATCTTAACTAGATCC